>JBCFYV010009882.1:40524637-40889432 GCA_039000515.1 Timema cristinae
AACGCCCTAAGAAGAAGAAACTTAAAGTGTGGACGAAAACAGGTGGCTGCCGTTTCGTTCATTAATGGACCATATAGCCGACATCTACTACGACCCCTCTCATCCTGCAGGAGTTTGCAGTGTCGGCGTTGCTCATAAAGGCGTCCAAAAAGATCCCGTCAAAGTATGAGAATGGCTTCTTGCGCAAGACGATTATACCCTACAAAAACCGGTGATAAAAAAGTTTCCACGCAACAAGGACGTGGTGTCAAACATTGACGATCTCTGGCAAGCCGATTTCAACGATATGCGAAGTCTTGCCTAAATACGACGGTGCATTGTACTTGCTCACCGTCATCGACGTGTTTAGCAAGATGGCCTGGGTGAGGTCGCTTCCATCCAAGACGGAGAGCGTCGTGAGAGACGCATTTCGGGATATTTTCGAGCAAAGCGGCCGTAAACCTCAAAGATTGCAGACTGACAAGGGGACAGAGTTCACGGCTCGGCTAGTCTGGAAATTTCTCAAGCAAGAAGGCGTGCATTACTACACAACTCATAATCCGGACGTGAAGGTATGCGTTGTGGAACGATATAATAGAACTCTGAAAGGAAGCATGTGGCGTTACTTTACCAAAAATAACACGTATGGGTATGTGGACGTACTCCAAGATCTGGTCGATCTTTTGGGGTATCTACACGTTGACGTGTTTAACCAAGAGAAATACCTATTGAACGGCACCTTAACTCAGAGTCAAATTGGTCATTCCCAAGACGGGTTTAGTCTTATAGCCGTCCCTGAACTCCCTCACCATAAGGTGCACATCGTTGAAGCCGGCCTTCTAGTGCGACGTGTCAAAGAAGCACCTTCTATACTGTTGGCACACGCCAAAGTATTAAACGTCAGCCCGGCAAAGTATCCAATCACCCGCGTGGAAGTAAAAATCAATTACTATTTTTACGTGCGTGCAAGGGAAATCGCTGGACAACGTGTTCAACCGGCCAGTTACCCAAACGATGCATCGTGGGATTTGTATCAAACGCGGCGTTCAACGAGACGCCACCAAGAACCCGTTCAACTTTCAAACGTACGTCATGAACCATTTCTCGCTGTACGCGGACGGGGAACAATTCCCGTCGAAATCGTTACAGCCCGATTTTCCAAACAACTAGGTCCTACTACACACTGTTTTCTGGAACGGGTATCCATTTCATGAACAAAGGTATTGACATCACCCGGGAAGCCTTTTCTAAGGGTTATCATCTCATGGCTTTCGATCTCACACCTAATCTATCCGCCCACATGTCATCGCATTGGAATTTGTCGTGGCACGGCTCTTTGAGCATCGAAGTGAGCTTCACCAGAGCTCTCACCGAAACAGTCAGCTGTATCGTGTACGGGGAATTTTGCCAACATAATCACCGTCGACAAGGTCCGAAACGTCGTGACCGACTATGGGAGTTAATATAAGCGACTTCCCGCCACTTACCCACGTCATTTAAACCATGGACGTCATTGTAGATTTTCAGAGCTTCATCGACGACCGCAAAGAGTTTATCGTCAAGGAAATGAGTGTTTTATCTGTATGCTGTACATTACTGCAACAATGGTTGCTAAGACCCCCATACGCTATCGAGGAACTTTCCACCGCTGCCAGAAATAAAGCCGACTATATCGTCAACAATCTGCACGGTATTCCCTGGGATAGCGGTGATGTGAATTACAGTCTGCTCAAATCCCTCATCTCCAGCACCACAACGTGTGCAGAGACCATCTACGTCAAGGGGCAGAAAAGAAAAAGTTTCTATCCAAATACATGTTAACCCCGTCGTATATCTGTACGACAGAGGCTTTCCTTCGTTGAAAACACTTAAATCGCGACCGCATCATGTGCATGGAACATAGTGCTGTGTGGAATTTCTGTTCGGCCTCCGTCGTCTGGGGACTTCGAGATTGGATGATTGAAGATGGACACGCACACCATAAGACGAGCGCTGAAAACAAGCCCGTGGTTCCGTTCTGTACGGTCGGGTGTTTTACTCGCTGATCAACTACCCGCAAGAATAGCGTGGCCTGCTGCTATAATCATCAACACTGATCCACACACCGAGCCCGGGACGCATTGGGTCGCCATCTTTATCGACAAGAACTGCGTGGGAGAATACTTTGACAGTTATTGTTTTCCACCCCGTATAAAGTCATATCTGGCGTTTATACGCAAAACAACTTGTCGCACGTCTCATAACACGATACAACTTCAAAGCATAGCCTCGGACGTTTGCGGCCATTACTGTCTCATATACCTTTTCTATCGCGCCCAGAACATTCCGATGAAAACTTTACAAAGCCTATTCTCACCCACCGATCATACTGCCAACGACTCTACGGTGGTGAAACATTACAACACATTTTTCAAGACGCTAGGGTCCTGCCGCCGCCCCTCAAGAGGCTGCGTCGAATCGGTGTGCGCCTATAAAAGGGGCGTTCCCAGCGGTGTGCCGGCCATAATCATGGAAGCCCAAGACTTATGCACACGCGAAGCAAAGCCGCGAATTTCGCCATCATCGGTATTTTCAACACTTTATTTCCGTTGGTTGAAGTCGACCCCAAAGGGGAGTCATCGTCGAATGAGCGTCAAGAACACGTTTACGCCTTTTGTCCAGCTAGAAAAATCGGAGTGAATTGTGCCGTGTTTAACCGTACAGATGGCAAGAACTGGGCAGCTACAAGTCGGTCATTTCAAAGTTTTTACCAACACGCAACCTCCGCAGAAGATTACTCTGACTAATCATGATATCTCCCTGAGACGCATGTGCGGTGACCGTATGGTCGTCATCAGCGAGAAACAAGACGCCGGACTCAATGGGTCGCCTATCTGGCACCTAGCTGGGCGCGTCTTTGTGACGTGTGGATCTCATCGACGTCGCCGTCGACTGACGGGAAAATGTGTGCAACACTCGTCGCACGCTATTGCAACGATTTGATCGACATACTCGTCGTGGATATGTGCACACGTTAACAGAATCGTTGGATGTCATCGAACTAGAATAGCCTACGGTGGAAACGCACATCAGAAATCTGGACCTTATCAGTGCTACCTACTATATGCGTCAGGTCGTCGGTTGGATTTTACATGTTGGATTGTGAACTAAAAACAATTTTACTAACACATCTAAGAGACACTTTGGAAAAACGTATGAACGATTATATGCGTCATTCCTGTAAAAGTGTATAATAAATATATATATATAATATTTGTAATATCTGTGTTTTATTCACTGTCAAACGCTAAAAACCCTCTCAATCATCGTTAATCGACAATTATAATCAATAATAATTATCAATAATCGAATATGTCTGTGGCGAGGTATGTGAGTGTTTAGGGGGGCGGGGTGTTCCCCAGGGTTTGATTTCCCGTTCAACTCTAACACACCCCTGCCTCCTGCTTTGCTATTCCCAATCAACGATAATCGACAATTAATCAGCAACTATCAATCAACATTCTTGAGGCTCGGTTCGGGACGTGGCGGAGAAGTCAAACCTTCCTCATGTTTACAGGCAAACTCCAACGCCCCTAATCGACAATTAATGGGCATGCCCGGGGGATAAAATAATAGAAAAAGAATTTGCGTCAACACGCTATGATTATGTGAAAAGTGTTTTGATCCGTTGAGCGGAAGTGGGGTTCCCAAACGCCCTCCCCACTACTGACGTGAGCTAGCTCACACAAGCTCAAAATAGTCATTTCATGAAGAGTCGTTTATAAGAGTCATATCGTTTCACCGCATGGATGGCTCACTCCCAATCCCTTTACCCCTTACCCATCCATAACTTGATGAGCGAGCGCTAACTAGTTCTCACAATTCCCGTTCCGAGCGTGCAAATCTGTCCATTTCCTTTCAACTTATGAATGAATTAAATTTTATATGTAATTTATCCGAATCCGATGTGTTTGATTCTTTAATTCAATTTCTTACTCATATTACTTATAAGAATTAACCTTAGCATATAACCTTTAGTGTCCAATTCACAGAATTATGTCTAAGTGATGTTAAGAAAAATTGTTAGTTTATTATTGTAGGCAGTACTGCCATCTAGTAACGATAGTAAGCATTTATAGTTGATTTTTTCTTAGTAGCGAACGAAGAACGACAGAAAAGTTGTGAAAGACAAACGCTCCTTACTCTTTTCACAGCGGATGAACGAGAGCGAAAAATCCGTGAGTAATGGCGGCGTCAATGACTCGCTCGCGAAGCGAGAGTCGTTCGGTCACAGCTCTCGTTCAAGAGTCGTTCAATTTGAATGACTCGCTCACGAGTGACCCATCACTAATTCAACAGCATTGTGTGAATAATATTGCTGTTAGGTAGTGTTTGACTTCTAATACCAGTATGTCTGCAGTATATATTTACGTACTATTCTAGTAGTCTTTTATAATGTATGTAACTACTTGAAATTATGTAAATAAGAATAAAACCAGGCTGTGTTGATACACATTTCACCCTGTTCTTAATTATAAATGGTGGGAACTACGAGTCATAGACAAAAACATTCCTTGCAAAGGTAGAATTTTTTTTTTAAATACAAAATACTCACCGTCTCACATTACTCTCGCTAAATTTGAAGCAATTTTAGATGCTAATTTGATGACCTCGCTCTTGAGTGGCAGGAACCCAGGTTAAAATGTTAGGAGGATCGGGCTGTCTGTTGTTTGAGTTTCTTTTATCTTTTTCTTGTAGAGTCCCTCTACCAAGTTGATTATATTCTTCTTGTCTATGGTGAGTGCAGACTTCTCATCTTGATTTGGAACCTCTAGGCTCTTCTGGTTTTCGAACTTGTTGGTTGGGTTTTGAGAGACTCATTTTCAGGGGAGAAAAAACCTAGATTAATAAAACTTAGCCTAGACACAACCTATAGGCCCATCTTTTCGACGTAAGTACCTCTGTAACTAATATTTTAAAACCAAGTGACCTAAGCCTATTTTCTTAACTCAAGCTATTATATTTCAAATGTTTTAATACAAAGTTTAATAATGAAAATAATTTATGTTAATTTGAAAATATCTAAAGTAATAAACTTATCCTATTAATAACAAATTTGTCTTATTATATTTTGTATTAATACTATAATAACATCAAATCTCAGGACTTAGGCCTAGCCAATAGGTTAGTTAACACAGAAATCTTAGGGTTCTAATAGGTCACTTCTTTTCTTGATAAACACGTAAAAATTTGATAATCAAATACAATATTATGTTATATCACTGCCACAAACACTTTTTAATTATGAATCATACACACGAATACAAAAGTTAAAAATGATTTATGTAATGTATACACTGTCGAATACACTTTGCAGTTCTTTCACAATTAACAAGTTTCAAAGTAACCTAATTTAAATCACCAAACTATCGGTACCAAAAAATAATCACTTTATTTTTTCTTTATTTCGGTCTAATTTTTTTATATAACAAACACGAACACAAATTAAACCCGAAAAACAAACACCTTCTAATCTTTTGGCTAACACGCGGGTTAGGTATTTTATTTCTTTAACTTATATAAAATCAAGTTAGTATCTTCAAATATTTTTTTAAATAAAGTTTTGGTTATTAAGAATAACCGTTGATAACTGTTAGATGATCTTAATCAACTTATTAGTTTGAATTAAATTAACAAAGCCGAGCTTTATAAAATGTAGTCATCATTAATAATTAAAGATGGTTAGCCGGCAGAGAGTCTTTGTTCAGTCGATGATGCTAATACCTAACGCCATTAGTGCTCCCTTGCCGAGTATAAAAAATAAATAAATTTTATTTGAAACAAATATTTTGTTTGCCTGTTTTTTTAAGGTTAACAAAAAATAATGTATTATATGTTTTATAGTGATCGGTTATAATAATATAAACTTGGTTATATAATAAATTAAATTTTTTAACTCTTTAACTGTTTTATCTCATGTTACCACAATTACGTAAATGAAAAAATTGCATTTCAAGTCCGTATAATTTATAAATATAAAGAAAAATTATTGAATAATCTATAAGTAAATACTATAACGACTGTTCTTATTACGTTTTAGATCAAATATATTTAATAATTCATTCTAACTAAGCTAATCTCTATAATGTCAAACTTTAGTTATTTATTTTCAATTTTGGTGAATTCTACTGTTTTTCCTATAAAAATTGGACTTTAAGTGCCATGCTCATTAGTTATGGCGGGGAGGTTATGGATTAGAATCTCGCTCGGGTGAACGGGGGTTGTTTTATACTCTCCCTCACTCCACGGAAACGCTGGAACATTTCTACCTTACTCCTCCGATCCATGACGGATACCTACATCCACGCATTTCGACAGACGATACCAAACAACCAATTTTAGTGGCCTTTTGTGGTGGGGGATAGCGGCCCCTTACTGAGGATTCCGAGGCCCCTGATTCTGCATAATTAGAGCTGTGTCAATGCTCTCTAGTTGTGAAAAAACCCATTACCAAATAGGGGGGTTGCGACATTGCGATGACTAGTTGCAACATCACCGGGAAAAAACCCATTGCCGAGGGGAAGGGTTTCCAGAGTCACAGTTCCCAGTCACAGTTTCAAGGTTACGTTCTATCTTGTCCTGACTTGTCTTGTTGACCCGCCAAACTGGCGCAGGGGAAAACCCATTGCAACATCACTCAAGGTCGTGTCCTATTTCTGCCTTATCGATACGCCAAACTGACGCCAGTCATTAGGGAAAACCCATTGCGACATAATTCAATGTCACGATCTATTCTTGTCCCGACTTGTCTTGTCAATCCGTCAAACTGGTGCCAAAGTATGAGTCACCGGGAAAACCCATTACCACATAAGGGGTTGCGACACCGTGAAAACCTATTACCACATAGGGGGAGGGGGTTGAGACACATAACTTTAAGGAGGGGTATGATGAGATGCCGGGAAGTGAAAGGGGGTCTTGCGAATGCTAGCTACTCGGCGGCCACACTCATCTCTAAGCGACCAGCCCGAGAAGATGCTAGCGATGCCTCGCCCCTTACGCGCTATGCGCCCGGCCACCTGTTCAGCCGTCACACTCTATAACTCTGCTCCCAGACAAAGAGGATTGTTCACTAGCGATGCGGACCGCATGCCAATAAAGAAAACTCCAACGCCCCATCCTAGTCCTAATCAATGAATCAAAATCTCTTTAATTTCAAATTAAAAATAAATATTCATAATAAAAAAACGAATAAAAAAGAATGAGTATGCATATAAAACAAAAAATTACAAGTACCAACATGTTTGGAACAAGAACCAACAAGTTTGGAACACGGAAAGGGGTCAGGAGGAGGGTGGGAGGGGGAAAACCAACAGCAAATCGAAGAGTGAGGAGGCGTGGTCACGTGACCAATTTCAGCCAATGAGAGCGCTGTTCCCATAGGTCGTCTCAGGTAGTATAGTTCCGTTATCTTCCAATCACAGCTGTCAGCGCGTACCCAACCTGCGCATATCGAATGTCTATGATTTTCTTGGGTGAGGCACAATTATAGGTGAGCAGCTAATTATGATCCCTCAGGTCAGTCTGAAATGAGTCGTGCCGAGATGTTGTTGTGACGTGGAGCCTTGTCGTGATGAGTCAACTGGGGCAGAAGCGGTAAGCCAAACCATCCTCTTCTTTACGTGTTGTAACAGGGTGGTTAAAGTAGTAATAATAATAAAAATAATAATATAATAACTTTTAGTTATGTTTCTTCCTAGTTTTAAATATAATTTTATTTCTAAAAAATTAATAAAATACAAGAATAATATAAATATTTTAACTTATTAGACTATACAGAATTTAAATCATTGCGCCTATGGCCAGGGCCAATCACAAAGGTACAAGCTAGTCACCATATTTGAACCATATTTATTGGAAGAATTTAACTTTTGTTGACGATATTATTTTATAAAGATTTTTAAACTTATTATTCTATTCAGATAAGACGCCAGCCCCAGTGTTTTTTCTTATTGGTAATAAATTTGTATTGCATTGTATTAGGTGATAGATTTAAATCTGCATTTGTGCAATTTTTTGGGAAAAGTCTATTTATGTTTCTTTGTGTATGGTTTTTCTCCTCTTTCGGCAAATATCCATATTTGGGGCGTTTTCCCGACTGCACAGGATTTAAAATTGATTTGCGAGGTAAATCATCCCTGCGCAAATTCCGGTGAAACGGTTGGATTTTAGGCTGTGTTTAACCAGAAATTCAGTAAACTATTGTATTAAACCTGTTTGAACTGTGTTCAATTAAATTTAAAGGTGGATTCAATGGAACAACCAGCTATTTTTTCAACCATTTAACTTGTATAACCACCAAGTTCTTTTTAAAATCACACAAACTGGTTAAGGGAATCAATCAGCCATATTGTAAAACGTTCTAATCACTTCAATCTTTTTTCAACATTTTTCAACTTGGCAACTGGTTAAAAAGAATAAAAGCGGAAAAACCTCTATTGCAACCAGTTTTAATCAGCTTAAACCAATTTCAACTTGGCAACTGTGTTCAATATTTTTTTTGGGAAATAAATCACCAATTGTAACCGTTTTAATCAGCTTAAACCAGTTTCAACTTGGCTACTGTTTTAAAACCAGTATCAACTGGATCGACCACCATTTTTTTAAACCAGTTTTAATGATTTTATCTGTTTCAACATACAACTGTGTTTAACCGTTTTAACTGGAATCAACCACCATTTTAATAATTTGAGGGATTACTACTGAGGTATGATTTTAAAGTAAACGAAAAAAAAAGAGTTTGGTGCTCAATTTTTTTCTTTTACCTGTTTGGTTAAAATACATATGGGTGATTGGGCCTAACTTAATTCTGAATATCAACAACAGCACCCACCGTGTACATTAAATTTTTGAAAATATTAAAATAAAAACCTGGGTTAAAGTTATATAAAATGAAAAAAAGGTTAAAAATTTTGCAAACCAATAAAAATAAAAAAAAGTTTCAACATTAAAAATCATACAATTTAAAACTTTTACAAAATTTTGAACAAAACGATAAAATAATACCCGCTTCCGGGGCCGCATGGTTTAACACGCTATCTTGCAGTAGGTGACATTTTGATACGAGGATCGTGTTTTGATCTTGGACGGGTTAATGTTGGTGTTTACCCCAAAAAATTGTTTTCCATTTTTCCCTCCACAAACTGCGGCTAAACTTCATAATAAGTAACCTTCCTAATTCCTAAAACAATTAACGAAATTAGTGTTTAAAATTAGAGACCCTGGGGCATAGAGAAAGGACATTTCTCTATGCAGGGGTAAAAAAAACACGGGGCTCTAAAAAAATAAAATAAGGGTTTAAAAAACCAAATTACAATTAATAATAAAGTACTTTTTTTTTAATTCAACTTCAAAGGCCCGGACAACATCAAAACCCAAGCCGAATACTACATAATTTTAAATAAATATTAAATTTTTCAAAGTTACTAAAAGAGTAAACACCTAAGGTTATTTTTTTAAACGTTTTAAAATTAAATAAATTCATATTAAATATTAGATGAACTAAAAATTTTTTAATCCTTTTTAGAAATATTGTTTCTATCAGAGTCTTAATTTCCGGCCGCAATTTTTTTATATTTTAAAATATTTTCCACGTGTCTACGTGAAAGATCTGCTGGGTTATTAATTAATTCTTTTTGATTAAAGAGGGCTTACTTTTTGAAAATGTGTGTTTTTGAATTCCCTACAGGAAAATTGTTTTTCTATTGCTACTTAAATTTGTTAAAAATTATCACGTTTTGACCATTATTAAAACTTTGGGAGTTATGTTTTTTCTGGCCTATGTGCACGAGGGTACTGCAAAGATTAAAAGCTTAAATTTTAAAAAAAAATTTTTAAGGATAATTGCTTTTGGAAGTATACCAGACCTATTTATTACTATAAATAACATTTACTTTTTATTTAAGGGTCCAGGATTCAATCCTGGGTCCCGACACAGTTTTACCCTGATTCCCAAAAACCTTCCTTCACCCTAACAAAACGTGTTTTAATCACAACTTGTACGTGTGAATGGGGGCCTCCACTGGGTTCGGATTCCAGTTAAACTGTGGGTCCTCCATTCATCCCCAAAATCACCCACCATTAAAATTTAGGAAGTGCTAACCCCCCCAAAGGGAAAAAGTAATATGGGTGATAAAAAAAATTTTATTTTTTTTACTCAAAATCAACTCATTAAGTGGCCCTCTTTAAAAAAAAAAACTGGCCTCTAACTCTGTTTTCTGTAAAATAAAAAAAGGGGAAATACCAAAACCACCAAAAGTCAACACTTAAAATAAATATTAAAGAAACATATTTTTTACAAGTTCAAATAATATATATAGGCCAAAAAACCTCCCAAAAAACTTTGCTTCTACGTCGGGAAAAGTAAATTTTATATAAATTAAAAACCATTTTAAACCTTAAAGGAAAAAATTGATACCCTTGGCGCAAGTGAGTTTGTTTGTAAAAAATAAAACAAATTTAAATATAAAAACCCAGACTATAGTGGGGCCGATTTTTGGGACTCGCCGTTTTTTTGCAGTGTGCTGTTTTTGTTATTTTGTAACTTTTAAGACTGCCTTTAACTAAAATACATTATTAAAATATGCCCAGTTTTTTGGTCCTTTTTTCACCCATTTATGAAACGGGTGAAAAAAAAATTTTTTCACTGTATAAAATAATAGTTGGGGCTGAAACGGGAAGCGAATTCCTATTTTTTCCACATTAAAAGAAAGCGCAAAGCAATTTAAAATAGGTATAAATACCCAAAACTAAACAAAGTTGGTTTTTTTAAGACTTTACAGCCTATATAAATTTTCCTAGTTTAAAAAAAAAACATAAAGTTTGGCCCTAAATTTCATTTTAAATTCACAGCTCACATTCTCGGTTTGAACAAACCGGTGCAATATAGTGGAAGGTCCCCATTGATTTTTACTGATGTTTTTCAATTACCATAGGCCTATAAAAGAGTTGTGGAATTTTACAATATTCGCTCTTAATTTTAATGTGTGTGATAATAGTAATAACATTATTTATTATTTTTATGATGTTAAAAAACCTTAAATTGCACCAGTTCATGTACCTACTATAAAAAGAAAACCACAGTAAATACGTTTTCCCCGTTTGTAATAAGAAAACTTTATATATCACATATTATTACCAGGGAAAGGGTTTTAATTTTTATTTTTAGGGGAAAAAGAAAATTGATTGGGTCATAAATTTAGTAGTTCATAAAGTCAAAGTAAAAGGTTTTTTTTTTAACAGGATTAGCTAAAATTTAAAAAGAACATTTCTGCTTGAGTTACCCAAAACCTACTTGTATATAAATCACTAAAATAAAATAATGCAATAATACAAAATGTGGTGTCCCTTTTAAAAAAAAAACAGTCCGAAAAATTGTTTTGGGCCATTCAAAACGCGGCGGAAAATTTTTAGTTTTATTCTACAACTACCATGAATGTTGTCTAGGCCTATTGTCAAGTCCAAAATCCAAAGCCAATTGGTGGCCTACAATGGGCAAATCTTAAACTACAACATCTAATTAAAACGCCCTACTTCAAACGTAACCCCACAATAAACAGTGAAGGTCTACTCCAGTGGTTCCCACCTGGGGACATCACCCCCAAGGGAAATTTTGGGGTTATCGGGGGGGAAAAAATAAGGGGGGGCGAGGTTTCAAAGGGGGGGAAATTAAAAGGTACGGTACATAGAAGTTCCCGGGGTAGCACGAGCACGGGCTATTCTCACCGGCGATTTAAACGCACTCACCCCTCTTCACGTCCACCACCTGTTGTTTTCACGCGGCCCGGGGTGACTCAACCCCCCCCCCCTCCTGCCAACAAAAACCCCTTGCCATTGACCTACATTCGTCTTAGTCTTCACTACCCTTTGTGTGCCTTACCATAAGTTTTTGTGCTGTCTTTTCTTTTTTTGGGGTTTGTTTTGAAGTGTAGAATTTCCCATCCCGAAGGGATTCAAAAAAGAATGTCGTAAATATCAGCTGCGTTTTTAAAACTGGTTTTATCACGTCCCCCCCCAAAATTGCAGTTTCCACATTGTTTTTGTGCAAAAAACTTTTACTAGTAATAAGCCATGAAGCCTTCGCGAATGAAAGGTCATTTATCAAGATAACATGTAAAAGTAATAAAGAACTATTTTATTTTCAACACCCAAACTAAAGCTGTTAAAGGGCCCTAATGTGATATTTTTTTAAAAAGGGCAACCTCTTGAAAAAGGGTTTTCTTGTTTTCTTACGGGTGTCTTTATTGATCGAAAAAAGGGAAAAACCTCGCACAATTGGCAAAACTTTTGTTTTACGGGCTACCAAAAAAATTTTTTGAAATCATGCAGGCGAGGGCCCTAGTAAAAGAAAAGTAAATTGGGATCCTTTACAAAAAAACTGTTTCCAGGCGAATTGACGAAATGGCCAAGCGTTTTAACCCAAACCACAATTTGTTAAAAAAATAAATTTGCTTTGCAGATGATGTCAACTGTATTGATAACAAAAAATTTTAAAAACTTATGGAGGTTTATCAATGAACAAAAGGAAATTCCCGGGGAAATGCGTTTGTTTAAACTTTGATCCTGTGGAAGGGATCATCGATTTTTAAAGGGTAAAAAGATTTTTTTGAGAAAAAGAATTCCCTAACAACGGAGCGCTTGCCAACAGACGGTTTCCTGCCTGCATGTCGCATGCGGGGTTTCTACCCCACCTTAAGAAAGAAGTGCCAGGTCACACTATTCATGTTCATTCATCTCAACATTTAGCGCAAAAAAAATTGATTGGTGTCCTGCATGAAACCCTAAAATGGTCATTACTTTTGCAACAAGATTAAAGCTAATTCCCTAAAATGCCCGTCTTTCCGACAACTTTGCGATGAATTGAGAGGAATTCGAAGCTTCTTCTAATACGGCCGTGAGGGGCTTTCCAAAGGGAACTTTTTGCACCGTCGACACGTTGATCCGTTTTAAGTGAGAATTTGATGCAACGCAATTTGGGAAACTTGCGTACCTTACGATATTTTTAAAAAAAATGAACGAAGTCAATAAAAGGGGCTTAAAGGGAAAAAAGATGAACCTTATAAACCCCAAAGGAATTTTTTTCATCATTCATCGCCAAGTTTGATATTACAAGGAAAATTTTTTTGGCGTAAAAGCGATTCAGTTTCCGACCCTTTAAAAAGTGTTCAGTGTCAGCTAAGGGGACTCCGAACCCCAGAAGACAAAATCCTAATTTTTAGACACCTGACCAGTTTAAAAACTGACATGGAATTAAGATTTGAAGTTTTTACCAAGTTACAAATTCCTGATGGATTCTGATCCATTCTCGTTTGAAGTGTGAAAGCTTAAAACTCTTTGCAGACGGGTTTTCTAGATCTAAAGTAGACTGTGGGGGCAAAAATCTTTTTTTAAGCAACGGTTACATTGGGGGGTGAAGATTAGACACTTACCCACAATGTTGGGAAAAACGAAAAATTTCCATATCTTTCCCCGTCAAATATTTATTTAAAAAAGGATTAGTTTGTTGCCCACCCCCACAAAACAAAAAAATAAGTTGGACATTTCCCTCAAAGGAGACTTGCACCTAAACTTGACGAACATAAACCGGATTTTCAAGTTTAAAAACTGAATCCCCCAACAAAAAAGGCGCCATTAAAAAGGTAAAATAAAACAATAAAAAATTTTTTAAAAATTTTTTTTTTTTTTTTTCAAATTTTAAACTGTCAACTTTTTTAAATTTTTCCCAAATTTTAAATTTTAAAAAAAGAAAACATGTACCCCTGTTTTTAAATTTTCAAACCCATATCTTTTAATTATTTCACTTCTTTGTTATTTAAAAAAAATCTGTAAAAAATGTACTTTTTTCTATTTTTTTCAGAGTGCCCGGGGGGATAAAAACTGTTTTTGGTTGTTTTTATATGGTAGTAAAAAATTGTTTTTTAAAATAAAACGCTTTTTTATTTCACTTACTTAAAATTAAAATTGGGCATACAATGAAAATGAAAGGGGGCGATATGTTATCAACCCCCCAGAAGGGAGAGGGGCCCAAAGGTTGGGAACCACTGGTCACTCAATCGAACATATTACAAAACTGATTTTAAATCGCAGGGGCTGGGCGTGTCTGGAAAACACTTGTACACATTGCCGTAGTGGAGATGTGGCCAATTTTTCCTGGGAAACCAAGCTTAACAAAACCCTTTTTCCCGGGCGTAGTACAAAAGCAAGGTTGTTTGCCGGCAAAAAAATTTTTGTCTAACTTTTTCTGAAAGAAGTGTTTCACACTTAATCTTTTAAAAAAAATTTAAAATGTAACATTTGGGCCCAAAAAGGGTGGTTTTGGGAGAATTGCTTGTTCAGAATTAGAAGGGTGATTGTCATGGGTGCAGACTTTTTAATTAGATACAATTTGTATGGATTTTTTAATTCAGGTAAATTTAATTTAGTTTTATTTGATTTTAAAATAAATTTGGGTGATATTTGACACTGAAGGGTATTGGAAGAAAAAAAAAACTGTCATGTTGCCCAAGACAAAAACAAAAAATGGGTGTAAAATTTATGACTTTGGAAAAAAAATCGAAAGGGGAATTCCCCCCTAAATTTGTCAGAGTAACCAAATTATATTATCTGAAATAGGACAAACCCCCCAAAAATTATGTTCTTAGAAAAAAAACCATACCTAATTATTTGATAACAACCAAATCAACTTCACCTTTTAGGAATGATCCAAAATTTTTAACCTTTGTACTACAAATATATTTTATAAAAAAATAATTGAATATTTTATTTGAACCCTCCCACTTTTGAAACCCAACAGTTATTTTAGTCCTTTTGCTACTATACAACCAGCGGCCCCTGAAAAAAAGTTTTCCCAAATTCAGAAAGAACATTGTCTTAAATTCGGGTAAAATGTATTTAAATGGAATCAAAAAATAACTCTTGATATTTGGGGGGTTTTAAGCCCTTTTTTTATTCACATTGAACTCAAATCGAATATATGAACATTCTTGAAGTTTTAAAAAATTTTTTCTTTTATTGTTTACCCAAAAAAATATTCTTTTCTTATTCTTTAAAAGGTTGGGCCTATACACCAAAAAATTAGAAAATGTTAATCGATCAATTTACTAGCACAGCCTTTAAATTCAATTTTTTTTTCAAGGAATGATAATTTGTATGTAATGCCAAAAAATTTTAAAAAAATTATTTTCTTTGGTGGCAAAACTAGAACAATTTTATTATTATTAAAATAAAATTTGTCGCTGCTGCTATGATAAATGTTTAGAAACCCGGTATTTATATGATTATACAAAATTTCAAAACCCTTTTTAGGGCTCCAAATTCTCTTCTCGCGTAGACTTTATTGTGATCCCCTTTTTTTTTTAAATATATCAATAAAAAATTTTCCCCTTTGATCATGTAGGCATTAAACCCTTTTCTCGGCTTCGCAAATCAAAATTATTTTTTTAAATAGCTTTTATAAGGTAAGCCCTATGGTCTTGTATACATAGCGCCAATTCTATTTTTTGTCGAATTCAATCAACTTTTATCATAAAAGAAAAGCTAAACTCAGAGTGTTTTTTAAAGGAAATCCTTTATCAATATTATACCAAGCGGTTCTGCCATAATATCTAAATTTTACAATATTCTGATTTATTTTTTGATATTATTACTGATTTTAACCCCCTTTAGTTTTTTGCTTTTTATTGCTTTTTTTTTATTTTTACATTTTTAATTACTTTTTTATAACTATTAATCATTATATAACTTTAAATTAAGCCATTTTTGTTTATCTTATTTTCTCGGTAAATATGTGATTTTGTAGGGACTTTTTACTTTCAGTGCGGGCCTGTTATGGGTCTTAGATTTTGGCCACACTTAATAAAGAAAAAAAAAGGAATTAATAATAAAATAATAATAATAATTATTTTTATTATTGCATCGCGTCTTACTACCTGTTTGGTTATACGCATTAACACTTTTAAAGGGGTTTGCGATATGTATTTCACTTGATCCTTTTGTTTAAAAACTCGGGTTTTGTATTTATTTTATATTATAGAAAAATTTTTTTGAAATTTTTTGTATTAATATTTAAATTTGTTTTTTTTAAAAATACCATGCAAAAAAATATTTGCAAAAAATTTAAATTTTTTTAAGAAAGAAATTATTTTGAAAAAAAAAAATTATTATTTGAAGTTTGATTTTTTAAAAAAATTTTAATATAGGGCCCTACCCTGTTTTTTTAAATTTTTTTTTTACTAAACGGGCAATAGAAATAATGACGGACCTTGCATAAAATGATCTTTGGGATCAAATACCCCAACTTGAAATTTTTGAAACAAAAATCGAAAATTTTGAGAACCCTATTCAAATTTTTTGTTTTTTAAAATTCTTTAAAGTCGATTTCGAAAAATACAAAAATTGCCCTTGAACTAGAATTTCCCTTACTTGTACAGCCTTTAAATTCTTAATAAATTTTTTTAAATAACTAAGTAATGAAAAACATGTAATTATTATATTATAATTTTAATATACAGTACCAGTTTTTTTTTTTTTTTTTAGTTGCATTTTAGTCTCGGGCCTTCAAATTTAAGATACGGGCTTTGAAAATTTTAAAGGTTTGAAATAGTTTTTGTGTTTTTATTTTTTAAAAATTGGGGGGAATTAAAAAAGAAACGCAAGAATCAAAAAAATAAGCCTTTTAAAAATATAGCCTACAAAACAAAATTTTTTTTTTTTTACCATAGACCTTTGACTTAACCAGTGGGAGCTGTAGAAGCCCAACAACACATTGTAAAATCTTTGAGCTTTACGAGCCCAATGTTAACATTTTTGTGTTTTTTTTAAAAGTTTTTGAAAATGAATATTTTTGCATCTAGTGATTAATTATATCTTTTTATAAATTATAAGTTAGGCTGGTTTTTGTTCCTTACATGAAATAAAGGCATAAACTCATAAATATTTAAATTTTTATTATTAAAAAAAAAAAAAAAAAAAAAAAAAATTAGCAGCACCGCGTTTTACACCTTGGGGTTTACGCACTTACGCAAATGGTAAGGAGGGGATTGTGAGATGAAATAAGGACCTACTTTTTAACGTGGAATCCAAACCACGGTGGAGGCCGGGCATTCCTCACATTCACAATTTGTTAAACACATCTTGTCAAGGTGAAAAGGATTTGGAATCAATAAATCTTCCCGGGCCCGAGATTGAACCCCCCCGCCAAACATAGAATCCGAAATAACCCTTTTTTAATTTTCCTTATATTACAAATAAAAAAAAACAAAACCCTTTATTTTTAAAAAATTTTTACATTTCATTTGGGAACTTAATTTCAATAATTAAAGAGACTGTGAATTGAAAACATTTTAAAAAAGATTTTTTCTTTAAATTCGTTTTTCAAAAATTAATTTTTTTATGAAAACCATCAAATAATATCACATTTACAAAAACAATTTGGAATTTGTCAAATCTTAGATTAAAGCATCAAATTAATTTTGAAATCCTTTCATTATTTTACTCTAAAAATTGTCCGAAAAGAATTTACAAAATTGTGTACTGGCCTAATAGGCCACATTTTCTGTGAGAAAATTTTTGTGTTTAGCCACTTTTATAAAAACAATTAAAATGTTAAATTGGTTCCACTTTCCTAGTCTCTTATATATCTATTTTTTCTCCCACATATTTGACAATGGATAAAAGTTCGCCCTTTAAACGCTTAAAGGGCATTCTATTCTTAAAAAGGTTTTTTCACATCTATAAAACCACTTTCCCTCTGTCCTTTTTTAATTTTAAACCCCTCTCTACTTCCATCTTTCCCCTCAACAAGCTTCAAAGGTTTTTTTACTTCTCACTTTTCTCAGCTTTCTGCTACAACTTTATAGCCTAACTGGGGTTTTATTTTTTTCCTTGTTTTTACCATCCTCCACACTTTGCCAGCTAAATTTCTTTCCACACTCCTTACTTTCCTCATTCTTTCTTGAGTTTTTCCTGCACTTCCTTTTTCCTTCCCCTTATGCATTATGTCATCAAAAACATCATGGGTTTCATACTTTCCTCCCGGATTTTCCTGGCCTTTGTTTATGGCCATCTCCACTCCATTAAAATTAAAAAAGGAAAAGGAACCCCTAGCTTCCCTATGTTTTATTTGAGACCACTTGTCCTCCCACTTTACATTTTTACAAAAACCCCTTTAAACCCATACATCTTTTCACTCTCGTTACCGATTTTTGCCCCCACCCCCAACTGATCTAGTGATTTTTTACTTTCTTTTTCCCTTTTCTTATCCCAATGTTTACCACTTTCATTTTATTTTTAAAACTCCCCTCCAACACCCTCTTATTATTTCTCCTAAACCTTTTCCCTAACACCTCCTTAATCCTCCTCTCTTTTCCTAATTTTGCTTAAGTCCCCTTCATACCTGATACTCCTTTCCCTTTTGCTTTTGACCTTTCCCTCAAACTTTATTTTCCTTCCTGAAAACCCCAAAATTTATAAATGATCAACCAATTTCACTTTTATTTTTTTACAAATCACAAAAAGAATAAGCTAAAAACAAGTAATAAACTAATTTGAAAATTTTATTTTTTGTTTAATTTCTTGCAATTTTTTTTCACCCTAATCTGAAAAACTATCTTTACAATTCACAACAAAGGTGTTCATTTTAAAATCCACCATAAAGTTTCCTTTTTTTTAAAATTTTTGGCCCAATTTTTAATACCACGGGTTGACACCGACTATAAATTTTGGTTAGAAGGAGTAAAAAAAAATTTTTCCTTAAAGACTTTTTGGTGTCAAACAAATATTCAATTGCTATCAGATTCAAAACTGGGAAGGACAATGATACACTCAAATATTTTTTAAAACAGCCTTCTTATGGTAAAGTTAAACTCAAACATTAATACATTTGTGAATAATGCTAGAAAAATCTAATTTATGATCACTGACTTCTCTAAATATTATAAATTTAAAAATGACTTTAGGAATTATACGTCAGGTATTTGATCCGTCTTTTAATAAAAAAAGTAAGAAAAAAAAAGGTTTTATTTTTTTGAAATTAAAAACCCACATGAAAACATGACTTCACACGTACGTTTCCCAAACAAAATATGAAACCTTACTGAAATAAAAGTAATTTGTTAATCTTTGAAAGCTAACTTTCAAAAGTTAGGTTTCGATTTTTTTTATAAGCCTGTATGATTTACAAAAAGTTAAAAGAAATTTTAAAAGTAAAAACGAATATCTAATTTCCTAAAAGCAACTTAGTTTTATAACACCAATTTATTTAATAAAATTATTTTCAAAAAAAATAACACTCCCAAAAAACTGTTAAAAAAAAAAATTTTCCTTGCAGCTCCATAAAAATGTAAACCATTAAATTTTTTTGTTGGGGGCTAAATAATTAATTTAAAAAATTTTTCAAATACCAAGAAAAATTTGCTTGGAAATAATAGTGGAAATGTGATCCAATGGGGGAATTATTTTTTTTTTTTCCCTTCAAATTTTGATAAATTTAATGTTTTTTTACCCCTATAACAAAAAAGATACTAAATTTCCCTTTATATAACAAGTAAAAGGGGTAAAAAAATTTAAAATGTTAAAAAAAAAAAATAGCTCACATAATTTTTTTTTTTTTTTAAGCACAGGCCCCTAAGATATTAGGCCCATAAAAATTTGTTTACCACCCAAAAGGGGTGGGTAAAGTTCTTTTAATTTTTATTTTTTCAAAAACAAAAAGAGTAATTATAAACTCTTTTGGGTTTTTTTTAATGTGAAAAACATTAATTTTTTGCTTAAAAAAATCTCCCCCAAAACATTTTCATGCAGTTGGATATTTGACGATCGCTCATGCACGGCATTAGATGTGTGACGTTTTCTTCAATTTTTTGTTGGAGGACTTTAAAAACATTTATTCAAAAAGATAGTAAAACAAAAATAATTATTTTAAAATCTAGGTGTCTTTTTAAAAAAAATAAAAGTGAAGCTTGTGACGTTTTAATTTAAATACTTTTTAATGAATGCAAAAATCACCTTTGGGGGCAAAAATCTTAAGTATCTTAACTTTTCGCAAATTTTCTTTAACACAAGAACGTTTTTTTTCTGCAAAATTTCAATGAATATGTCAAACTTTTAAAAAATTTTCTATGTTTGGAAATTTTTTTTAACAAGGTTGGTTTTCTATAGTAAAAAATTTTAAAGAATCTTGAAAGGGGCCTTACTGCTAGAAAACACATTTCAATAATTTGACTTTGGGAAAATAAAAAAAGAATTCCGCCTCACCTCATTTTGGGCTCAAAATAACTAGTTCTCTAAAATTAATAATCCAAAAAATGTATTTTAATTGACTTTATAGTTTAGGTTAAATTTGATTGATTATCCAAAATTTTTTTTGGAAAGTTTTTGTTAGGCCAAAATTTTTAGTTTTTTTTTTTATTATAAACACTCAAAAAAGGATTTTTTTACCATAACATATTTTAAACAATTCTTTTAGTGACTTTCAAAATCAAACCTTTCCCTAGCTTTGTTGCCCCCTTACAAAAAAATTATTTAAGTAACTACGAAAAAACGGGGTTGATATGCTACATAAAATTTCCAACTTAAAAAAACTCTATACATAAAACCCTTACATTTAATCATAATAAATAAAAATTTTTGTGTTTATAGGGCCAGTTAAAAAAAATCAAATAACTTAATAAAACCTCAAAGTCTTTGGTATAGTTTTTTTCCATGCAAAAACTTCTATGTTATTTTGATTTTTAAGGACCAAGAATGTTTGAAATAGGCAGTAAAAATAGGGGTTTAGCACCCCCAAAAAGACATCAAATAATGGGGTTTTTGCAACAAAATAGGGGACTTAAGGGGGTATATCCAAAATTTAAAAAATTATAAATTAAAATATATAAAATAATATTAATTTTTATACATTTTAATAGATTATTAATTATTATTATTTTTATTTTATATTATATTATTATTTTATTATTTGCACCGGTCTTTTACCCGTCGGGGTTTTACGCTTACGCTAATGTGTAATGGTAGGTTTTATTGGAATGAAAAAAGGACCTACAGTTTAACGTGGAATCCAACCACGGGGAGGCCTGGCATTCCCCACATTTTAAAATAGATTTTATTATGATAAATTAGTATGTCTTTTTAAACCCCAAAATTTAATAAGTGCTCAAATAAAAATTAAGTATGTCATTACACACAGTGCCACCAAAGTGTGACATTTTGACCTCTGGGGGAAAGAGTTTTTTGGGAAAAACCAAATAATGCAAGATTCATATTTGGGATGTGTAATTCGGGGGCTATTTAAGGGAACTAAACATTATTTTTGTCAACCTTTAAAAAAAAGTAGGATAATTCCAATTTTGTGCAAAAATTTACTTAGTTATATTGTATACAAAAAAAATTTTAATGAAAGGGGAAACATCTCGATTAATGCCTAATTCTTTTTAAATTTATTGGTCTTCATTTACATTCATTAGTTCTGAAACCTACACAACAAATTTTTTCCCGCTATAGCTTCACATTTTACCCCCGATTTGAAAATTATTTTTATGCAAACCCCGCAATAGCCCCCAATGGTAAGGCCCCTTTTTGCATATAGACAACAATTTTGAATTACATATTCTTTTGATTCCCTTTTTGTCTTTGCGGTGGCCTTGAAATCATAAATTGTCCTAGGGGGTTCTTGGGATGTTTTTTAAAGCAAAAACGCCCTTCCCTTCAAACCCCCCCTAAGGGTGTTTTTTGCCTTTGCCTTTCCCCGAGTCACAAGGCAAGTGGACCCCTGATGACAGGGGGTTTTTTTCAGTTGGTGTACATGTATTGAATGTATTTTTGGGAAAGTGTGCATTGTAAAAACAATAATGGGAAAAAATAGTTTTTAAAAAAAAAAAAGGCCCCCGAAATTTAAAAAGGGGAGGAGATATGTAAAAAGGGAAAAAGGAAAAACACTCGAAGTATTGAAACACTTTTCAAGAATTCGAAAGGCCAAACAGCTAATAAAATTTTGTAAAACAATACATAAAATATATTATAACATTTCTGGAACATTTTAAACATTAAGTACCAGCCTAAAAATATGCGATATTAATTCTCAATGAACATATTTAATTTGGTTAGCCATTGGGAAAATAGACTTGTCAGAGACCGATTTAATTTCCATATCCCGAGCATTTTAACTTTTAGTTTTTATGAAATTAACCCTGGGGGCGAGTACTGTTACCAAAGATTTTAGAGGTTTTGTTTTAATTAATATTTATTCCCAAAGGCCTTTAAAATTTATTTACGGCCTAGTTTCTTTGTGACAGCTTAAAAAGTTACTAAAAGTGTCCCTAAAATATCATACACCAAAACTGAGATCTATCATTGGGATGACTAATGAAAACAATGGCAATATATTAATGTTTAACCACAGTAATTTAGGGCCCCAAAATTATTTTTTATTTTTTTTGAGGGGACACAAAATTTATTTATGTTTTATCCCTTATGAACAATTTTGAGTTGGAAGAACTCCAAAAATTTGATTACCTAATTGATTTGGGGCCCTTTTTCATGAAAATTCTGTAGGAAAAAATATAAATAGTCCAGCATTTTTAAAAATTAAGAAATGGTTTTAAATTTTGGAGGGGTAGGAGGGGCATCTACCCCCCTTTACCCGATGAAGCTTCGTGTTAGTGAAAAGCTTGTCTTTAAAAAAAGTGTTTTTTTTGTTTCTATCTAAACAATTTTATCCGGTATCATTACGTGTGCGGGTAACCCCCCTAATTTAAAACATGATCCCAGCCTATGTCTTTCCAAATAACCCTTTAAAAATGAAGAAAAAAACTAAAAATATTTTCTTCTTATTCATTTTTGTCACATGTAAGCCTATTACATAAACCGCAAAGTAGAAAAATTTTTTTTAGGGATAAAAATTATGAAGTCAAACCAAATATTTGCATTGCTGACGTTATAAAAGGTTAATTTGAATAATTTATTTGTGGGAACATTAATTTCACGATTTAAAAATATTAATTTAATTTTAAAATTTCACCTTACTTTTCTGAGTAAGCTACGGACTATCATTTGTTTTTTCACCCAATTGACGTTAGCGAGGCGAGAACCATTTTGTTACTAAAGCACATTTGCCCAAAATAACATTACAATAATGTTTATGGGGGACTTTGATTTTATAGCCACAAAAAAATTAAAAAAGGGTCCATTTTGTTCAGGGCGAACGTTTGATTATTTTTTTTTAAAAGGGCAAAAAGAATTTTAAGTTAGTGAATGATTTGCAAAATTAAAATACCTTTTACAATTTCCTGAATTTTATACGTTGACTGAAAGTATTAAATAAAAATTTTTAAAAAATTAAATAAAGAACTTGTAGGCACAGGGCAACAACCACTACTGCAATGGGGAAAACAGAGCATTCTGGAAGGTTTTAGCACCAAATTCAAAATAGTGTTTGTCCATTTCTTTTCTTGGGGACAAAACATACATGACTAAAATGTTGAAATTTAAACAAATAATTCTTCAAAAAGATAACAAATATTATCAAATTTTTACTGTGGCTATATATTTTTCTCTTTTTCTTTATTTTTGAAAAATTCAAAAATTTAGAGGTGGGGACGTTGGTGCTTGGAAAAGGGGCTTTTAAGAATTTTGGTTAATTTTGTTTTTAACATTACCATATTTAAAAGTTTTTATCAGGGGTTTATTCACTTTTTATTTAAAAAAAAAAGTGTTGTTTCTTGTTTTAAAAAATGCAAGATATATATTAAGAAAATTCGCCACATCACTGTATTACATATAGTAATGTACAAAAATCTTCACATTTAGGCAAAATATAAAATAAAAAAAACCAATAACTAATACATCAACTAACATCACAAAAAAATAAAGAATTAAATGATAAAGAATAATAATTATTTTTAAAAAAAGGACAAAAATTTGAATCTTTGTATGACCATAAGGAATTTTTCTCTCTAAAAAAACCAAAAAATTATAAATTTTCACAGAATTAACTTGCAAAAATGAGGAAAGAAAGAAAACACTCCTCCAACGACTAGTGATTTTTTTTAGCACAAACTCAAAAGGCTACATTATAATTGGGAACTAAAAAAAAGTAGAGTGGAAACAATCACCACCGGGTTTCATTACTGGAAGCAAAAATTTAAAGGTTTTAAAGTATAGTAGCTGTTGCCCCACTTTGGCTCGCGGGAATTGATTATAAAAAACGAAAATAACATATTATTTTCAAATTAATTTTAAAAAATTTCGTTACGTTTATACCATAACTTGACCCAGACAAAAAAATGCAATCCCATAAAAATTTTCACCCCCTTTTTTATCCTTATTAAATAAAATTTTTAAAAAATTCCCGAAACACTATTTTTTTGTTTTAAAGTCAATAACCGAAATACAAAATTTTTTTTATGAACTTTCAAAATGACGGGCTTTCATACATATTATCCCCCTTTTTTACCCCTTTGGGGGGGGAATTTCTAAAAACCCTTTTTAGTGGGTGCCACAAACAAAATGAATTTACAGTCCAATTTTATGTTTGCCTTGATAGTTTGCGCTCGGCGATATGAATCAGTCAGTCATCGGACATTTATTTTATAAGTATAGTTAATAAATTATTTCCAGGGTTCTTTTCCAACCTAACTTAACCTTTTTTCCGTTAACTTTAATTACCATTCCATTAGCTATAAATTAGAATCTCGGTTGATATTCTAAAATGAAGAAATTTTAAATTTTTATTAAATTTCATATTGTAAGGCATGGGGTCAAACCCTTTTTTGGGGTATAGTAAACTTATTTTCATTTTACTTAAATTTTTAATATAGCATCATGGTGGCTACAGAGAGGGAAAACCGGGAAAACCTGGGAATTTTTTGGATGACAGGGAAATTGGGAAAAGTCAGGGAATTTTAAATAAAAAAAAGAAAAGTAAGGGAATTTTAAAAAAATTCTAAAAAATCCCATTTAATTTTTCAACTAAACACTAAAAACAAAAATTAAATTTAAAACCCAACTAAAATAAAAATTTTTTTGCTTAAATAACTGATAAAACCTTTATGTTTAATGGTACAAAAATTTTTTTTTTAAATGTGATTAATAAAAAAAAACAAAAGTCATATCACCATTAAAAAATGGGAAAAAAAAATAGTCAGGGAAAATTGAAAAATGTTGCCTGGAAAATTAAATACAAAAGGGAATTTTTTTTAAATACTTTTTTAGCCCCCCTAGCATGTCTTGCCTTAAGCTAAGGGCCCGGTTTTTAATTTCCTGTTATGGGAAAATTGTTGGGGGAAATTGGGTTTTCCCCCTTTTTCATTTAAAAATTTAAAAATCAGGGCGGAATGGTCTATCTGTTTTTTAAATTTTAAGTTTTTAAGTCTGGCTTTGTTGTAAGCGCTGTGTGTTAAACTCAACTGCCGAAGACAGGGAGATCGAGGTTCTAATCTCGGTCGGTAACTGGGGGGGGGGTTTTTAAATGGTTTTCCCTCTCCCTCCAGGGAAAAGTGGGTTCACTTCCTTAAATTTAACCTTCCCAATTCCTAATCCATTTGTGTAATTTGTACTTAAGTGTATAAACCCCAATGAGTAGTAAGACGCTGGGCTAAAAAAAAGTGATTATAAGTTTTTATGCTAATAATAACCCCTAATTATAAAGTGCACTTTAAGTCCTCAAATAAATAAAAACACTTGGTTTTTTTGAGTTGTTTAAATTTGTAAAAATAAAAAAATTAAAAAAATAATTTTTGTTTTATTGAATTAGCCATTTTTCAGCATAATGATAGTGCAAATTTTTATTAATGGTATCTTTAAATTAAATACATTGATTATATAAATTTGCTTATTATGAAATTTTTATAAACCAAACTACCCGAATTTTATGGGAGATTCCACTGAATAATTGCAACACACCCTTTCACTTAGCCCAATTCAGTTTTTATTCTTTAGAATTTGTATAAAATGGGGCTATACTGTATGAAAAAATTTTTTTTTTTTCTAAAAAAAAAAACCCCATCTCTTTAAAAAGATTTAAAAATTATTCTTTGTTCTAATTTTAAAACCCTTTACTTTTATAGTGATTTGACTGAGTGAGGTTTTCACTGACGCACTCTGCATCACACCCTTTAACTTAAGGTTAATCTTATTACCAGGTTTTCTAACTACAAAAATGAAACAAACTCATCCTTACATTTAAAGGTATTAAAATACAAAAAAAAAAATACTTATTACCTTTCAAATAAAAACAATTAACAAAATTTAAAAAAATAATAAGACTAAACAGTTTTTAAAATTTTAAAAGTGTATGAAAAGGAAAACCCCAAAATTTTTTACAAGTAATTTCATTTGCTATTTTTTTAGTTCCATTGTATCATTACAATTTTTTTTACTAAAATTTTAAAAGTGAACTGTAAACTAAATAGTAAAAGTATTAAAAAATTTTGCGGAGAAGGGCACTTTTTAACCCATTTCATTTATAAACCCCATTAGTGCTTTAAAATTTTTCCCGGAAATATCGCGAGTAAAGAAAAGAGGTTGGGGGATGGAGTTTTAAGAAGGGGGAGGGGGGGGGTGTTCCAATAATATGAGAGATGGTGGCTGAACGGAAAAAATTTTTGTTAGCAAACTATTTAGACTAGCTTTTTAAAACCCCCGTTTACACCCATTCACTGTTCTGACGTAATATACTCAGCTATAATTTTTTGTGTTTTTGGGTTTTCATGCTTCATATACTTTTTTAATAGCTGAATACATAGTTTCTAAATTTTAAATTTTTAAGCTTAAATTTTGTGTTTTTTGGTATATTTTACTCTAACACTTTTTAAAATTCGGGGAACAAAACATACTAGTATTTTAAACACTTAGTTATATATAATTCGAGCGCAAATACCCCAAAGAAAAAAAGAAACCATTGAATGCATATAGTTTTTTTTTGGAAATACAAACTAAATACTCAAACATATATTTTAGACCACCAAAAATCTGTTATATTTTTGCAAGGGACCAAAAATTTAATGAAAAATAAATATATGACAAATTTCACAAATTTCTCATATTGGTATTATAGCTTCGAGAAAAAAAAAAAAAGGGTTTTTAGTAAGTTAACCTTATTATATAAGTTTTACTCATAAAAATAAACAAATCCCCTGTTATTAAAAACTCATTTTTTGTTAAATTTTAAACCCAAATATAAAATATACATAAAGAAAATTTTAATTTTCAAAAAAATTTTTTGAAATTCCCTAAAATCTTTTATTTTTAAAAAATACAAAATTATTTATATTGATTATGAAAATATTCAAACTCCCCTTGTGAATTCAACCTTCAATGCCATTTTTCCAAAAAAATTCAAAATTTTTTTTTTAGGTAAACTAACCTTTAAAATTAAATTTTTTATCCAAAAAAAAGATACATTTTATTTATGCAAACTATTTTCCCGATACGAAATTAACAAAGCTCTAAGCCAAATTTTTAAAATACTCAAATTTAAAAATTTCCAGCATTAGTAAAATCCATAAAAAAATTTCCACCAAATTAGTATTTCATTTATTTTCAGTTCATGCAAAACCGGGCCCAGATCCCTGTTAAACCAAATCGTTAAGGGTTTACAATGCTATTTATTGTTTTTTAAAAAAAATTCATCAAAAACTACTCATAAATGAGTTTTTCCCCCTAAACATGTAAACTTGTTTTATTTTAGATTCACTACCATTACACCCATTTTAACCAAAATTATAAGCCCTTTGTAAAGTATTTCAATTTTTTTAAAAATATGAGTTGGACACTACCCATAAATAATTTTTCCCCCCAAAAAAATCTACATTAATTGTCACGCCAAACTTTTCCAAAAATACCCCTTTTGAAAACCCAAAACATTTGGAAATTTGTAAAATATTTCAAGTTTTGAAAAATGTCATTTTTAAACTTTTATCAATGAATTTTTCCCCAAAAAAAGTAAAAGGTGTAATTTTGTTATGTCAAACAACCAAGGTACCCTTTTTGGAACCATCATAAATTTTTAAAATTTAAAAATTTTTTAAGTTTTTTTAAAAAACAGTCATTTTGGGAAATTCCCTTTAACAAATTTTGCCCAAAAACCAATTTTTAAAAGTGCTTTTTTGGGTTTTGTCAAACAAATCCAAAATTTTAATAAAAATCGTTAAAGCCATTTTTAAAAAAAATTTTTAAAAAAAAAATATTTTGCAGTAATCTACCCCTTTAAATTTTGGGGCTTGTTTTAAAAAAAGGTTTTGTGATATAACCTTAAATATCTAAATTTTAAGTTTTTAACAAAACCATCAAACTATTTGAATCCATGCCAGGGGCAACAGACATGGACAATAGAATCGAAAAAAAAAACTTTTTTTGGGTTTGTTTAAATAAAACTAAAAATTTTTTCGTTTCCTATTTATTTTTTTAAAGATCACAATATTGTTTCTTTTATAGGGAAAGAAAAAAACATTCTAGCTCTTCTAGGAAGTGGCCTTCTTCAAAAACGTCACAGCTTTTTGTACATTTCATAAAGCAAAACTGCTGAACACTATATCACTGCGTTTTGAAGAAATTTTTATTATTATTAGCAAACCCCGTTACTACCCGTTCGGGGTTTTACCATTTTCGCTAATGTGTAATGGTAGGGTATTTTGAGATGAAATAAACCTACACTTTGGGGGAATCCCAACCCGGGGGAGGCCTGGCATTCCCCACATTCACAAGATCGTTGTGAAAAAGACTGGGGGAAAACGCTAAACAGCCATCGAGGGTCATATTGGGGTTCAAAATTAGCAATCTTACAAAATTTTTTTCCAAAAAAGGTGAAAAACTTTTCACGATAATTTTTGGGCCAGTCACTACTGCTTGCGCAACTGCTACTGCGGAAATTTTAGTAAAAAAATGTTTATATGGTCTACAATACCTAACCTTATATATACATAGAAACTGAAAACAAAACCTAAAACATTTGAAAGTGACTTTTTAAAAGTTCACGTTGAAAGATGCGATTTCTTCACTGACCCTAATTGTCATTCCTTGGTCTACACCCCAATAGCTTGTTCGGAATGAGGGGTATGAAGGTAAATTGTCCATCCTCAGCCTATTTATGATCCCAAGGGGCTACATTGAAAAAAGGGGACCTTATGAAAAATTTTAAAAAAACGAACATTCAACGCTTTTCTGATTATTTATAAATGGGTACCTTTAACCATGCATTGCTTGGAAAAAAATTTAACATATCATTTTTAGAAAAAAGGAATGATTGGAAGCTAACACATTGTATATGGACGTTTGCTTCCTGAACTTGTAACCGTGTATTCACGTTTTTTTGCTTGTCCACAATCCTTCCTATATTTTGTCCCAGAAAGAAGGGATTCAACATCAACCCAAAGCAAGTACCAAGAATGTTTTTCTAAGTAAACAAATTTTTTCATTACAAACAAAAAACCCCAAATTTTTAGGGGTAAAATACTTTTATTTGAAAATTTGTATTTAAGTATGGTTATTTTAATTGTACTCATCAACAATGGTTAGTTTGGCAAATTTTTTTCAATACTGGTCCCCCTAATATTTAATCATTTGATAGTGAACACAAAATTTGAACTTAATTTATGAAATTTTTGTAGCAAGAAAAAAAATTATGACAAAATTTAATTTTATTATATGCATGAAGCATTCCCTTTTTTTTTTTCCATTTTTTTAAATATTTATTGGAGGGGAAAGCTTTTTTTTCATAAATTGTGAAATTATTAAATTTTTTTGAAATTTACTTGACCTACTTTGTTTGAAAAATCACTTGATGTCTGGTGATGCGGATCCATCTCACTGACAATTTTATGACTAATTTGTTATGTTTGATCAAGCAACGGAAAAAAAGATTTACACTTCTATTCCCATATGATTAAGGGGTTTTTTATAAATTTTAAAATAAATGTGGGAAATGGGGTCCCGTTTTTGTTTTTCTCAATAGTTAACTTAGTCATTAAAATAAGTCTAGTATTTACTTTATTTTTTTGCTAAAATTTGGTAGTTTCTAATTTAAATGTAATGTACCTATTGTTTTATACATATTTTTTCTGTGAAAACGGATTTTAAAATTTAAGTAGTTCACTTGTGTTTTAAAGGGTTAACATACCGGAATTCTTTTTAATCAATTAAAATAGAATGGTGCCGGTGGTCTAGGGTAGGGTGTCGGGCCATGCGGCGGCCGGGGGTTTAATCCTCGGTCCCGCACAGATTTTCTGATTACCAAACCCTTCCTTTACCTCTGAAAGACTGTATTAACACAACTTGTGAAAGTGGGGGGCAGGCCCCCACCCTGGTTCGGATTCCCCGTTTTTAAATGTAGGTCCCATTTCACCACAAAACACCCACCAATTTCACATTAGGTAAGTGCGTATAACCCAAAAGGGTATAAGACGCGGTCTAATAAAAAAATTAATAATTTTAGAACTTTTTTTTTTTTAATTTTGGACACTGTCTATAGTGGTTAATCTAATGGGTAGGGTAGTAAAGATATTAAAGGAATTAAATCGCTTTTCGGAAGGAAGAAGGGAAAACCCAAATGATAAAACACTTGTAAAAAACCCTTTTCAGTTCTCCGGCCGGGTGCAAAACCTCAAAACCCCCCTCATGCAATTGGTTTATTTTGACCCAACGACTCAACCCCCAGACCACCACTGCGACTCTAGGAAACTTTAAAAATAAGTTAACCACCTTGCTTTTTTTCCACTTTAAGTTTTTTTTAATTTTTATTCTTTTAAAACCCGGAAATTGGCTATATCATGATTTTAACTAAACCAAAAAAAGGTTTTAAAAGGGCAATATTTTCTTTAATGCATAGCAATTTTGGTAGGGGAAGGTGTAAAACACAATGATAAATCATATGAATAAAAGAACTACAAAATAATTTTTATACCATACCTATTTATATATGAGAAATTAAAAAAAATTCAAACCATTTACACCTACAACCATTGACACTTAAAAATCAAAACATTTTAAACAATAAGCTTTATGTTTTAATAATTGGAATCAAATTTTTTATGGGAAAAATAAACTTTTTATGTTTTTGGTTTAGGTAACACCCCCCTTTTTGGTTTTTGTGTAGATAATTCGTGTGAATTGGAATCACACAATTTGGGGGAAAAAAACACTTTTTTGTTTGTGCTTTGGTAAAAACCCCTATTTTTTTTTTTTATAAAATATTTATACAGGGCTAATTTTTTTCCCACTTTTTAAGAAAAACTCCTACTTTTTTTACTTTTGAACTCTAGAAAAAAAGAAACCGTTTGGTTTTAGAGGTTAAGTGTGGATCTTCCCTTTTTTTCTGGGTAAGTTAGCATAACAAAAATATTGTTCTAATGTGTCAAAGCTTTTGAATAAATTTTATGTTGCCCAAAAACTTGTAATTTCTTTGAAATTCAATGGGTTATAAAATTTTTGGGAAAAAGTGTTATAATGAAATATTTCCAACTAGAAAGGCTAAATTAAAAAGGGTTATTTAAAACATCCTTGTTTACCCCGGAAATGCTGCTGTTGGGGGGGACTCTCACAAACATCAAACTATTTGACAAAAGGGCCTGTTTTTCTAATCATTTATAGGCATGCGGGCTACCAAAGATGGTCTTAAAATTACAACTACATGCAACACGTATCATTTTACGAAGAACACGAATTTTTCATTAAAAAAGACATGGGCCAATAAGCTGTACTTGGTTGGGCTGAAGAAGAGAAGAGAATGAGGCTGAACAAAAAAAACAAAGCAAGAAAAAGAGAAAATAAAAAACCATGTGAAGGTTTTAAAGCAAAAAGGGAAAATTTTGGGAAATAAATTGCAGTAAACTAAAAGGCAATAAAAAAAGAGAACCCGTTAGAAAAGCAAGAATCAGAAGCTAAAGAAGAAGTTCAATCTTTTCAATTCATTAGGGCATAAGCGAATAAAGAAAAATAATCAATGAAAAACAATGATTGAAAAAAATTTCAAGCTCTCAAAAAAGCAGAAAACTCCCTTAAAAAATTATTGGGGGAAAGGACTCTCTTTTTAGAAAAAAGAAACACAAAAAAAATCGAATTCAAAAAAGACAAAATGTTGGGCTACTTTTGCACAAGTCGATATGAAAAAAGAGACCCAAAAAATTGAAACAGTGATTATTTCTTCTTTTTTTTTTTTGATAAACCCTAACGAGTATAAGGAAAAGCGGGGGTAAAAAAATAGTTATTTTTTTTTATTTTCACAGATTTTTTTTAAAAAAATTTTTTTATTTTTATTTTGGGAAAAACTTTTTTTAACTTTTGTCATCTTTTGAAGGTAATAACATCTTTTGTAATAATTATCATTATTTTTATTTTTTTGTTTAACTATCATTTCCCAAAAAAAGGGAAATTTTAATGAAAAAAAAAAATTAAAATAAATACTGTAAAAAAAGAGAAAAAAAATTTTAAAGGGGGGGGGAGGGGGGGGAAATAAAAAAAGGTTGCGGGGGGCGATATGTTAGTATTTCCCTTTTTTTAAAAATACATTTCCTATTTTTGCTACGGGCCCCTTTAAAATAAAAATTTTTTTCTTAATTATTTTTTTTTTTTGGCATATAAAGGGGAATAAAAATTTTTTTTAAAAGTCCTACTTTTGTTTTTTTTAAAATTTTGGGAGTCCTATTTTTTCCCTTTTTTTTTTAAAAAATGCCCCCAATTTTTTCCCCACTTTTTGACCCCCAAAAAAATGCTATGGGGCCGTTATAGGAAAAGAAAATTTATCAAAGGCCCTCTAAAAAAAAAAAAAAATTTTAAAATTTTACCAAAACCCTTTTTTAAAAACCTTACCATGGGGGAAACGGTTTTCCTACTGAAAAAAGGGTCCGGTTAAATTTCCGGGATAAACAAAAAAAAATATATTGGTAAAAATGGGGGTTTTCCCCTTTCACTGAAAAACTTAACATTGGGGAAATAATGTGGTTCCTGCCTAGTCTTAGTTAGTTTAAAGGGGAAATTTTAAAAAAAAAGGGCCCTAGAAAACCGGGGGAGGGGAAAAAAAAGGATTTAATTTAAAAAAAGACCTATACCATAGGCTGGAAACGTATCAAAGAAATAAAAGACACAATCAATTTTTTGGGGCATGTGTTCCAAACCCCCAAACAAAATGTTATCAAAATCACTTTTTATTTCTGTGTGACAATAAAGTTCTTTTTTTAATTGTGTCGCAAAAATTTTTTTTTATCCACCGCATTTACTACCCTTTTAGGTTTTATGCATTCCCAAAAGTGAAAAAGGGAGGTGATTTTGAGATAAAAAGGAGGCCCAAACAGTTTAATTTGGGAAAACCAAACCCCGGGTAAGGCCCGGGATTCCCCACTTTCCAAGTTTTTTTTGTCAAAAATGAAGGGGGGTTTTTGGTAATCAAAAAATCTTTGGGGGGGCCCAAAATTGAACCCCGGCCCCCACAAGAACCCCGACACCTTCCCCCTTTGCCCCCCGGGCCCACAATCTGCAAAAAAAATTTATATTTTAAAAAACAAGAATTTACGGGGTTTATTTTTAAAGCCTTAAATGGGGGGGAAAAAAAAAAAAAACATTTTTTCCGGGGTAATAAATACATTTTTTTTCTTTACAATAAAACACCCCCTTTTTTTTGATTTTTTTTTTTTTACACTAGCTCACCCCACAAAAGTTTTCTTCAAAAGCTATTGGACTGGGCAGTCCCACAAACTTATATTTTCTGGTCAAGTTTTTGGTGTGGGCTTTTGCTTATAAAGTGCACATGCATGATACATCTTTAGTTTTCAGTAATGGTCACCAGAACAGATAATTTTTGTGAAAACTATACAGTCACAAATTTTGAAATTTTTAAACTAAAAATTGAAAAATAAACGTATTTCAAGGGATCACTTTTTTTATTTACTATCAAATAATTTCCGTGGGAAAAAACAATAAATTTTTTTAACTATTAATATACTTTTCTATGTATTTTTAAAAGTCATAAAAACAAAAAACCAAATACTTACAAAATTCAGTTTTCTATTTGTACACTACAATACTTTAGTAAAAAAATTTTGGTTTTAAAAGTATTTTATTGTAATGCTTTTTTGGTACACGATATTTTTTGTTTGATTACTTGACGCGTAAAAAAACAAAGCTTTTTGGTTTTCCAACACGGGGAAAAGGCAACATACAATTGGCCATGCGAGAAACAAGGGTTTTTCCCAAAATTAAAGCCGAAAACACTCAATGAAATGCCCCTGGGATTTCTTATGGGCCCTAAACGAAACAAGCCGCAAATGGAAACTGAGTCGGGTTTTAAATTTTAAATGGTATGTCAGTCGGAATCATTGGGATCGTGGTAACAAAACAACTTCTCCTTTTATACTTTTTTCCCCCACAATGGTTTCTTTGATCACGTTGTTCAGTAATTTTTTCACCGCTAGCCGTGTGCCGTTACAAAGACTGGGTTTGGGTTTATATTTTTTCAACCTTATATCACCGATCCAACCTTTTTAAATTTAAGAAATTTTAGGCAGCAATCCTGGCAAATCCAGCGAGTTCAAAAAATTTGGAATGATTTTACAACATCTTTGGGTTTAAAAGCCCGGGAAACAAAAGATTTGTATGTCCTCAATTCCCCCAGCAAATTCATTTTGAAAATTTTTTTAATTTTAAATTTAAATTTTCATCCATGTTTTGGGGAGCCAATATAGCTCGTTCGCTCAACCCAAAAATGACTCTGTAATTTTTAGCAACATTTGGGGAAAACCTTTTGAATGAGTTTGGTTTTTTAAACATTTAAAAATGACAAAAATAGTCAAGGGAAAAGGGAACGCAGCCAGTGAAAGGGGTCTAAAAACTTTAAATTGCCATTACCTATGTCAATGATGTTTTAAAAATTTTTTTCTCCAGATGATCATTTTTTTCAACTCGACACATATTCTTGCTTAAATTTAGTATTTTTATGTGTTTCCACAAAACGGAGGACTTTAAAAAAATGCATTAAGTTCAGCAGCTGGCGTTGACCGTTGGAATTAAATGGCAATGTTTGACGAAAATCTCCTGCTAAAAAAAATCATCGCACCACCCAAAAGGGGTTTTTAAATTTTTCCCCCAGATCTTGCATGGTTTTTGGGCTAATGTCTCCAAAGACTTTTTATGTGCCATCGTACATTCATCCCACACTATCACTTTACATTGCTGCAAAAACCCCCGCCATTGCAGAGTTCTTCAAAATGTTGCAGATCAGAGTTTCGTTGCTTTGGCATATTCAACGGCAATTTTAGCGCTGAATGGGCTGTTTTGCCCCCCTTTTTAACAATGTACGCAATGCCCGATGAAGCAAGTGCGAGTGCAATTTTATTGTGTGACCGAAATTTTTTTTTAAAATCAAAGAATCAAAAAAATTTATCCTGTACCAAACCCGGGGGCGTCCAAGAAGTAAATCCCCCATTCCATCATGTACAACTTCTATAAGATTTCAAAAACAGACTTTTGTTTTTGACAGGGGGAAGATTTTTTCGGACTGATTCCTTAAAGCTCGAGATCGTACAGTTTTTCTCGTTGCAACCTTGATTAAAATTCGTGCACGAGCGATTGGGCGGGCCATGCCAAATTGAGATAATACTTTTTTGACATCATCAACACATGTTTCAATTGATATTAACGCCTCATTGTAAATTTCTTCACTACCGTAAATTTGGATTTCCCCATCTAATGTGCATTTGTTTCAAATACGCACACATTCATCTTTGTATTTGATCCTAAATCAATTTTTTTTATGGAAAAATTTTTTTAAAAATTATAGAAAACAATGTTCGTATTTGATGAGCTTGTGAAAAAATTAAGCACATTGAGATTTGATCCCAATGATCGTCATTTTCTAACATTTGCAAACGTTGACAGGCTTTTCTGTAAGAGCCACAAAATTTCACCTTTTTAACAGTTATTACTGTTGAAATGATATTGGGCCTCGAACATTGACTAATAGAATCACAATAAAAACACTCATCGTTGCTTGGATGGACTGAATAAATTCGACCTATTGCATCGGGGGAATATAAAATTGGGGAACTTGGAACTGGTTTTCCTTGTTTCGTGGTTGAAATTTCTTTGTGGATTGATTCCAAGTATAATATTTTGGCATTTTGGAGTATAGCAGTGTTCGGGCGAAATCATCATTCTGACACATTTAAAAAAAAAACAGGTCAAGGTTGTAGATGGTGGTTGAACAGCTCGTTGTAATGCGTTCTGTGCCAATGAAATATACTCTTTGACAATTTTTCTAAGTGTATGGCTAAATGAACAACAGTGGGGTGTCTTTCATGAATGGGAAAAGAAAAATTGCGCCAAATTGCTTCATTACTGCTAACATACCGGCCTATTTAGTATTGGGTAACTTCGTCATTGTAATTCTCTGCACCAACTCCAATCACAGCCATGTCACTTCCTTTGGTTACATATTTACAAATGTATTTGATAGATTTAATGGAATGGAAGATTCAACATTGATGTGCGCCTTGAAAGTCTTTGATAGGATCGGTGAATATGGAACAATCCAACGCTTATCAATTTCAATGTCTTGTTTATTAACTTTGAACATTGTTGATCTTCCGTTGTCTGCAGTCGATTGGCTACGATACAGTGGATAACCATCATTTCCGGTAATTGTTTCTGCTACTAATGCCTGTGGATAACGCTTCGAACATTTACCATCCACCATACACGGTGAATTTTGATTAAGTGTTCCACAGGGACCATGAATCATGTTTTTTATAACTACTTCATGCAAGCCTGGATCTACTTGTACATCAGGGATTTCAGCTGATATCACTTCATCAACTTCATTTGGTCTTATCGTCTCAACCAACCAAATCAAAATATGTGCATGAGGCAATCCACGTTTCTGCCACTCCACAGAATACATCCAGCAGCGCTTCTTGCCAACACGCTATGTTTTTCAATTAAATTTATTAAAGACTTTTGTTTAAAGACTCTTGCCGTAATGTCATGGCGATCAATGGCGATTGACCAGGAATAACTCAAGTTTATTTCTATCCACTGCGGATTGCACGTGAATGTGATAAATAAATCTGCTGTGCCATAATGACGAACATATGACATGGCATCTTGAGCATATTCATGCATATGTCAAGGACTTCCATGTATGTTGCTGGAATAATTGTCATCCGGCTGACATTCTCTACATTTCCATCGGTATGAATCGCATCTCGAAGGTGAATATACTCTTCAGAACGCAGTTTTGGTCTGGTTCAACCTGATGAATGTCAATCGCTCTGTTTCAATTTTGACATGCATATCAACAGCATATTGGTGAAATAATCGCCTACTTTTCAAGATGTGATTGTCTTCATTTTCACGAACCATCATTTGGTATGAATAATAGTTCATTGAACTGACTCTTTTGTTGATTTCGGCACCTGTAAATAAATTATTGTTTTAATGACAGCGATTGAACTTGCATTTAATACATATAATAGCTGATACAAAATGTCCATTGCTAAACCGAATTTGTAATTACCTGTAAGGGGATTTATCATCTTGATTGAGAAGTGATAACCATATTCACCTGGCCAAAACATAATGGGATATTGTAGCGCATCATATGAGTGGTGTGTTTCATACACACGCTGTAACTGATCATTCCGGCGATGTAAAACAATATCACAGGCTTCCAAATTTTCTCCAACTATAACAATGGCAACTTCATCCATTGTTGGTGCATTGAAACTTCTTGCATGTTGGCACACAGGAGTTTTATCAGCTCTGATTACAATTTTGTGATTATCATATGGCATGAGATCCAGTGCAGTTGCAAACAATGTGATCAACTGATTGTGTTTATGAAAGAATGTTTGTAATTCTTCTACAATAGACCTCTTCACTGAACTGTTATGTGCACAACGCAGATCAATTTCTTGTGTTGAATTGCCCATGAAATTAATTTGCAGGAATTTGTAGTAGTCATCTGACACCGACAAAAGGGAACCTGCTCAGTGATATATTTGGCCTTGTATCTGTGAATTAAAAAGACAGGTTTATTACTTTTGTTACAAAAACTATAAAAAAAATAAAAAAAGCAATACGGGGGATAAGTCTGTTTGTTATATATTACCTTGAAAGTTGGCATGAAGTTGTTCCGGACTACATTTGTTGCCCCAAATGAAGTCATTTGGAAGCAGTTGTTATATTTTTGAATATTAGTAAGGAAATGTATTGAATCCGTTCCTGTTCTTGAAACCAATGAGTACAATGGCTCTGGTGGTGGAACCAATGGCACTAATTTCACTTTGCCATTTGCGCAACACAATCCAACGGCTTCATTTTTGTATTTCAATGCCTACATTGTGGGCAAACTGAGTTCATAGATCCAATAGAAACGCATTGGTAGGCACTGTATCAACTGAAACACCGTAACTGAAAGCAGCTCATTCCAAACCTGCAAGATTATTAGCTGAATGACGTGTGGCACGGGTCTGTGATATCCGAATCCTTTCAATTTCATTTCGCTCTTCACGTTGCTGTGCAGTCCGATTAAAATGAAAATTAGCTATTTTCTAGCATTTAGAGTTCTTGGACCCAAATTGCTCCGCCCGCGTCTTATAGGCGGCATGAGTTTTGGACTGAGTATAAATGGAAACATACACAAAATAAACCAATCAACCAAAGATAAATCGAGGAACTTCAAACTTTAATATCGTAGAAAGAGAAAGTGTCAAATTTACGGATGCATTCAAGTAGCTTATATTAATTTTAAGGTTAAGTTCATAATTATAAAGTTACTAATAAAATTTCAAAAAATGTTTTTTCTTTATATTATGGTTTGGTATGGTTTGGTACTCTTTTGTTTTTTGAATAAAACGAAACAGTAAGTAAATGAATTGAAAGTCGATTTTAGGGTGTCTGAGATCGATTCACTAAACCGATTAATTGCTCAAATCGATCTTCACGACCCCAAAAAATCGATTATTCGATTATTCTATCTCAGTTCGCCATCCCTAGAATTGACAGCTAGGGAACAGTTTAAAGGGGAAAAAGAAAAATGTGGTTTTGACGTTTTTCAGTGCAATTTTTCCAATTTTTCTCTTCATAAGAACCTTCCTCGGACTTCCACGAATATTAGAGAAAAAAATTAGCCGAATTGGTCCAGCTGTTCTCGAGTTTTGCGGTTAACAACACATTTAGACATTCATTTTTATTTATAAGATTATTTAATTAAATCATTTATATAATGTAAATAATACAAAATATAATTAACAACCTTTCCAATTATTTGAAAGGCTAGCTTGTGAAAAAAAAAGCAATACAATAATATTTGCAGCTCTGTCTCTTGAAATGGATTACTATACTTTTAAATATAACACAGTTCTATATGGTTACCCCACCTATCCCACCCCCCCTACCTACACCCCTTTATCACCCTAAAACCAAAATAGCTGTCACTCACTCCCAAGGGCTCGGAGGATAAATAGTCCTGACAACTATTGTGTTTGGTTATCGCTTGCAGGTAGCATTTCGAAGTTCATATGATGGGAATGCCGACTCTTTAAGTTAATTGAGGTCTAGTAAGCAAACAATTTATTTTTGAAAGTGAAACATAATAATTCATTAGTTAACAGTGCTATAAAACACACATAAAAACAACAGGTACCTAAATATTAATAGGATCAAAGTCCCAATTAAAATAAATAATAATGTGACACCTATTTCACACAGTATCATTAATTTTTTTTTTTTGTGTATAGCAAAACAAAAATATCTTGCAAATGAGATACTATTTATCTGTACCCTTGATTAAATACAGAACACAGAGGTGTAAGCTAACAGATCTACAATAAACTGGTTGACTCTGGGGGACAAAGGGGTAGACAGACAAGTGGTAAACACATGTAGGACTGTTTGTTACCTGCTCATCAACTTTGAGTAGGCAACATACTACAGGTGGAAAGAAGGGACATCAACTCTGGAGAAAAGGGAAAAGAGCAACAATGAAATTAGATACCAAAAATACAATAATAATTATCAGAGGGCGGTGATTAAAAAGTTACAGAAAAAAACCCTTTGAAAATCACTTAACAATATTGTTACAGTTCTAATTTATTACTCTGTTTATAAACTACAGTATTACACAGGATGTGCTAAACTATCATTAACAAAATCCCAACTAGGGTGGATACAAGTGAGGGATGTGCTAAACTATCATTAACAAAATCCCAACCAGGGTGGATACAAGTGGAACCAGCTCCAAGTAAATACCACAAATCAAAGGTTGACAAGACATTAATACAATAATCAATATCTCCTAACATGAATTTAGTCAAAAATAGGCTAGAAGTCTATTAACACATTCTTATGGGATTAAATTTTACAGATTACAATCAAGATGTGAAGCATCATATTCAAAGGGAAATTACCTCAAACAAAAATATTACAATATTGAGATAACATAATGAAGTTACTTTACATTTCAATCAAGAATGACATATCAACAAAATAATATCGAAAGGTCAGAATGATGCCAAAAAAATGTTAATGATTAAAGTTAATGTTGTTTAAGTCAAAGCTTGAATGAAAGACACAGTCCGTCCTGGATTTTAAGTTTAAATAAACTTTGTAGAGGTAAAAGATTTAAACGTTCTATTAAGTTTAGAGTTCAAGATGTCTGGCTGTAGAGCCAATGAAAAATAAATTTAGAAAATATAAAAATTATGGTTACACATAAATTAGAATTTTACTTACTTTTTGTTAACTTTTAAGATTCTTTACAACCAGTTCTGAAGTGCCATCAAGAGTGACACTTGTAGGCCAAATCACACTTTATATGCACATTGTCCTCCAGAGGGAGAAAAGGGAATGAGCCATCGGAGTATGTATGTCTCTATTTCTGCCGCATGATGTGCCATGCGCGCGACTGCTGAGCTGGTTGTGGGAAGATGTGTTCATCGACACTGGAGATCTCTTGGTATACCCTGTTTCATCCAGACCTTTCGAGAAGGCTCGTAGATGTCTGGACATAGTCAGCATGCAGGTCACGCATGACATCATCTAGGTTGACACCTCGGGTAGAGACGCTTGGTGGAATTGGACCTGTCAAGCATGGTTCATACAGTCATGTGGTATGATATGGACATGGAGAATCAGCTGATTTTGTGTGGTATAGCAGAGCAGGGTGGTAGAGATGATGTTTTATAGGTTGTAGCGTTTTGCAATGCTGCAGGACCATGTTATAGACAGCCAACTGGTTGACAAGCTCATGCATAGGAGGACTAGGGATCCACAGCCAACTGGTTGACAAAATTAAAACAAATATGTTAAAAGATTGGGTGAGTCAGTGGTCAACATGAGTAGGATCATATGATAGACCAATAACTGATTGACAAAATGTAAACTAATAAATGTAAGGATAGGTGGTCAAGTGGCTTACATGAATTAGACCAACTGGTTGACAAAACCAATGCATAGTATGATAAGCAATAGACAGTTCAACTGGTTGGCAAAATTTAAACAAATATTTGAAAGTGTAGGTGGTTCAAGTGGCCGACACAACTTGAACCAACTTGTCAACAAACAAAGTGATCGACAGCCAACTGGTCGACACAAAAGGACCAAATGCTTGACAAATGTCGAGATGACTTCATTTAATAGTTGAGCAAGTGACTGACAAGCTAATACATTGTGAACAAAGTGCTCGCCAGGACAAAGTTCTTGGGATTGATTCCCTTATCCGGGTGTTCTTTTTCTTATTGTACATTTAAATAAATTCCTGCGAATGACTGTCATATGTTACTAATGATAATTTAATCTGTTATTTTTTCCTTCACTTCTCACTAGTTTGAGCTATACACATATATGTATGAATGAGGAAGATAGAATTTAGAGAAAATGTGGACACATTTGCATGGAGGGATAGTTAAAAAGTATTTAGGTAAAAAACCAAAAAACCACCTTCCATCTGATCGGGCTACAAACCCCAATATTCCCATCACCGGAAATTCAGTATAATCTGAGAGTGAGCCACTAAACCATGTGACCATCGATGCTGATATTTATTAGATTTATATTATTACAAAATATATTATTGATTGATCTTACATGTTCTTACTATGTACAACCTAATTGTTGGGAACTTTGTTTGCAATTTATTAACTTGTCGGTCACTTGGTCCACTCTTAACTGAATCCATCTCGATGTTTGTCTACCAGTTGGTCTTCTCGTGTTTACCATTTGGCTGTTTATTAATTGGTTTTCCTATTCATGAGGTTGTCAACCAGTTGGTCCAAGTTGTATGAGCCACTTGATCCATGTAGGCTTTCAAATATTTACATTTGTCAATCAGGTTGTATGATGCCAAACTGCACAGCTCTTACTAATGTAACATTAATTATTAAACACTCACACATAACTTCAATAGTGAAAGATGAAACACAATGCTAAAGAACACAGTAAAATGTAATAAAATAATATCAACAGAATGGTTAACTTAAAAAACTATAACTGGCTACACTAAATTATATTTTTATTTAATAATTACAATTAATTTTTAAAATTGTACATCAGGTTGTGTATCGCCAAATACATCTTCTTAAACCTAGATTGCTTAAACAGTGAACAATGTGACAGTCATGACTGACATTCCTCTGGAATCTAAACTCATTAGTGTATATTGCTAACGACTCATTAACTCTTCACTAATCACCTTAGAAAAAAGGTTTCAAACAAAGTAGTACACTAAAATAAATCAAGCCATTTCAGAACTTATTGAGAGAGGGGGAAACACAACATTTCAAAATTAAACTAAGCTAGGGGGAAAAAAATGTATGCATCTTGTCAAAGTTATATACATTTCTGTAAAACTAGTAACCTTTAAGAACCTTTTAGAACCTTTATCAACCTGAAATTATTTAACGGTTCCAATTCCGGCTCTACAGAATAGTGTTCTTAGGGTTCCTGTTCTGATTCTGGTTTCTTAAAAATAACTTAATTTTGATTATCAGTTTTGGTTCAACTCCTGGTTCGACTCCATGCTTAATATCTCTCCCAAATTATATTGTTAGGCAAGAGATTATTGACATTGGAAAACATTTCTAGGTAGGTCTATTCAAAACTAATAATAAGGGTGGGAGGACACCAGTTGTGTGTATATAGGAGCATAAAGTCAATTGGTGGATATTTTGGGAAATTAACACCTAACCTCCCAGGAAGGTCACCATAATGATAAGGTTAAAACCTTAAAAGAGTTTGAACTTCACCATGTGCATAAATGATAGACTACATACTACTTATGGCATAATTACATTTATAATCACACTATTTACTTTCTAAAATTTTAGCTATTTTCCAAAATATTTAAAAAATAATATAGTATTAAATTTCAAATAGACATTTATTTTTCAGAAAAATCAGTCCATGCCAGGTTGATTGATAATCCAACAGTTTGTCAATAAAAATAAATTGAACTAGCTGTTCCAAGATAAATTTGCAAAACTGCTTACTACACTGGCTTTTCTTGTATTGAAACTAAGCATAACTCCATTGATGCACAATTATGTGTCACATATTTCATATCTTATTCCTAGGAGAGAGAAAAATAGTGAATAATTTGTGTGAAAATTATTTTAGCTAGGCGAATGTTAATGGTGATAGAGAAAATTCAGATTGTGATTAAAATAATTTAGATAGTGATAAAATTGCTATTCTAAGTATGTCAACATGTGGTGGTGTATTTTTAAGTAGTCTAGAGGTTAGTAATAATGTGGAAATTTGATTGGAATGGTTTAGTGAAAATAATTGTCCTGAAGTGTTATTATTCTTTCAAGTTGCAATTATTTTACTTAATTTGGGAAAAAATCCTACTTATGTGTACACTAAGTTAATATATATTGACAAATTTAAGTATAAACTGAGTAAAGAAACAAATAAATTAAAAAAGAGTTTTCCTATTTCAGGGTTCCCCAACTCAAATCTACGATTAGAGCCCCATAAAAATGGTTTTATTTTTTAGTTAAATTTTGTTTTTTTACTCTCACTTTTCGGTGTTATTTCATGTTTATTCAAAATTAATGTTATTTTTTGAGGTGTTTAAGTGTTATTTACATATTGAGATAATATTTACAAAATTAAAATTGACTTTTAAAACCTTATATATTTGCTTTAAAATTCTTTCTCAAGTTTGTCTGCATATTTAACAATCTTGTAGCCTAAAGTTAGCTCTCACTACAACAAAATAGTAATCAATGGTCAACATTTCTGTTTAATTTCTTCTTAATTTTGTGTTTATTTAAGGAATTTTTTTGGGTAAAAGTGGTGTTATTTCGTTTTATAGGATGATTTTGTGTAACAAAACAATTTTATTTCGCTTTTCAAAAACATTGTAAATCATATCTAATTCTATCAAAAGAAAAAGTACTTTATTCCAATTTTGTATGGCACTGTTTGCTCTCTCGCGTCTCACCAATTTTTATGGGGCTCTATCTTTGAGGCAATAAGAGTCAAACTACAAAAAAATTACAATTTTTGACATTATTAGACTTAAGCGCATTTTATATGTTTAGAAATTTTCTTCAATATTTTCAAAATACTTAATTTCTTCAAATACAAAATTTAAGGAAAAATCACTAATTCTAATTGATTTAATGTTTTTAAGATTAGTTTTATTTACAATCTTACGTTCATAACTCAATCTACAGTGCTACATTACAGAACATTAAAACTTTATCCCTGCTATATTTTATGAAATACATAACTTTGAGTAGGCCCTACAAATAATAGAAAAATACATTTTCAAGTAGGGTTTCTTGGCCATGGACAGTACCAAGTAAAGTTGGGTACAAGGGGATAATGAACAATAACCCAAGTTGAAAATTCAAGTACTTTAAAACTTATGAAACTATTTGATGATTTTGACACTTGCGTGAATGAGTTGGTGACAAAAGTGAGGCACATATAATTTTTATATAGAGATATAGAAATACAAATGTGTGGTGTTTCATGTGGTTTTTTTTTCTTTTCTTTGCAGGACAAATTTTACAACAGGCTATGTTTTAGTAGCAGGCACATTGTTTGTGGCTTTGACTGCTCTAACATCATGCATTGTATATTTATCATGGCTAAGTTTGAAATCACATAATTACAAACATTACAATTTGAATATGAGTGAGCAACCCAATAGCTTATCAGGTAAGTAAAATTATGTAGATAAATTTAGACCATTTTCATCACACACATTGAAAAGTTTGTATGATATTATAAACTTATGTTAGTGAATATTTTTCAATAATTTGTTCATACTGACTTAATTGGGAAATTGATATTTATCTGAAAAGTTCATCGATTAATAAGTATTTTTATCTTGGTTTATGCAGAAATTTTCATTGAAAACATACTTTCTAAACAAAATTTGATTCATCAATAAAGTAATTTAGCACACAATATTAAAATATATAGAATTTAAACTAAGTGAGTTTTGATGCATTTAGTGACTAGTAACTACTTTTACGGTCTGTTGCTCAGAATTAACTTGGCTGTTAATCTATTACTTTGTTGCTGCATACCATCTTGTTTAACCAACAAATAACCAGAGGAATATATGGTTAAATGTTCCAAACCCTTCCTTCACCTCTGTCTGACAAGACATCTTGTGAATATGGGGAATGCCAGGCCTCCACCGTGGTTCGGATTCCACATTAAACTGTAGGTCCTCCATTTCATCTCACAATCACCCTACTATTACACATTAGCGTAAGTGTGTATAACCCGAACGGGTAGTAAGTCGCGGTGCAAATAATAATAATAATAGTTAAATGTTTTAAGGGGTTTCACATTATTTTATCCTCTCCCACTCTTCATTTTGTTTCTTTGAAATAGCTGGTAGTTATAGTTGAATTACTATATGTGTGGTATTCACTTTGCCAGATTAATTTCTTCAAGGATTATCTGATGGTAGGGTGCACAATTTCATTTGGCTTTTTGGTGAGGTTTATCTATAATGTGTGGAGTATTAAATACAATTTATCAAGTTACTCCAAATAATGTTTGGTAGCTATTGTACAGACCTGGAACCCCACCCATATCTCCTCTCTCTTATTTACCTATTATTAATGATCAACAATTTAAAAGTGAATGAAATGAAATACAATAAAATATAATAGAGGCTAAAATCGAACTACACAACCAAAACAAAACATGCTCTGATATTATATTATTATTATTACCTGTTCGGGTTATACACACGCTAATGTGTAATGGTAAGGTGATTGTGAGATGAAATGGAGGACCTACAGTTTAACGTGGAATCCGAACCACGGTGAGGCCTGGCATGCCATACATTCCCAAGTTGTGATTAATACACTTCTTGTCAGAGGTGATGGAAGAAATCTGTACTGGGACCGAGGATTGAACCCCCCTCCCCCAGCACAAGACAAATATGTGAAAATCTTAAAGATAATTTAGCATTTCAATTTAGAAAGCATTCTAGTATGCCTAATTGATTACAGAGTAAATAATATATTCAAGAAAATAATATTCAAACTGTGTGTGATAATAACTAAATAAAATTATATAATGACAAGAGAATAAATATAAGTATAAGGTTTATAAAAGTTGCCATTGGAAAAATAAGTTTAGAACCTACAAAAAAAAATCAACATTTGAAGGATAGCCATTTAAGGATAAACAAGAAACCATAACAGATCAAAGGGGAAGGGGGAAAAGGGTATTTTACCTATTTTACAACAAACTTGTATAGTAGGTAAACTAAACCTCAACCATAGGATTTTCGAACCCACTGTATACTATACTTGACACTTTTTTAGTTTCACCCACCGACATTATGGAAAATACTTAGAAAATGTGAGGTGCTAAAAGAAAATATCACCACATTTGCGAAACCAACAATAACATGCTTTTGAATTAATCTACTGAACTTTGTCTCAAACTATGAATTTAGATTGATCAAAAGGGTTACATGGTAACAACAAAGAAATTACACAAATCTACATATTACCTAAAAGATACATTAAACTGGCAAAATAGCAAAAAAAAAAAAAAAGTTGCAGAGAAGTCCTAGGTCATATTAATAGAAATAAAACAAATGATTGACAAACTACATATTGAAATTATAAAAACCATTCAGTAGTAATAAAATTTGAAAGAGTAAATTGAATTGTAATGTTAGCACATTGGATAGTTCGCTGGAGCCGAGTGGTCAAGAAAACTGTTAAAACAAGGACAACTTTTCTTCAGAAGGGAAAGGGGAGATGACAAAAGGGACACCAAAGTTTCAACGAATAGGGGAGAGATATATTGTGCTTCAAAACTAATAAGAACCAACCCCACAATAGGAAGTCTGGGTTGCACCAATAATTAGTGAATGAAAACTATTCGACACAGAGATAGGCTTAACTTATTGTAAAAATAAAAAAAATTGTTCACATGATAGCTACACAACTTAACAAAAGAAAGCTGTCTTATTTTGCCGCTAGATCACATCACCCAGTCATAGCATTCAAGTTAGTAGATAGAACAACCACATTTAAAAAGTAAACAATTTCTCCATAAATAGAAGAGAATCAAAAATATTTATGAAACATTGTTCTTACACAAATATAGATAGAATGTTAAAAATATAAATTAAACACTTTTACTCAGTACATTATCTCATACACTGTTTATTGTATAGTTTATCCATAATTTATTTTGTAATGTTGTTAGTAAATATACTAAAAAAACTGTTACTTCTAAAATTGAACCTTTGATGAAAATATATTGTAAATTATATTTGTTTGCATTGAGTTGAGCTTTAAAATGTGACACAATATTAAATTTCACAACTATTTTTAAAGTTGAAATATTTTTATCTGGACTAGCTTAGATGTTAGTCAGCTATTTAATAAAAGTAGAAAAAATGCTGCTGTACTATTTAGTAAACCAGCCAAACTGCACCATGGTCTAGTGCAGTGGTGTTCAATCTATGGGTTTTAAATCTATTTGTGGGCTGTACATGGTAGTTGGCTGTAACGTTGAAATTTATGGCATTTTACTATAGTATATATATTGTTAAGTCTATCTAATTTTAATGAGTGTCTAGAACTTTATAAACAATTTGCTCAAAAAGAGCTACATGCTGCAAATAACACATTTAACTCTTGAACCATCTCTCTTTAACACTTAAGTAATATGAGTGCTTCTGCCACAATTGCTATTTGTGTACTACCCAGAGTGTTAGGGGGTTTATGTGGGCGATGTTCTCTGAGGTGCTCTTTCTTCCTCTGCTCAGAATGTTGTGATAGCCCATCGGGTCTAGTGAGAGGGAGGTAGGGTAGTGCAAGGACTCAACATGGAGTGGTAGAAGTAATAGGTAGGGTCATGGTGAGTGTATAAGGAGTTGAAAATGCTCGGCATAGAATCGCGGTGAGTGAAGCAGAGCTGTAGAAGAGGTAATGGAAGTTGGCAAGAGCTTGGCCTAAAATTGCGGTGAAGAATGTGGAGAGATGGTGGGGGAGGTGGAAAAGAGCTCGGCATAAAGCAGTGGTTAGCGGAGTGGAGATGGAGAGGGAGAAGTGATGGTGAGTGAGATGGGGAATAACTCAGTGTGTAATAGTGGTGAGCTGAACTGAAGAAGGGGAAGGAATGGCGAGGAAGATGGGGAATAGCTAGGCGTAGTCACTGTGAGCAGAGCCAGAGAAGAGGAAGGGATGGTGAGGAAGAGCTCGAGGAAGTCGTGGTGGGTTGAACGGAAAGTGATGGAAATAGAGGTGGGGAAGAGTTCTGTGCAGAATTGCGGTAAGCGGAGTGGAAGGGGAGGTTGTAGGAGGAGAGAATACTGATCTAATAAGAAGAAATACACTGGTTTGGTAGGCACCCATTTGTTCACTGAAGAGGATGTTGCGATCGTGCAGCTGGAGCAACAAATGAAAATTGAACTTTATACCCCCTTGGTTTTTTTTTGGGAGGACTCATATCTGGTTGTGTGGAAACAAAGAGGGTGGCTTGTCGAGGTTATTCAGAATGTGGCGGACTATTGACTATGAAGATGTGGCTAGGATTCAGCAAATTTTGGCCCTAAGGGGATGGACAGTGAGGTGACAAAAGTGACAGTTTGCCTTGGAGTGCAAGAGTGCTATAAATACCCTGCCGAGTATAAATCTTATTCCACACAAAGATTGAGCCTAAAATACTGGCGATTTGAAAATTTCAAACCATTATTATTTACTACTATACCTACTATTGTTTTAGTTCATATGCAAATGGAGTAAAGCTTGTAAATTGATTAAATTTTCCTTTTTTATGTCTATTGTATGCATAGGATGTCAACAATATATTATTTTTCAGTTTAGGCCTTTAAACAATCACACTAGTAAAAGCATTTTAAACCACATATTCAATTCCTTCTAAACACACTTGCATGTCTTTACCAGTAAATTTAACACTTTTCATAGTCATCTTTTTTTTAATATATATTTTGCAAATATTATTTTAAAAATTAGCCATACACAATAAGCTACAGTATTCACAAAACTTGATCACTCAATTTTAAAATAAAAATCACAATAATAAATAAATTTAAATTAGACCTACTTAATATTTAGTTTAATTAAAATAATGTTATATTTAGCAAGCATTTGTCAACTGCAGCAAACTAATTGATTTGAAATTGACACTTTTTCTACTTATTCATTTTTATGTTCTTTTTCCTTATTTCATGTTAAAATTATCAAACTTGAAAAACTACTTTTAAATAATGTAGGGTAAATTATTAAAATTTCTGTTAAATATGACAAATATCATGTAATTTTCTTTGTTATTCACAGTTCTATTCTTAAATAATTTATTCCCTCTTCTTTTCTCAGAATATGTATAGGTAGTTTGACCAACTGTAGATAGTTATATTTAATAAACACTAACAATAAATAATTATTTCTGTTTTTTTCAGAATCAATCACATCTTTAAGGCATAAGTTGGCATTATATGGGATTGCATTGCAAGAAAATAACGTTTATAGACAGACTTCACAGTTAAACTCTGATAACACATCACTAGAATTTGAATTCAAACCACACCAAATAGAGGAGAATTATAAACTTGTTTGCTACTATTCTATTCCTAAATGCTTGAACTCGTCTGAAGAGTTAATGCCTGAAGATTTAGATCCATCATTATGTACACACATTATCCTGACATCGGCTAAAGTGGCAAATGGTGTGCTGATGCCAAATTCCAAGAAAGATATAGAGGTTTGTGCTATAATTTGTTAAGATGTAAATCACAAACAAAAAGAGAGCATATTTAAAGGGTAAAGTTAGCAAGCTAGAACAAAATGGCAAAAAAAAGAATATCAGGGAACTTTATTTAGGTAAACGGATATAGGAAAATCTATCAGACTAAGGCCATCTTAGTGACATATGAGAATGGTAATCTGATGGCAGACATGAGTGATGTTTTTGAGTAGCTGAAACAACACTTCAAGTATATTTAGAATGTTCATAAAGGTTCAAATTGAGTGAGGTTATCAAAATCATACTGCTAACCCAAGTGTGAGTGAAGTCAAAGAAGCAATTAAGAAGTTAAAGAATCATAAAGCTTCAGGTATAGATTAAATCACAGCAGAGTTAATAAAGGGAGGTGGTGAAATGTTGGTAATAGAAATTCATAAACTCCATATTTCATGTAAAACCATGAGGTATTACAACACAAATGGTAGGAAAGTATTATACCAATTTTCAAAAACCGGAGATGAAACGGTGTGTATTTAATAACTACTAACATGCTATAAAACTTTATCTAACATAATTTTAATGAGATTGACGTCATATGCAGAGAAAATATTTGGGATCATCAGTGTGGACTTCGACGAACTACGTCATTGATGGACTAGATAATTACTATTCAGTAAATATTAGAAAAAAGTGGGAATACCAAATGGTGGTACATCATTTATAAATATATTATAAAAATGGTATTGATTCCGTTAAAAGAAACAAATTTTAGTCAAGTTTAGGATCCCCTAAACAAACTTGTCAAGCTATTTGAATTATGTTTTTACTTATACATGTGGCAGGGTACTGCTTGGATGATGCTTATCAGATAGCTCATAATACATACTAGTAGATGCACTTTCCCAATTACTTTTATCTAGCCTTAGAATATGCTGTTAGGGTAATGCAAGGAAGTAAAGAAGGTTAGACATTAAATGGCACAATTCAGCTATTAGGATATACACAGTTGATTAAGCTTTGTTAGACAATAGTATGGAAACCGTTGCAAGAAATGCAGAATTTTATTAGAGACTAGTAAGAAAATTGTTTAGAAGTGAACTCAGAAAATACTAAGTATATAGTCACACAAAGAACATAGATTGAGGAGGATAATTTAGAGATTACTGTGAACAACACATCATTTGATATGGATATTTAGGAACACTTTTAACTAGCAATAACGATATTAGAGTGAAAATTAGGGAAAGAATACAGTTGAGAAATGCATGCTATTACTCGGTCAATAGGTTGTTGACATATCTCCTGCTTTCAAGAAATGTAAAACTGAGAATATACAAAACAATAGTTTTTACTAGTTATTTATGCTTGTGAAATCTTACCATATATGATGGAAATAAATTTAGGGTGTTTGAAAGCAGTGTTATATGGATATTGGGTCCAAAAAGAGATGAGGATACTGGGGAGTTGAGGTTACATAATGATGAGTTACATACCCTGCACTCATCACGAGACACTATTAGTATAATCAAATATTATGGTGGACAAGTTATGCAACATGGATGGATCTAGAACCGTGTTCGGAGTATTGACTGGTAAACACGATGATTGGCAAGAACTAGACACAGATGGGAGGATAACATTTGAATGGACCTGAAAGAGAGAGGGTGTAATGAATTTGACTGGATAGAACTGGAAAGAGATATAGTGTAATGGGTTCGACTGGATGGAACTAGCTCAAGTTAGGGAAAGGTAGTGTACTTTTTTTAAGTGCAGCAATGAACTTTGACTTTCTAATGCCATAGAGTAATAAATCATATAGTTATCTGATTGTATCATAAGTATTGTCTACAATATACTTATGATTAGAACAAGAAATATTTTTGACTTGGGCTATTTTAAAATGGTAGTGAATTTATTATTTAACCCTTAAACACTTTGTGCACCAATCTATCAGCGCGCCAAGTAGTGGCTAAAACACTCACATGGCCGATCCATTGGCGCCAGCCAAATCTAGTAATTTAGTAATATATATTATTACTAGATGTCACAACAAGGACTGTATCATAAATATGAAGATCTAGTCAGTATTTTATTCAATAGAAAGCACCACTGTAATGTTTACAAACATTTTTTGTTTGTTATTCTCACATGTTTACATTGTGGCATGATTATGTTTCTGGCTTCTGTGTTTCTCTTTATTTAATGTAAATTATGTGTTTTGCAGTTGATATTTTATTTTCATTCTAGTTATTTTTATTGGAAGTTATCTAGGCCTAAGGGTTAGGACAATAGTTTGATTTGATTTTGGCAATGGCTGGTCCAAGTTTTAGGCTAAATGACTCGGATATATTAGATTATTTAGACACTATTGACAGTGAGAGCAACTTTGTGCCTGAAAGTGACTCTGATACCACTAATGATGACAGTAACCCAGATCTTATGAATTCATGGAGAGTGTTTTCCCAAACACAGGTGCTGGCTTCAAAATTGTAAGTACTGTCCCGTATACATGATTTTACAAAAAGTTGTATAGTTTAAAATCAGACAAACCTACAAAAACCAAACTTATATAAAATTTTATAGAAATAAATGCTCTTTCCTTCAGGATGACTGATGAAGAAGGAAGACGTGAAAAAAATAGTTTTTTTTTCTAACTTTGAATAATATATTTTAATTCAAGTTTTCAGATTTCAATTTTTTTTTCAAACTATCTGAATTCAAATGATTTAGGAAATATATTTTTTTTCTAAATCTTCAATGTTTATTGTATAAGTGTGATTTTTTCCCCATTTGTATACATTGAAAACTTTTTCACTGGGAAAATTTAAAATGCTTAGAGGTAAATATGTGAAAATTAGCCCGAGTTTTTTGGATAAGCTAAGTGAAAATGTGTTGAGTGAAAAAGGGTTAATAGAAGTGGTGTGTGTGCTCTGTTGCATAACATTTTTAAATAAGACTGTTCCAAGGTTTATAACTTGTATATATTCTTAATATTCAATATACTGTGTTGGTCAATTTGTAAATGATTTTATCTTAAAATATTCTTTTTAAAATAAATATTAGTTAAACATAACTACATTTGCACAAGGATTTAAATTTATGTTTATCGTCATCGCTCCATACAGATCTTAGTACTTTTCATATTGCTTACCATTACTTTCAACCCCCATTTTATTTAGTCGTTAATAGCCGTTGTTTTAAATTCATAATAATTTGAAATTATGTCTCTTTTATTTGATGACATTCTTGTTTCAGATTTATAAACGTGCAGTCACGATGAAAAAAAACAATCAACAGTTGAAAATCATGCTTAGTGTTGCTGGCAACTCGAAAGTTGTTGGGGGTTTCAGTGATGTGGTTGCTTCACGTTCAAACCGAAAAATGTAAGTTCCCAATAAATCTAGCCATCATCCCTGTTATTTGATCACACACATTGATTATCCATGCAACTTATACTGGCCTGTGTATACTGGACCAGTTTCATAAAATTACAATCCTATAGTTTACAAGAGTAACTTATAACTGCAAGATATCACTATTAAGAAAACCTCTTTTTTCTTTATGAGGTAATTGTATTATATTATAACTGTAACTTGTAAGACATTAGAAAATCATTTTTCATAAATCTACAAGCAAACTCTTGGGATTTGTTGTAAGTGAAATTTTACAACTTACATGTGTTTTTATAAATACATTTTATAGTTTGGCTTCATAAAGCCAAATTAAGCTTAAACAAATTCTAAATCAATAAGTATTTTTTGCAAATCTCAGTACATAAGTTAAATGGTATGCAAGTAAAATTTTAATAGGTGTTTGATAAACTAAATATTTTCCCTAAAACAATTCTTATTTTAATAATAATTTCCTATTATTAATTATATTAACAAGTTCCATTTTGTAGGTATTTTCTAATTAACCTAAAACTAACGCCAGAAAAAATTTGGGCCATTCTCATAATTCTAACTGGTGCTCCAGAGGCTGTGAATGTCATCATTTATATAAAAAATATACTATTTTTTCCACAAATTTGATATGATACTATGCACGTAAATAAACTAAATAATACCAAATACACACAAAACAATTTTAAGTAACCCACCAACACCTAAAAGTCACATTATGGGGTGCAGTGCGCGCGGCAAAACTACTAGTGGTCGGGAACACTGTCTGCGGGACCGCGACGCTTACAAGAGCGTTAAAAATGGCACTAAAAGTAAACTTCGCATTAATATATATTTGATTGGAAGTGAAACAAATAAAATATTAAGTAGCAAATTACCTTCTAATAAACAAGTACTTGAAGTGTTATTTTATAATATGAGATGTGTAAAAAATAAGTCTTCGCGAAAGGGCTCATATAGTAGTTGGTGAAACTGTAATTTTTTGGCAAAAAGCATGAATACCATTTAGAGAACCTGAGCACTGCATTTATAAACTGGAAGCCTTGTATAATCAACGGAGAAGTCTTCAAAAACATTCTAAAAGAAATAACGAAACACAGGAGCAAAAAGAATATAATTTTAAAGAAAAATTGGAGGAATTATTGGATATTGCTCATGCCAATGTCTTGGGAATGCATTTTGCACATAATTATGTTGAAGATTTTTTAATTGTAGTTAAGTCTCCTTAAGTAACAAAAAAGAACTGCTTAGTTGGCCACATGCTATAAGTCATTACTCTTGGAATAGACTAAACTGCCATTGACAGGGATATCGTGATTCAATCCTGTTTGAGTGTACTGACGGTGGTTTTCCTAAATAGTTTTCCACTCTTGCCCACACAAACTTAGCTACATTTCTCTTAATTAAACCTTACTCATCTTTAATCCATTAGTGTAATTAGTACATACGCATACAACTTAAATGGTTACTAAGATGCTGTGTTAAAAGAAATTAACATATTTGTGTTTATGGTAAATTCAATTTTCTAAAAGTTACATAAATCAGAAACAATAGAAGGGTTTCATTTTAACCACAAAGTGGACCAACAAAAATTGATGATATGAATAAAAATATGTTCTTTTGGTTTTTTGGTTAATGAGTATGATGACAGATTTGATAATTTTTAAAATCATAATGTCCCAATGAGGTCAGTTTCCAGCCATATTTGGTTGGTGTCATGAATTTACCCAAATATCTCCAAATGTGCTAAATTGAGATCTTAATAGATAGCATTTTAAGATCTCAATTTGACTCTAACTAGGATCCTTTTGGAATATGAAATAATGCTGTGATTGATTACCCATGAATGCATAAAAATGCCCAATATTTAATCTTTTGTTTTTGCACAACCCGTTGAGATTCATCACTTTCTTATATGACAAGAATTAAGATGGGCTTGAGAGAACAAAAACATAGACAAGCACTCAAAACTTAGGATAACGACAAAAATGTAGACACTAAGTCCTTGACTCACATCAAAAAACCACAAATTAGTGATTACCATTTAATTATGTGATCCCTTTTTGAATTGCTTTGGAGATCAAGCTGTTATAGAGTACAATTTATAACAAAAGATTATTTAAACATAACAAAAAAATTAATAACATTAAATATAACTTAATGCCTTTTTTATTTGTTTGCTTACAGTTTGAAAAAATTGACTTGTAGTTTGCAGGTATTTTCTTTGTTCTTGATACTCCAGCTATATGTGGCTTGATGAAAGGTAGTTAAATACAATGTTAGTTTTTAGTGGAAAAACGTTCTCCATCTTTGCCTTAAGCTTTGTGTGTGTGTGTGTGTGTGTGTGTTGGGGGGGGGGGGGTCCTCGCCTGTTTAAAGATATAAACTTGACTTCTTATTAGATTTTAAATCTATTAATTTAGCTAGTTTACTTTACATCCATTACTGTTTCCAGATTGTGGCCAGGGTAAGTTTTCTATTTAAGCCATAAATTTTCCACTACTGGCTTGCTAGGCCTGTTGTAGCTTCATATGTCTTATGATCTAACTTAAGATTAGGACAGGTACAAAATCCATCCCCCAGCCGTTAATTTATCAATGTGAAAGGGTAAACCTACATTTCACCATTGATAAATCTTTCGGCCATGCCAGGAATCAAACCTAGGATCAATCCTTAGCTCAGTAGACAGACATGTTACCGACTGAGCTAAGGTGTTGGATTATTTTAGCTGGCAGATATTGTAATTTTTGTATACCTGTAGAAAATTTTAGAAAACATTTTTTATAAAGTTTGCAGTAAGGAGCATTTTTATAAGATAAGATTTTTTTAAATTATTTACTGGCATGCTGAGCTTGTCACTTCTACAGGATCTTGAATTTAAATCAACATAAAATCTTTGCCCGTGTTTTTACATGCTTGGTTAGTGTTATGCATTCCTTGGATTATTCCGAATTGTGATCATAGATGGCATTTCACTGCACATCTGATTGGAGTTTTTATAACTAGAACCACTCTGCATCTCACCCTCCAAGTAGCTCAAGCTCAGGGATTCCTAGCGCGAAGAATAGTATGTGCTTCTATTTATTGTTTATGCTGCATAAACAACGGCAAGTAGAAATGGTTTATTTGATAATGAAATGGCAGAAATAGTGAATTTAGCTGATAATATAGATGACAATGAATATGAAATAGAATAGTGATGAAATATAGAATCCAATACTGTTTACAAAACACTTACTATAAAATAGCATTCAAAGGTCTACATAAAAATATTATTTTATATTATAGGTGTTATGTTTGTGTTTTATTATTTTTTCATTTGTATTTAAGGTACACAATGCACACTTAATTATTAAAAAAAGCAGAAGAAATACTGTTCCTTCTTTATCACATTATTAAGATCTTTTAGGGTCTAAACATAGTCTTAATGTGTGGTTAGGTTTCTCCACTATAACTAAACTATTGACCCACTCAGTAGGTTTAGTAACCTCTGTAATAATATATTTTTCTTTTATATCATCTAGAGTGTTTTTGAGTTTAATGTGCAAGCTTAGAGGCACACACCTAGGAGGGTGTATTTTTGGAATGACATCTTTTAATTCCATGTTTAGTTTTCCAGGAAATTTCCCCAGTCCATTAAAAACTTCAGTATGCTATGCTTAGCGATAACATCTGCTTTGCTTATATGCTCTGTAATATAATCTATTCCTATTTTTGCTAACAAGTTAAGTTTAAGACAATCACCTAAGCCTAGCAAGGGTACTGAATTTACATTTGCTACTACAAATTTAATCTGTTGATTTTGTTCATTATGAGAAGAGCAATTTATTATTACTATTCCCTCAGGCTTAATTTTATTTTTGTCCCCAAAAGCTACCAATATAGCATTAGTTTCAGTTAACTTATTTTTGATCTCTAGTTTATTGTACACACATAAGGGAAGAATGCTAGTTTCTGCTCCTGTATCCAATTTAAATTTAACTTTTTGTTCATCCAACAAAATGGTTTCTAACCAAGAAACAGTGTTTCCTATGATGTCAATTTTAACCTCAAAATTTAGTTCTAAGTTGTCAATACTAGTTAGGCATGTTTGAATTTGATCAATAAACAAATGATTAGAACATTCACTTTCTAGCCTAGAGTCTGCTTCACTTATCCAGTCTCCATTAGATATTTGATCATTTTCTATTACATTATTTGGGTCAACTTCTAGTACTTCATGTACCTGCCTATTTCTAGGTCTAAAATTCTAAAATTGCATAGCTTAGCAAAATGATTCAATCGCTTACATTTAGAACATACCTGCCTAAATCCTGGACAAGCTCTGGGCTTGTGTGTATAACCACATTTTTTACATTCATAACTTTGAACACTTCCACTTCCACTAGGCCTATTATTATCATTGGGCCTTTTTACAGCTTTGACACTTCTATTATGCACCTTCATTGATTCTACACTTTTTTCCTGAAGGGCTTTCACCAGTAGTCTGCTGACTTCAGCGGCTCTGCAGCCTTCTTTAGGGTTAGGTCCGGCTCTCAAAGCATACGTTCTTGAAGATTATTATCTTGGATTCCCAAGATTCATATGTAGATGCAGAGGTTTGTAGTTCCATTAGGAAGCTGTCAAACGTTTGTCCTTCTTTCTGGTAGACATTGAAGAATTTATATCTTTCAAAAATTACATTTTTTAGTAGTTGACAGTAGGCTTCAAATTTTTTCAGGATAATTTCAAGTTTATCCTTATATTCTTCTGTTGTATACTTAAATGTGTTGTAGACTTCAAGTCCATCTTCACCAATCAAATTCAGTAGAATGGTTATTTTAGTAGTTTCTTTGGCTTTCGTTTTTCATACTGCTTCGATAAACAGTCTGTATTTTTGTTTGAACTTACCCCAATTTTCTGATACGTTGCCGGTTAGTTCTAATGGTTGTGGTGGGTGAAAAAACGATGTTCATTATGGTAATCTTATTCTTCCAGACTTATTTTTACTATGCAAACTTCAATGACACAACATCAAAAACTCCGTTTTACTATTAATACAGTTTTTTAAGGTTATCCATTTGACTGCACATTTGTGTCCAGCTCTCCACTAAAAAACTAAATTAACAAACACGCCGTTCACTTCTGACACCATGTTTTATTTGTGTTTTATTATTTTTTTATTTGTATATAAGGTACACAATACACATTTGATTATTAACAAAAGCCACCCCTTCTCCTCTGCACTTATCACAATATTTCATAACTGCTCTAGTCATGGGACTCAACTACTATAGTCAAATATATCATTTATATGTTTAACATTTTATAATATACAACAATAGGGCCTAAATTATTGATCATTTATGAATAATATGTGTTTGAATGATAAACACTTGAATGATTATAATTTCTAATGTATAGACTACAATACACTCTGATATTATCTTGCGGGCAGGCCTAGAGTCAATAAAATATAATTTTACAGTGAATGTATTTACATAATATTTAGCATTACGTCTTACTACCAGTTCAGGTTGTAAGATAATTTATTTAAAAATTAGGTAGCATTTAGAATTTTGATTATTCATTATGACCCTATATACACATATTATTGTACACAGCGATGACTATCAACTAAATCTACATAACCTGCTTATTGTATGAGTTTATTGTTTTTGCCTTTTACGCAGTACTTTTACTCAAAATCCTATAAAGAACACTTTACAAGATATCACACTAGATTAATTATTCAGAATAAAGATGAATGCAGCTCCAAACTGGTATTTGAACTTTTAAGATCTAATGTGAGGCTGTGAAGAAATTATTATTTTTTAATCCCTAAAATTGGCTGGTTTCTGCAGGTAGGTACATAATCTTGGCCTGGTAGTGAGAATGTTAAAGTCAAGCCTTCGCTACACTCCAGCAGTACTCTAATAGCATACTTTAAGGCTAATGAATAGAGAATAATTGTATTTAGGATTTTTAGTGCCTATTCACACTAATGATAGATGGCCAAAAATTAATACTATAAGTTTATATAACTTAGTACATACTTTTAAATCAAACTTGAATAGGCGCAATAAATATTAATAAAATGAGTTTAACACCAAACATTTAGTCAAAATTAGAATTTTTTTTTGCATTTCATACACTATCTTTTGGAAAAAAGTTAAAAACTCTTAATGTTATAATTGGCTAGTATAAATAATACTTGTAAATAGCTATTAAGGGGTATAATATTATTTAATATTACTATATATATCATACATATGCACAGAACGATTTAAAGTTAGCGGAATATTTAATGCCTAATCTTCCTTTCATTCCAATTCTCAACCGGGAATATTTCCTTGGGTGACCTTAAATTATTATTTTTTCAAACATTTCTCATTAGCATGCTTGGGTAGCTTATTGTTCTGACCAACCCACACTCTCAAACCCACAGTGGCCACTTTAATAATTTTGTCATTGGATTCTTGATCCAAGGCTTGTGCTGTCTCTCTTAGTCTCCTTAGAAAGTAATATTTAAAAAAAAAATCAGAAAACAAGATTTTGAGTTGTTCAAGTAATAAAAATAATATTTTAGGTTGATGACAACATAAAATATTTTAAAATAATTATGAGAATTTTTAACACACTACTTTGAACACTTTATTTGTAAATAAACTTAATTTTTTCCTTGTTAACTTGAGTGCTACTTTTGAATAAACAAGTTTGTTCAGAGCCTTTTTTTTATCCAAAAGAATGATTTTCGTTGTAGGTAAAATAGACAGGTTTCCTCTTGTGTGGCTTCAATAGGTAACATGTAGGCCCTACTATTGACATTCAGAACACAACTAGAACAACTTACACAGAACATTTGCTTACCTTTGCTGGAGGTACACCAAGCCACCAACTAACTGAATGTATCACTGGAGTTATCATAAGAACATGATAGCTACTCTGCTATGAAAAAGATCTTCACCCACACACAGTGAAGACACATTGTAGAGCAGGCTGTGTCTTTATTGGTCCTGCAGGAGGTGTTGTTTACAAGACTTGATATACTTAGTCAAAAAGAATAAAAGTACACACATTTTTTAATATATCTTTGAATTATTTTGAATTCCATGAAGTTTATAGCCTAATACAGGATGGCTTTTTAAGTTGGTACAGTGAAATATCTCTAAAAAAAACACTTTTAAGAAAAAAATGTTTTGTACAAAGTTACATGAATTTGAGACACTGATGAAATGACATATATTTTTTATTTAGTGGACGTCTTCAAGGGGCTAAACTATTGTTTTTCAAATAGTACCCTGTATTTTTTTATTGCAGAGTTGTATACTATAAAAAATAACAAGCAACTTTTGTCTGAAACACTTTTTTTTTTATCCGATATCTATTTTTGATATTTAATGAATTAAAGAAATACATATGATGTTTATGGAACTGTTTTTTATTTCACTATAGAGTGTAAACCAATATGAGCAAAATGCTGTCACAAACAAAAAACAAATATTTGTTCATAATTATCTAAATGTTAAATTGGTCTTCCTGCTAATTTTACATGGTAAGTAGACCAATTTCACATTTTGATCCGTATGAATAAACATTCACACTAAACAGAATATACGGCTCTTTATAACATGTGGTACTTTCGTTTATTGTAAACCTACATATTGTGAGCTATGGAGTATTATTCTATTGCTGAAAATATAGAAATGATTCTAATTCATAGTGCTACTACTATTTAGCACCGCGTCTTACTACCCGTTCGGGTTATACGCTTTAAGTACTAATTACGTTAATGGAATAGGAATTGGGAAGGTTGAATTAGAGGAAGTGAACCCGCATTTGCGTGGAGGGAGAGTGGAAAACCATTTAGGAAAAACCACCCCCAGCTCACCCGACCGAGATTCGAACCTCGATCTCCCCGTCCTCAGCAGTTGAGCTCAACACGACTAGCGCGTTAGCCAACTACGCCACCGAGGCGGGTTAATTCATAGTGAATGTAGAAGAAAAGTTAATGATGCTATTCTACTCTACGCTGATCATTTTCCTGAGAGAAATGCATTTTCACGTGGAACATTTTATCGTGTAGTTAAAGATTTTATGGAGGATATTTCTGGCATTGAAACATCACCTGAAGGAAGCCGGTCGCTTTGCACCTCCGATGTTCACTGCTGGTAGGCCACGACGCCGTAGGGCCATTGCAGTGGAAGAAGCAATTCTGCATTATGTGGAATGCTAACCGGATTAAAAACACGACAATTAGATGCACATAATCACCTGTCAAAGACGTCTGTATGAAGAAAAGTGCATGACCAATTACTTTTACCCTTCCATTTGCAATCTGTGCAGGAGCTGAATCTAACTTGATTTTGAACGTCGTAAGACATTTTTTCAAGTGGCTGCTGCGTCACCACGCCAAAAATCCTACGCAGAGTACTGGCAATGGATGAAGCAACATTTACTAGGAATGGCATTGTCAATCTCTTCAACCAGCACATTTGGGCCCACAAATCCAAATGCCGTACTGGAAGTCCATTCACAATGTCAATTCTCCATCAACGTTTGGGTCAGGATTTGTGGGTGATATTCTTCTTGGACTTTATGAAATACCTACATGACTACGAGGTGAAAACTACTTACACTTTCTGCAGACCGTTATCCCTCAACTACTGGAGGACGTTCCACTGGCAACGTGGCTGAACATATGGCTGCTTCACGATGGAGCTTCTACACATTGCGACCATGCAGTGAGCCGCAATTTGGACTAAGACTATCCCAGGCAATGGATTGGACGCAACGGGCTTGTTTCATAGCCGGCGCGATCTTCCAATATTACACTTTGCGAATTCTGGTTGTAGGGCCACATGAAGGGAATTGTGTACCCACAATGGCACAATACAAGAGAACATCTGTGAAATGCAATTGTGGCTGCTGGAAATATTATCTTGGATATGCCACACATCTTCCAACGAACATGACAGTCATGGTGCAGTAGGGCCGAATTGTGTTGTGAGCGCTTTGGTGGACACTTCAAATCTAAGAGAAAGATTGCTGCTGGTCAAGTGAACGATAAATAAACATGATAACAGAAAAAAATACATTAGTTAGTAGATGTGCATTCCAAACTTATAACAGGCATGATTCGACGGTCTATTGCTTGCCAAAGATATGCGTTGCGCTTGTGCATGCTTAAGATGGCTTCACTAAACAACCACAACTCATACCGATCTATAAAAGAATACCAAAATTACAACACTTCCCTCTAGTCGGTTGTCAAAATAAAGTCACTATGGCGAATCACCTAGTCTGGTAGATCCCATACATTTTATGTGTTTAACCTCAGGCAGTTCTTTCGTTAAGAAGTCTGCAACTTGATCGTCCGTTGAGATGTGAAGTACACAAAGTTACTTGCGTTTGAGTACGCCCCTCAAGAAGTGGTGATGGATGTCGACGTGCTTAGCTTTTGTGCGGAATATCGGATTCTCCGCCAGCTTCAGTGAGCTTATGTTATTGCAGAAAATAACCATCTCGTCCAAGTCACCAAGCCTATCTCTACAAGGAATCGCCGCAAATAGACGGCCTCCTTAATGCTTTCTGACTGAACCATGTATTCTTCCTCTGTAGTCGACAGGGTGACAGTTCATTGTTTTATAGATTCCCAAGATACTGGTCTGCCATGTAACATGAATATGTACCCATTATAAGACCTCCAGTCTTAAGGACAGCTTCCCCATTTTGCATCTACAAATCCTTTGGCTGGTCCCGGATCTGAGCCATAGGTCAATCCCACATTGATGGAACCTTTAAGATAGCGTAATACACGCTTGGTGGCCTTACAGTAATCGGTGCCAAAGTAGTTGTTAAACTGCCCAGGCTTCTTACAGCAAATTATATGTCGGGCTTTGTAGTCGATGTCAAGTACATAATATCCCTGAACAGCTCGCGGTACATAAGCCTTAGATCGTCTTCTGGCTGCTCTTCGTTTCTCAGCTTCAAGCCTGTATCCACAGGGGAGGCTACAGGTTTTCATTCAGACATGCCTAATCGTGAAAGCAGATCGTGTATGTAGCCATGCTAGTGCATCGTCAGCTGCCCTTCTATCTGTTTAAAATATATCCCCAGGCAAGATTTTGCATAGCTTAGATCCTTGACTTCGAAGTATTCGGCCATTATCTTATAAATTTCAGACATTCCCTTCCTGTAGCGGGAGGTTATTAGGATGCCATTGACGTACATCGCAATTAGTGTAACATCTTCCCCTGAACCAATATGAAACAAACAAAGTTCTGAGACTGAAGGAGTAGCGCCCAGATCTCTCAGGGTTTCGTCCAGATTATAATACCAGCTTCTCCCAGCTTGTTGCAAACCTTAAAGCAATTTCGTCAAGAAGCAAAGCTTGTCCCCCATGCTCAACTCTTCAAGCATAGTCTTTACCTTCATCCCGATCTTACTATGGCCCCCAGAATCAACAACACCCTGAAGGATTTCTCGTAAATTCTTCGGTGGCTCCATATAAACCTCTTCGTCTAGGTATCCATTCAGGTATGCAGTTTCCACATCAACCTGCCTAATCTTCATTATGTATTGGACTGTAATGGATGCCATGAGGCGAATGAAAACTATTCAAGTGACTGGAGCGAACGTCTCTGTGTAATGAACACCGGGCTGCTGACTAAAACCTCGGACAACCAAGCGTGCCTTTTTTTCATCTCGAGCCTGCAATCCAATAGGAACTTGTTCCTTAGGACAATTTGGCTGCTGACAGTTTATAGCCTTTTTCATGGGTATTACCAAGAAAAACGCCTGCTCCGCTCCCTCGACGTTTTTGGCCAGACTTGAAATGACGTGGTACGGCTTCTTTGGTCTTCCCCTCGAACCTGACCTGGCCTTTCTTGGCCGGCCGCGGTACCTTGTAATATGATCAATTTCCTGACGCACGTCTCTGTCAGGTGCCATGTCATCGGGTTTAGCAGATATGTCTCCATCTTCGTCCGATCCATCAGGTGGCAGTGCATACACTTCGACTGTGTTGTAAAAGCCAAGGAAGGAGTACCTCGTCCTCATCATCCTCACAGTGTGTGATTGGCTAATTATCTTCAGTGCGGTATCTTGGAGGCAATTTAATGTCCCCAAATTGTCGAGCTTGTGTCAGTCTTTTCCCTTTGTGTCTCTTTCTCGGTCCGTTTGTGTGTCGGCTGTCAAACGTTGCTTGTCATCATCCATCAAGTTGACGTAGCGACTTATCACTGTAGCGTCTTATGATGAGCTACAACGTTGTATTTAAAGAAACTGGTAACCAAACCATTACTAGTTATATCCCACCACAACCAAAATAGTATAATGTCCTAAACTCACCGAGGCCCATTCCACTGTGTACGTCCCGAGTTGACTATCTCCTAGGCTACGCAACCGACCATCGCGAACGTGTTGTTATGACTAACAGCGCGAGGCCAGGAGGCTCATCAGTACTGCGTGGTCGCAAGTACGATGTTCTGGCGCTAGAGGGTTGCCGAAGACACTAGATGGTTCTGGATGGATCCAGGGCTCTCTCTCGTCGCATGTTCCATATCCACTACTACTACCCCTTCCCCTTATATTCTCTCTTTGTATGTTTTGTGTGTATCCCATACTTCCCCCCCTCTGAGCAATTAATATCGGGTAAATACTGCCAGGAGGTCAGAGACCAGATCACTCTAGACAGGATATACATCTAGGGCACATATACGTGTAAATTGTAAACTTAAAATTAATTTTCAGTATTTGTAGTTCAAAATTCCTTTTTGGCTAGTAGTACATATTAAATATTCAAGTCCTTTATAAGGAGTATCATGTTAACTATGCAGAGTCTTTAGCTAAGAAAGATATTTAAATGTTCTGAGTCTTTTTATAAGGAATATTACGTTAATTATGTATAGTCCTTTGTTAGGAAAGATATTTAAATGTTCAGAGTTCCTTCTAAGGAATATTATGTTAACTATGCAATGTATTTTGCTAAGAAAGATAGTTATGTAACATTAGCCGCTAGCTAATGTTACAATACTGGAAATTGTAAACTTACCCAATTCTACAAAGACGTCAGCGGCCATGCTCATGTAAACACTGCGAGCCACTTATCAACACACACCTGGCCATCAAGACCTTCCTTGTTAGACTGAGGCGCGCCCACTGGAATACATCACGCCGTTTCTGCTTGCCCAAAGACCATAAGAAGAAAAGAAGTAACACTCCACCAAGTTTACGAGCGCGCTTCTACTAGATCCGTGAGGCTCCTAGAACCTTCTCCACCCTGTCTACGTTCTTTGGTCCCCCCCCCCCTTGACTATGTTCTGCAAGCCGTGTTTTGTGCGTATAAAAGATCGACCATGTGAATTGTGAGCCACTCTTGGGCTGGCGTTGGAATTCGCCTGAACAGGCGAACGCTTCGAAATTAACGATGTAAGCTAAATTCAGTTTAGATGAAATCTTTAGCGTTTCTAAAATTCCGTTTAGGCACTTTGTTGTTATTTCATAATGAAAAGACTTGATCTTTCAAACTTGCGCTTTAGTGACTTTCCATGATAAATGGACTTAAAACTTTCATACTGGCATTTGGTTGCGTCTTCAAATATCTGCCTACATATAACTTAAAACTTTGCACTTAGCAGTATGCATAAAGTAATTGGACTTTAAGACTTTTCAGATTTAATATTTTAGTGAAACAAGTTACGATTTTACTTCGTTTGGGCATTTGTGTTGATTTAAATGACAAGGCAAAGTTCACAGTTAAGATTTAGATCTATTATGTCCGGCATGATTGAACGTAAAACTTCGGGCATAATAAATTTAAAATCGCGTAAAGATTGCTGGTATCATATGTTCTTTATACTATTTATGATGTTACGTTTTGTGCACTTATATTATTGAGCGTAATCTCTAAAAAACCTGCTTTTGTTAATTATTTTCAAAGGTTAATAAGTTTGGTTCAGAACTTAAGACCTATAAATTATGTCATTCATAATTTTACCTTGTCTATGAACTTTAAATATAAACCTCGCAAGGTGTTTCATTAAGCTAATGTTTATTGTATTAGAATAGTTCTTGTTGGGTTGTTTTTGATGTTCACCTTTGAACATGAATTACCTGCCGCCATCAGCGCACCATAGGGGTAAAAGGAAGTTGTTATAGCAACCAAGTTTGTGATTGTAAACGAGAGGTGTAGGCCAATCTAATGCATGGGTCAATCCAACACCATCATCTGGTAATACGTCAGTTAGGTTTAATCATATACCCCTTTCCCCTTTTTGGGACTGATGAGGTATTAATAATAATGTTTATAGGTTATATTTTGGTAATTGTCGTATTGAACTGTACGAGGTTAGGCTGAGGTTTAATTGTTGCTTTCACGCCAAACTGTAGCTTTCCAGAGTAAGCGTAGATGTTCGCTTTCAAATTTGGCGCTCATGGTATGAGGCCATTGGAAAAGGTTGTAAAGACGTTACATACTTGATGATTGTTTATGTATTTATATCTATTTTTGTTCTCGTTTTTGAGAAGTTATAATAAATTATTGTTGATGGTGATATTCGTTCCTTCTTTATAAGTATCATCCTTCGGTAATTTTAAGTTAAGTAGTTCATGTGTGGTAATCACAAATATGGTATAACGTCTGGGCTGTGTTTATTGACCTTTGAGGGCGACCGTGAGAACTTGCCCTCATCTATCTCAAATTGCGTGTGCTGGGTGTTATTTAGCTTACCCAGCGGGTATAACAAGTTCACTCACCCAGCCCACTCTATCGATCGTTATTGTGTTTTTTTTTAATTTCCTTATTAAGTGTTTGAACCCTTTCTTTTGGATGGTAGATCCTAATTGTGGTTCAGTTAAATGTTCAGAGTCCTTTTACAAGGAGTATTATGTTAATTATGCAAAGTCTTTTGCTAAAAAAAATGGTTAAATATTCAGGGTCTTTTTGTAAGGAATATTATGTTAATTGTGCTATGCCCTTTGCTAAGGAAGATAGTTAAATGTTCAGAGTCCTTTTATAAGGAGTATTATGTTAACTATGCAAAGTCGTTGATAAGAATAATAGTTAAATGTACAGAGTCCTTTTATAAGGAATATTACATTAATTATGTTTAATCTTTTGCTAATAAAGATATTTAAATGTTAGTCCTTTTATAAGGAATATTATGTTAAATATTCAGTCATTTTTAAGGAAAGGTTGTTAAATATTCAGAGTCCTTTTATGAGGAATAGTATGGTAACTATTCATAGTCCTTTTACAAGGAAATGTTTGTTAAACATTCAGAGTCCTACCGACTTCTACTAAATATTTTGTCCTTTTTTAATCGTTCTGACTATATATATATATAAAAGACACCTTGTTTATACATTAAAAATTACATTTATCCAGTTTATAAATAAAATTTACATTTAAATACTTATCTTCTGATTTGATGATTTCAATTTTCTCCTATCTATTTATTTTTACTTTATCCTGGGAATATTCTTTATTATTGTCTGGTCATTCTTTTATTTTGTATAGCGCTAAAATTTTGAATGGGTTGCAGGGAAACAGGAGTAAACATATTATGTAATAATATATTTGTTTTTATTGTCCTATCGGCTTACTCTGCATTTATTTCCCCTCTTTTTTTATGCTGTTTAATTTTGTATGCCTGCCTTGGTCCTGGAGGACGAAAAAGGGGCTACATCACCACTCAACGGTTCTTGGAGGACGAAAAAGGGGGCTACATCACCACTCAACGGTTCTTGGAGGACCACACCCGGTACTTGGACTCGTCCACGTATCCAAGGACGATCCCTTCCTGTCCACGATAGCACAACTTTCCTCTTATGGGTTCTCTATGCAGGTAAAGCACTTGACTTTCAAACACCCTGAAGGATGACACATTCGGCACACCACCGGTCCATTTCTCATATGGTGTCTGACTGTCCAGGCTCTTTGTTGGTAAGCGATTTCGGAGGTAATTTGCAGTATTAACTGCCCCAGCCTAGAAAGAATTGAGCAAATTCACTTCCACCAGAAGGCACCTAGCTACGCCGAGGAGAGATTTATTCTTTCTTTCCACCGTGTCGTTCTGCTCCGGGTTGTATGGGACAGTCAACCTCATAGTGAGACCTCGCCTTTTCAAGTACTCATCAAAATCATTATTAGTATTTCTCCGCCATTATCGGACTGCAAGCACTTTACTGTTTTTTCCCTCTTGGTTCTCGACAGGGGCTATGTACCTAATAGTGACCTTGAGTACTTCAGAGTTTGACCTTAAGAATTGGATCTTGCACCATCTGATGCTGTCGTCAATAAATTAGACGAAATATTTCACTCCTCCTAAAGACGTTGCCCTCATGGGTCCGCAAAAATCTGAGTGTATCACATCCAGGATTTCTTTGTGACGATTTATTTTTTGAGACATGGGGACCTGGTCATTTTCCCCGGTATGCAAATGTCACAGTTTAACTTACTTGTGGAATCCGCCAAAACAACTCCCTTCACGACACATTTACGAATGGCGTCCAAAATGTCCTTTACATTAGTGTGACCCAGGTGTCTGTGTAACAATTCAAATGGAACCTAGTTTTGTTTCAAAATAGATGTAACTGTTTGCGCATCCTGTTCAAACTCGCGCATGTAGTACAAATCGTCGACTCTGGCAGAACTTATTACTGTATTCTCGTTTTGTCACCACACACATTCACCATGAACTGTGCTTTTCCTATGTCTGCCGTGTTGGCTGTCACGCTGTTCACTAGTTCTAGTGCACCATGCATGAGGTCATACATTTTTGTGAAAAAGTTCTGTCTTATTGCACAAGCACGTTGTTGTGCCGCTGTCCAAACACCACCGTTAATGAGCTCCCATAGATCAGTTTTAATCAACACAGCCCTTTATTTGCAGTTTCTATGCATCATAATGGTCTTTGCCTTGAAGTTTGATCCTTAATACGTTCGCTCTGTTCATGGCGTTAAGCTCAGAACTCTCTCGCGTGTCTGTTTTTCTTTTTATGTTGTACTTACTTTTTGACATCACAACCGCAAACCTGGGCCCATAACCTCTTAGAGATATTTGGCCACGGGTCAAGTGAATGGTAAATAGACACGATAATACAAGAAAACATACATTAGTTAGTACAACAAAAATACAAGTGACAAAATCACATATGTGCATTCCAAATATATAATGAGAATGATTTGACTTTCTCTTGTCTGCCAAAGATATGTGCACACTTAAAGATGGCTTCACTAAACTACCACAACTCGTAATAAGCTATAAATGAATTCCAATATTCCAACATCGAACATCTTCTATGAATGTGTGATGTTCCACTACCTAGGTCAACAACTTTACATCATAATGGAAGTGTCTGTCTGACATGTCCCCATCAATCTCTCTATAAAAAAGCAGTCCCGGCAATATGATAGGAGACTTTTAGTTTTATTTTCAGTGTAGATTCCATTTCACCACTTTATTGTATACAATTACGAATCACCCTGTATATTCCTGACCATAGTGGATTTTTATTAAACTTGGTGCTTTGTTGAATCTATTAACTTACGGCTGAAGGGAGCGCGAGTAATTTTACAGTTTTTAGAGCATTACAATTTGTTGGCCAAATTAAATAAAATATTTCTCCAGTAGCAACATAGAGCTTAGTTTTCTGTACATGCTAACATCAACAGATTTTGAATATCTTTCAAGGGTGTCCTGGAATTTTGTCAAACTTTTTAAATATAGAGAAAAAGTTTTGGCAAAATTCTAGGACACCCTTGAAGGATATTCAAGATCTGTTGATAGTAGCATGTGCAGAAAACTAAGCTCTATGTTGCTACTGGAGAAATTTTTTATTTAATTTGGCCCAAAAAATGTAATGCTGTAAAAACTGTAAAATTACTCGCTCTCCCTTCTGCCGCACCTTAAGAAACTAAATTGTATATAGTATTAGATTCCAGGTTCAAATACTTTCTTGAGATATTGAGGTACAAAGTTTAAAAAAATTCACTCTTTTTTGTCTTGTCAAAACTTGAAATTGGTACGGATTAGGTTCTTTTGTACTCAGAGTTGAGTCTATTTTCATTTTAAAGCCATTTAAATGTTCTTGCATTTCACATATAATTTAAGTACAATTTTTAAATATATATTTTAAAGGTCAAAGAAAGTATATTTTGACCTCAAATTTCTCAAAAGGGACAGTTAACAAATATATAATAATCTACATGCATTATTAAGATGTTTGACAGTTTGAAAGGTGTGTCTCCAGATGGTTTAATTTATTATATTTAATAGAGTATTGGTCCTACATGTAATAGTTCACAAACGAGTACATTTAAACCTTTTTACAGAAATGAAATTTTAAAATCATATTATAGGTTTGAAGGAAATTTCAAATTGATAGATTTATGTTGCTTACTATAAAAAAGGCTTGGTCTTAGGTAGATTTCTTAATGTATTATAATATGCAAGCTGGTTCTGGACATTCTTTTTGGGATAGTGAGTAAAATCGTAATGTTCAGCAGTGTGGCTCAAATCTAGTTATAGCATCTATTGCTTGGATCCAAAGTATATCCAAGTTGAATGCACACAAATGATTTAGACAGTCCAGGTGGTTGAAGAAAACTCACCTTTACCTCCTCTTTTTGATCATAAGTTTCCAAAACACAGCCTAATCACCACTGATCATCATAGATACACGTTACAAAATCGTGGATCTCTTTTAAATTAATTTCTTTACCATTAACACTTATTTTTTTTCCCTTTGTTTCATTTGAAAATTAATACAATTTTTAATCAACGTTTAGTTTTGTTGGTGAAATTTATCAAAGTATCTTTTGAGTCCCTGGAATATACCTAGCAAGTACTTGTCAGTTGGCCAAGAGACTTTTTAGGCCAACCAGATCAATTTTTTTATTCGAAATACATTTTGGGCCAAATGACTTTTGTCGAACTTAACTACATCATTTTTTTAATTCAAAATACATTTTGAGCCAAATGACTTTTAGGCCAAGTAACTTTTGAGGACAAATGAATTTTAGTTCAAATTACTTTTAGGCCAACTGACTTTAAATAAATGTTCTATGGCTAAGTTTTGTTTGGAAACATTCACTATGATGTATTGTGATGTTAATAGAGGGCAGCGTGTGTCCTATTTAGTTAAATAGTATATACTATCGTTTCTAAATACATGTAGTCTCATTTGGTGTAACTATTTACCAAGGTCTAAAGCAGTGGTTATCAAAGTGTGGGGCGCAACCCCTATGGGTGAGTGCAATAATTATTAAAGATGGGGGGGGGGGAGAGGGAGGGGGGTCAAAAATTGTTATGACATTAAATTATTTATTATTAACTATATTTAACCAAGTTCCCGAAAAATAAATTTATGTTGACTGTATTTTTAAGGAGCAATCTACATGTCTTAAACTGTATTTTCAGTTCTGGCAACTATGAAGGGTAGATATCGTGTGAGACAAGATGTCACCAAAGAGCTGAGAGTTTCTCTTTCTTATATTACTCCTCGGTTTAGTAAAATTTGCGTTTAGAAACAACCAAATCAATCACACAAAGTATCAACATTACTTGAACCACGTTACACCACCAAACATTAGACAAGTGATTAGTTAAGGCTCTGCCTACCCATAAATGCACGGTTTCAAACAAAAAATAAAAAAAAATATATTTTATAACTCAACATTGTTGTTTTTTATTTATTTTAGTAACATATCTGGGCATCTTTCATCATTCTTATGGAATTTTCAAACCATGCTAAAAATAGTTATTGAAATATTTTCATTAAAATGTTTCCATTTCAATGCATTTTAAATGGGAAAACAAAAATTATTAATGGATTTATTTATTTTCTTTGTACAATTAAGCTAGAGTGTTTGTTTATAACATATCATTTAATGAATAATTTCTTTTTCTTTTTAGACATTTTTTTAATTTGGGTTAGCTTCAATAATCACGACGATATTGAGCTCTAACGACTCCCAAGTCGACACTCTAGTCAAAATACATGGTTTTAAATAAAACTTTTCCTTCTGCAACTAGTTGTCTTAGCTGATAATAGGTGCTGTTAGTATGATCATAACCCATTTACAAGCTAGTATAGTTTTGCAAGCGTTGGCTAACCTGCTGTATCGGAATGCAGGCGGCAGTGGAGGGTTAAACTAATCTCTGTGACCTTCTTGAGTCAAAGAAACATTAATACCATGTACGTTAGGATAAGAAGGGCCAATGTTCAATTATGAAAATTTGCGTAATTCAATATAAACAATTATTATTATTATTAGTATTATTAGCACCGCGTCTTACTACCCGTTTGGGTTATACGCACTTACGCTAATGTGTAATGGTTGGATGATTGTGAGATGAAATGAAGGACCTACAGTTTAACGTGGAATCCGAACCACGGTGGAGGCCTGGCATTCCTCACATTCACAAGATGTCTTGTCAGAGGTGAAGGAAGGGTTTGGTAATCAGATAAATCTGTGCCAGGACCGAGGATTGAACCCCGGCCGCCAGCATAGAAGTCTGACACCTTACCCCTAGACCACCAGGTCACCCTATATAAACAATTAAACATCTTAATATATACAGTAACTAAAATACTCACAAAGTCTTCCTGCTGTGTGAATAAATATAGTTGGTCCCTACTTACTTCAATGAAAGTATTACTCTAGTGATACATTATTTTCAAAGAAAAAACCACATGCTTCTCCATACACAAAGTTTTATGACATTAGCCCTTATTTAACTGAGACAGTAAAACATGTAAAATTCTTCACTCTTATCTTATATTCTTTCTTGGGTTTTCTCATTCTTGAGCACTACACGTTGTAATAATAAATGTTAATATTCAAAGTATAGGAAAACTACTGTACATTGAATTTTTAATCCACTATTATAATAAATAAAAATAAACATTCCTGATCATATCAAACAAAGTTATTTTAAATAAAATTTGGTCTAAATGTAATTTGGAGACATTCTCAGTATAATTTTATATACTAGTTTTTATTTTACGGTCTAGGATTTGACTTTCATTGGACTTTGGAATAAGTTTTTGTTAGTCAAGATGTGAAAATGTTAATTTTATTTTATTAGCTTGTTAAATGTGATTACTTTTAATTTGAACCTGTTGCATTCTCGCAGTTTGTGCGCTCGTTTTGGAAGAAATTTATCAAATCCCGAACAATAAGTACCCACGGTGATTACGTTTTATATAATTAACAATATGTGACCTTTTTGCTTTCGAACAAAATCCAATGGATTGTATAAATTTTGAGGTGGAGAAGTATTTACAAAATATTATTTTATATCCTTGTGAATAACAAGTTTATGAAGAAAGGGCGCACAAAGAAAATCAAAGATATAATTGACTAGATAGCTGTTGCCCGCGGCTTTGCTCGCGTGGAAGTTGATTATATACAAATACGAAAATATACATATGTATTTACAGATTAATTAAAAATATTACGTTACGTTGATGACCATAACTTGACCTCAGATCAAAAATAATGCAAGTCCGATACAAACTTTCACCCCCTTTTTCATCCCTTATTAAATAAAATTTCCAAAATTCCTGAAACACGTATTTATTTGTTTTACGTCAATAACGAAATACAAAATTTTGTTTATGTAACTTTCAAAATGACGGACTTTTATACATATTATGATCCCCTATTTTGACCCCTTTGGGGTGGAATTTTATAAAATTCTTTCTTAGTGGGTGCCTACATAACAAAATGAATATACAGTCCGAATTTCATGCTTGTAGCCTTGATAGTTTGCGCTCGGCAATGATGAATCAGTCAGTCAGTCAGTCAGTCAATCAATCAGGACATGTTATTTTATAAGTATAGATTATTTAACTGCTTGTAGTAAAGGGTATGTTTTTTTAATGGTATGCATATTACTGGCGCTTAGGCTATCTGTATCTACTAATTTAAGTACAATGGATGAGTGGCGATACTATTTTATTTACTGTAGAAATAATATCTAAATTAAGATACAAATAATTATTTCTATATAACAATGCAGCAATTATTCTGATATTTCAAGTACTTTTTTTTTAAAAAAAGCTCTAAGCTGAAAGTAAATGTTACTAACACTCTGTAACGCACTTATTGTATGTTCAAAATCTCTTGTGCCTTGACCGAGTTCGTATCACGCTAGTACTAAGTAATTTCAACCTAACAGGGAATTGAACTAGTCAAGTTACTAGAGCTGATTAATTTACACACTCAGTGCTCAGTCATAGTACTTTAGCAATATTGACCACGACATGAAGCCGATGATAAGTAAAATATATTTAAAAACCATTAAAATTAATGAACTTTTATGTTCCCTATGCCATAAAGTAAGTAAGTAAGTATTTGATACCCAACCGCCTCTGTTGTATAGTGGTCAGATTTACTGGCTTCAGATCCTGAAGTCCCAAGTTCGATCCCCAGTGCCCCTAATTCTGTCTGTAAAACAGTGGGTCTGAAACGGAACCAAAATCAACCTCGTGAGGACAAATGAGGAGATAATTGAATGAATAAGTAGCGCTTCAGTCTAGAAAACTGAGATAGAAGTCTGGAGGTCTCGTTGTGCTAACCACATGGCACCCTCAGCTTGAAAATGTTGGCACTATCTTTGCCAACATATGGCATCCTCTTGATTGGTAGAGCCTACTCTCAGGCTGACACCATGGAGATATTACTCAAGTTAAACTCTACCAATAGGATAAAAAATTATTTCCAAAAACATTTATTTCTGGAAAATTGTGTAAATCCTATAGATGTTTGAAAACTGTAAAACCGTATTAAATAACAGATACCCACTTCAGTGGCTGAGTGGTCTAAGGTGTCACTAGTGTTAAATTGGCCTGCTGATAGCGGAGCACTTGGGGTGCAAATCCTGGTCGAGTCTATTGAGGGTAGTTTTTCCTAAATTGTTTCCCCATCTTCCAAAATAAAAATGCTGGTAGATAACCTCTCAAATGCTTCTTTCCTCATTACCACCCAATTAGATTATTATATATGCGTATAACATGAACAGGTAGTTTAACGTGGTGATATCAGTAATAAAAATAACATATATTTATAGTCAAAATTGTTATAGTCTTCGAAATGAGACTGCTTTTAAAATATTTTATTGCCTCCTTAGCCTTTAAATTTTAAAAATTAGCCAAAGCACAGTGGCCAAATTTAGCATATTACATTTTAGTTATTTTCTATTTTACCTGCTTACTAATAAACTAAAATAAATGGTACGACAAAATCGTAACCTACATACTCTCTCGTAAAGGTTATTTATTATAGTTAGTGACAAAATCTTCAAAAATAAGTTATCTCTAATTTTACCTTAAATAAATTTTTCTCTGATAAATAAGTGTACATTATTATTTATCACTACCCTCACCAGATATTTATTTGAAAAAATTTCAAAAGTGGTACAACAGCATTAACCTGGAGTCACGTGACACTTTGATATGCTAATTACTCAAAATGGGTACGGGTACAAAACTTTCTCTTTGTGGTACAAAACGGTACAGAACTAGTACAAAACTTTGGCATGAAAAAATTCAAAAGTGGTACAACAGCATTAACCTGGAGTCACCACTTTGATATGCTAATTACTCAAAATGGGTACGGGTACAAAACTTTTTCTTTGTGGTACAAAACGGTACAGTACTAGTACAAAACTTTGGCATGAAAAAATTCAAAAGTGGTATAACAGCATTAACCTGGAGTCACCACTTTAATATGCTAATTACTCAAAATGGGTACGGGTACAAAACTTATTTGTGTTACAAAACGGTACAAAACTAGTACAGCACTTTGGCATCAAAAAATTCAAAAGTTGTACAACAGCATTAACCTGGAGTCACCACTTTGGTATGCTAATTACTCAAAATAGGTACGGGTACAAAACTTATTTGTGTTACAAAACGGTACAAAACTAGTACAAAACTTTGGCATCAAAATAAAGTTCAAAATTAAAAAATAGTAAAACAACATTAACCTTGAGTCACCACTTTGATATGCTAATTACTCAAAATGGGTACGGGTACAAAACTTTGGCATCAAAAAAAGTTCAAAATTCAAAAGTGGTACAACTGCATTAACCTGGAGTCATCACTTTGATATGCTAATTACTCAAAATGGGTACGGGTACTAAATGGTACAAAACTAGTACAAAACTTTGGCATAAAAAAAAATTCAAAAGTGGTACAATAGCATTAACCTGGAGTCACGACGTTGATATACTAGTTACTCAAAACAGGTACGGGTACAAAACTTTTTCTTTGTGTTACAAAACGGTACAAAACTAGTACAAAACTTTGGCATCAAAAAGGTTCTAAATTCAAAAGTGGTACTACAGGTAAATGGACGTCTAGCTGACTGGAATGGATAAGCTAATTTTTCTGCTCGAGAGTGTGATTGTATCTTGACGTTATGTCTCCCCACGTTTAGTCAAACTTGGTCACCTACACACTTTACGGTCTGGCACTACACTTCTTATCTCTCTCAGTTCTTGGAAAAAGTTTGCTTGCTGCCTTTACTGATTACCGGTCGTGGTCGCCAGTCTCCCAATTGTTTAAACAAACCAGTAATTCTGCCAACCTGATGGCTGGAATCCACCAGTTTGTATAACTTTAGCAACGCCATCTAATTTGAGAGCTGAAAGCTCGACACACCGCCAGAGAGGGTAGGCAGGGCCTTAAAAACAAGTTAATAGTATCATGATATGAATTATAAAAATGTGCTATGAATGCTAGATTTTAAAGAGCTATGATTATTTTGTGTTGTGTCAGATGTAGAATTTATTTATATAAAACTGTTTTAATTCGAATGATTTTTAATTTTTATTAGGCTAATTTTCTTACAAAATGTAAAAAATATGCACAGGTATACATAAGTACACTAAACCAACAAATATGTTTATTCAAATCACACATCACTGGAAGGAGAGTGGGGAGTAGAGGGGTCGTGGCGCAACTTCCTCACATTAATGTAAAGGATGTCACAGAGTAAAATGTTTGAGAACCACTGCTCTAAAGAATACAGGTCTCTCTGCACTTTAGTTCCTGTGATCAGGTAAGAAGCTAGAAAGTGTTAGTATATTTTCACAATAACACGCACTCCAGTCAACCAATAGAGAAGTTTGAATGACTAAAGTTTGAGTTTATGGTTTTAACTTTTTAACTTCTGTATTGATTAAAACTAGTGCACCCCCAATCAGCCTCTCTATATATGGTAGAAAGATAAATTAATTAATAAAGTACAACAAAAATACCGTATTTATAATATACATATAACTACCATTTGTATTTGTTTACAATTGTAAATTGTAAAAGCATTTAAATTTGCTTTGTAATATTTAATATTTGTAATTCTTTCGTTGATCCAGTATGGTTGTGTAATCTAACATTGATGACATGAAGACCTCGCCAATAAATACATTCTTTGTTGCTATCGCTGTATTGTTATGACACAATAATAATTTATGATGACTAGCAATAACCGTCTTTCAATAGCATGTGGAGGTAGAGTGGAAGACTTTTAAAACATACTTTGTGGGGCCCCTGGGGGATTCTGGGACAAGGAAAATCATAAAGTCATCAGTAATTACTTAAACAGTGTGTTTTTCGATAGGAGCACTGCTGAAGAATTACTGAAGCATTTTCTGGATGTTATTTCTCCTCTTCCACTCTCTAAGGTGATACAAGTGTCAATGGATGGCCCAAATGTCAATTTAAAGTTTATAACACTTCTTCAGGAACATATCAAATCTGTCACAGACAATGAAGTATGTAGTTTGCTAAATCTGGGAACATGTGGGCTTCATGTTGTTCATGGTTCCTTGAGAACAGAAGTAGAGTCTGTTGATTGGGATGTAGCTTATTGCGTCACATGTACTACCGGTTCACTGACTCTCCAGCTCGTCGAGCATTGTTTACCCAGTTAACCGGATATGCATCTTTTCCATTGAAGTTCTGTGGTGTGCAGTTGTTAGAGAATGCAAAGTGCTTTCAAAGGACATTAAAAGTTTAGGACCATGTTGTTAAGTTTCTCAAAGAAGCAAAACTCCCTAAAACAAAATCTTAGACACACTGAAAAGAGCAGCCTGTGATCCATTTCTAAAGTGTAAACTAGCTTTCTGCAAGACAATTGCACATGAATGTCAGCCTTTCCTGCTACGGTTCCAGACATCAAAACCAATGACTCCATATCTTTTTGAAGCTGTAGGGAAACTTATAAGATACCTTATGAATCGTTGCATGAAACCTGATCTGATGAAGTGCACGGGTCCAAAGTTACTGTCTATCGACACAAAAAAAATCAGAAAATTTGATACTTAGCAAAAATATTGATGTAGGATTTGCAACAAAATGTTTGTTAGGAGAAACTGCAATCATAGTAACAGAAAGACAAAAATTAGAATTTATACAGGAGTGCCGCAGTATGTTAACCACCATGATTGCAAAACTACAAGAAAGAAGTCCCTTAAAACAGAGAGCTGTGAGAGGTGTGTTTTCATTGGATCCTTGTGTTATTCAATATTCACCTCAACTGGTCCAGAAGAGATTTTCTTTTCTTTTGGAGGAACCCAACCATGCCAACATCATAAATGATGTTCTGACTGAAAATGCCAAGAAAGAATACTTGCATTTTTGCAAACTCAAAAAATCTCAGCTTCAAGAAATATTTCATCCTTGTGATCAGTTTAGTGATGAAGTAGGACTTGACACTATTTATGGTAGCTTTCTAATAGGAGATGCAAACTACAACATCTTTGGGGAGTAATAAAGATTTGCCTTGTCTTGTTGCATGGGAATGCAACTGTTGAAGTGGTGTTTTTCAGTCAATAAATCTTTACTGGTTGAAAATATGCATGAAAAAACAGTCACTGCACAGCGTCACATTCATGATGCGATACAAGAAGCAGGAGGGATTAAAAACATACACATTAGCAAAAAGATGTTGGATTACGTGAGAGGTGCGGGGAAACGATATCATGAATATTTAGAGATGAAGAAGCAGGAAAGAAGTGAAGAAGACAAGAAGAAGGCAGAAAAGAGGAAATTAGATATACAAGTTAAAGATTTAGAAGGAAAAAGAAAAAATTAATGATGGCAACTGAAGAGAAACGAGAAGCAATAGAAGTGGAGTTGCAAGAACTGAAGAAGAAACAAGCTTCACTTTATTAAATATAGCATAGTATCTTATTGTATGACTTTTGATAATTTTAATAAAAAGAAAATTGACTTGAATGACATTAAAGCAGACACAGCTCTTCCTGTTGTGAGCTATTCAGTTCAGGATATGTACAGTTTAGGTAAAATAAGACTGTAATGATACCAAACTTTTTAGTATGTTCTTAGTGGCCTGTTATTTAGTACGTATTTCTGCACATGATACCAAAGTGAATTAAGTTTGTTACAAATTTTTGATAGGGTTAGACATATTTAATTATTTTTCCATCATTTTCCCTGAACTGATTAGCAAGACGTCTGCTTTCTTATTCTTCCATGAGAGGTGAGGCAAGGTTGGCTTTAGGGGAGGAGGAGGCCGAAATAAATGTATTTGAGTTAATATTTTCACATATCGCAAAGTTATAGTAGAAATGTTTATGAGAAATTGGTCAGGGAACTTGGGAAAATAGTCGGGGAGAATTTTTTTTACAAATACTGTAGGAACCCTGAAACCATTGGTTAATTAAAAGGGTTTATTTGCCTTACAATCCAAATTTTTGTTCAACTCTACTTATGGTCCAACATTTTGGAAATATTATAAATATTTGCAAATTTTTATTCTTATTTGTAGTTGGTTTGAATTTCCCTTTAGTTGATTGATAATCAGGCTTTCTTAACCTACAGTATTTATCAGTTATCTTAAAATTTGAAGCTGCCTTATTCATTTTTTTATTTGGGTATCATCTTTGTGACATTTTTCTTTAAGAAATTGGTTACTCTTTAAGCATTACCAAACTTTGGTTCAAAGATTTTACAGCCTCAGCATTTCCAAATCAAATTATTTAAAATCATGAAAACTTCTTTCAAGAAAAGCTAAGTAATCACTATGAACTTCTTAATCAATATTTTTTTGGATTAATTTGGGTAGATTATTTTTCCTACATCCAACATAAATCTTATTTCACAATTGTAATAAAGACAACTTATCTACAATTCCATCTGTAATGGTCCTTTTAAGATTGTCAGTCAATCTTAAGCATAAATTGATTCTTTTTGAAAAATGTATTTTGGCCATTGTTATTAAGTTATAAGTTTTTGAAACAATACAACACTTTTCAGACCTCTTTCTTAACCTTTAACTACTTCACACGATTATAGGACACAGCTTCCAATTGATATTCTATAATTATATAATATAGTTAAGTCTCTCAAGTTTTCAACATCAAGGACTCATCTACTTAATAATGATAAATCACCACCATGTGATTTTATGATGTCAATCAATATTAAGAAAAGGATTACATCCGTGTAGCATTCAACCTAAAATATTTAGTTAATAGGTTTTTATTTTATTTTTAGAAAAGAAAAAAGAGGTTATACTTGTTACAAAGTCTTTATATTTGTTACTATAATACATAAATAAATTAAAGCAAATAATTGGCTCTTTAACTTAACATAGATAACATTGTTGGCCAATTTTGAAAACCCCATCGAGACTAAATTTTCTTGCTGTAAGAATAATAAATTACTCCTTATAAGCAGTTTGGCGTTCCACCTTGAAACTTAGTACACATCTAAAAAAACATGTATAACCCTGTTAAAACAACTAAAGAAAAGAAGATTGTTTGGCTCACCATTCCGGCCCCAGTTTGACCCGTCTCGGCAAGGCTCCACTCCACTAACACATCGCGGCACGACCAATATTGGAGTAACTCGAGAGGCTGTGGTTTGCTCCTCGCTGCATGAATTGTGCCGCGCCCAAGAAAAAGAACGCGGACGATATGCGCGAACTGGACGTGCACCGTCGGCAGTGTTCAGAAACAAAATAACTATTGTTTGGCGCGCGTTTAATACGTGTAGACTGTTTGAGCATGTTCTAGACGACTGCTATCCCTTACTCCTCTCCCTCTCCTTTGGTTCCGGCGCCTTGAGAACACATGACTTAATTCGTCGGGTATAGAAAGGCAGGGTTCTATAATGCCGGCACAATCACTAGGTGAAGACCTTGGTCCTAGAATAGGTTTACATTTGTATATTCAAAGTTCCGTTTGGCTGTAATGATTCAAAATTATCATTCTTTATATATAATTTATCATTTATTAACTGTACCGGGTCTCTTTTAATTTGCCTGTAGACCATGGATAAACTTAATTTCTTTGCGCGGTTTGACCAAACTGTATGTCTGACATTTCTTTGCGATCTTTTTGGGATAACTATTTTTATTATTTAGCTTATATTCTGTTTCATCCGCTTCTCGGATGAGCTTATATCTTGGAATACCGCCATCCTAGGTATATTATTAATTCTGGTAGCGTTATACTTGGGTTCTGCCGATTTTTGTACATTTAAAGATATAACTTGTTATTTGGTTGAAGATAATTTATTATTGTTACATTTTTCGAAAGTTTATTCTATGTTATTTAAAGTGGGGCCGCGAGTCGGTATATTTGTTCTTATAATATGGGATTTAATGTTTACCATTAAAACTGTCAGTTATGGCATATGTTTCTAAATTAGGTCCTTGTTTATTTCCATGATGCCCAATTATGGGTGGGGAGTTATATATTTTCGGTAGCTCATTGTTTACTGTTCAGACGGTTTGAGAAGCACCAAAGGTGGCGAGTAAATATCTTTTCGTCATGACTAGTACTTTGTTTTGCTTTTGACTATCGATTATTATTATTATTATCATCTTGAAATTTATACAAAGGTAAATTTTACTGCAGATTGTATGATTTGTTTGGGTCGCCATTTGAAAGCTTGGAAAATGTTCCATTTATTTATTATATTGTGGTTCTTTCTTGATTGTTGTTTACGGATTCATTGTCTAACGCTATTCATGCCTCTCTCTCTCATAGAGCTGTATTTGATATTTTTCTTGAATAAAAATAAAAAACTCTTGTGACCAACCTGACTGTTATTAATGAATGATGATCAGGGTTGGGAATTAAACATGTAGATTATTACATTATTGTTAAATGCCATTTTTGAGAGTTTTTAAGGTAAAAATGTGTTTTCCTTTACCTTGAAAATGTATGCTAAAAAATTACCTCAAATTATGTCAAATGAAATAATGTTTAAATAGATTTCCATTTAAACCAAATTCAACTCCTTGTGTTTAATAAAACCTGATACAGACCAATCCAAGGTATTTATGACAAACCAAAAAATATGGAGTTTCTAATTATCAGACCTTTATATCTCAGAAACAACTTTTTTATAATTTAGTTTCTTAGTAGGTTCAACAATGTCGCCAAGTTTCATAAAAATTGCTGAGGTAGAAGTAAATTTTTAATATTTTTTTTACTTCACTTGGAATGACCCATAACCAATATGTCAACAACATTCCTTTTTTTTCTGATAGTGGTCCATGTGACTAGGGAATCCCCCCCCATCTACTCCCCCCTTTTCCATCTTGTGACTACTTTACATTATAATATCCTGAACTCTTTTAGAAACCAAATCGAATATATTTCCCTAAAACAAACAAGTCTTGAGACTTTTTCTTTTTTACATAAACCAATGTTTTTAGGACTCTCAACTCTCTTTGAGATCATTATAATACCATTTGAACTAATGCATTTACAAATATTTCTCTAAAATGCATTATTTTCTTGGAATTTTTATTTAAAAAAAATTAAATATTATGTTTGAAAACTCGTTAGAGGCCTTGAAAGTTAAAGGTAATGAGGTATTGTTATCATACTGGATTAAAAAACACGAATTTGCAAAGAAGTCACTAGTATATCTAATTGATTAAGATTAAAATATCTAATATTACTTTAGTGGTTATTAAAATATCTACTATTACTTTGGTGGCTATTAACCCTTCAGGGTTCCTACGCTCTGGAAAGTCAGGGAAAGTCAGGGAAAAAAATAATAGTCAGGGAAAGTCAGGGAAGCTTTAAAAAGGTCAGGGAAAGTCAGTGGAAATGACAATTCATGTCTTCATGTCACACTTAGAAAAAACAAAGAAAATATTTTTTCTATTTACTGCGTCATAAGCCACTGCCCCAATGAAGAAAGCTGAGGGGCACTTACCATGCTCAAACTTGCCCATAACACAAGTTTTGGTAGCATTTTATTTCAGAATGTGAACGCAGAGGTCTCCTAGCCTGCACATGACAATTCTTTTAACTTTAGTGATCACTTTTTTTGTTCTTGTTCAAGGTTTGTCATCGTTATAGTTTGATACAGTGCACCAGGACTGATTAGACTACACCAGCAATGTCTAACAAAAAAACCGTTTTTAACCAGCTCTGGCTAAGCCCAGACCATTTTCCTGAATTCTCATACTGGATAAGTGGTGTTGAAAGTAATAAGCTGCAGGCATTTTGTAAAGTGTGCAAAAAAATTATAAACTTAAGTAATATGGGAAAGCAAGCATTAGCTTCCCATGCAAAAGGACCAACTCATATCAAAACTCTTGAAACTTTGACAAATCAACGATCTCTGTTGACTTTTTTTTTCAAAAAAGTCAAGTGATTCAGGTTCATCGAGCTCCCCAGTTTCAAGAGAATCTCTGGCACACAAAGACATTCTACCTAGTGATGATTCTGCTGGTTGCTCGAAGAGTTTTTCTGTTTCATCGAAAATCGTAACGTCGCAGAAGGAAGCTGTTGCTAAAAAGTGAAATTAGTGTAGTGCCTCAAAGAAACCATAACACTTTTGTTATAAAAAGATGATATAACTAAGGCGGAAGTCATTTTGGGCTATGCAAGTTGTTGACAAAAAAATGTCTTTCAATTCGTGCAATAATTTAAGTACAATTTTTCAATTGATGTTTCCCGAGTGTTCCATTGCCAATGCCTTTACCCTTGGTGGAGACAAGGCTGCATACTTCATTGTGCATGGCTTGGCTCCATTCTTTCATAATAATTTACTGGACCGCCTAAAATCATGTAACAACTTTGTAATTTGTTTTGATGAGGCATTGAATAAAGTTATTCAAAGAGGACAGATGGACATTGTAATTAGATTCTGGGACAAGGAAAATCATAAAGTCATCAGTCGTTACTTAAACAGTGTGTTTTTCGATAGGAGCACTGCTGAAGAATTACTGAAGCATTTTCTGGATGGTATTTCTCCTCTTCCACTCTCTAAGTTGATACAAGTGTCAATGGATGGCCCAAATGTCAATTTAAAGTTTATAACACTTCTTCAGGAACACCTCAAATCTGTAACAGACAATGAAGTATGTAGTTTGCTAAATCTGGGAACATGTGGGCTTCATGTTGTTCATGGTTCCTTGAGAACAGGAGTAGAGTCTGTTGATTGGGATATAAGTAGCTTATTACGTCACATGTACTACCTGTTCACTGACTCTCCAGCTCGTCGAGCATTGTTCACCCAGTTGACAGGGTGTACAACTTTTCCATTGAAGTTCTGTGGTGTGCGTTGGTTAGAGAATGCGAAGTGCTTTCAAAGGCATTACAAATTTGGGACCATGTTATTAAGTTTCTCAAAGAAGCAAAACTTCCTAAAACAAAACCTGTAGAGACACTGAAAAGAGCAGCCTTTTGATCCATTCCTAAAGTGTAAACTAGCGTTCTGCAAGACAATTGCAGATGAATGTCAGCCTTTCCTGCAACGGTTTCCAGACATCAAAACCAATGACTCCATATCTTTTTGAAGCTGTAGAGAAACTTCTAAGATACCTTATGAATCGTTGTGTGAAACCTGATCTTATGAAGTGCACGGGTCCAAAGTTACTGTCTATTGACACAAAAAAATCAGAAAATTTGATCCTTAGCAAAAATATTGATATAGGATTTGCAACAAAACGTTTGTTAAGAGAAAACTGCGATCACAGTAACAGAAAGACAAAAATTAGAATTTATACATGAGTGCCGCAGTATGTTAACCACCATGATTGCAAAACTACAAGAAAAAAGTCCCTTAAAACAGAAAGCTGTGAGAGGTTTGTCTTCATTGGATCCTTGTTTTTATTCAACATTCACCTCAACTGGCCCAGGAGAGATTTTCTTTTCTTTTGGAGGAACTAAACCATGCCAACATCATAAATGATGTTCTGGCTGAAAATGCCAAGAAAGAATACTTGCATTTTTGCAACCTCAAAAAATCTGAGCTTCAAGAAATATTTCGTCCTTGTGATCAGTTTAGTGATGAAGTAGGACTTGACACTATTTATGGTAGCTTTCTAATAGGAGAAGCAAACTACAAACATCTTTGGGAAGTAATAAAGATTTGCCTTGTCTTGTCGCATGGGAATGCAACTGTTGAAGGTGGTTTTTCAGTCAATAAATCTTTACTGGTTGAAAACATGCATGAAAAGACAGTCATTGCACAGCGTCACATTCATGATGAGATACAAGAAGCAGGAGGGATTAAAAATATACACATTAGCAAAAAGATGTTGGATTACGTGAGAGGTGCTCGGAAACGCTATCATGAATACTTAGAGATGAAGAAGCAAGAAAAAAGTGAAAAAGACAAGAAGAAGGCAGAAAAGAGGAAATTAGATATACAAGTTAAAGATTTAGAAGGAGAAAGAAAAAAATTAATGATGGCAACTGAAGAGAAACGAGAAGCAATAGACGTGGAGTTGCAAGAACTGAAGAAGAAGCAAGCTTCACTTTATTAAATATAACATAGTTTCTTATTGTATGACTATAGTGATAATTTTAATAAAAATAAAATTGACTTGAGACATGAATAATATGAAAGCAGACAGAGTTCCTGTTGTAAGCTATTCAGTTCAGGAAATGTACAGTTTAGGTAAAATAAAACTGTAATGATACCAAACTCTTTAGTATGTTCTTAGTGGCCTGTTATTTAATACGTATTTCTGCACATGATACCAAAGGGAATCAAGTTTGTTACAAATTTTTGATAGGGATTATTTTTCCATCATTTTCCCTCAACTGATTGGCAAGATGTCTGCTTTCTTATTCTTCCATGAGAGGTGAGGCAAGGTCGGCTGTAAGGGGGAGGAGGCCGAAATAAATTTATTTAAATTAATATTTTCACGTGTATAGTACCGTAAAGTTATAATGGAAATTTTATGAGAAATTGGTCAGGGAACTTGGGAAAATAGTCAGGGAAAGTCAGGGAAAAGTCAGGGAGAATATTTTTACAAATACTGTAGGAACCCTGCCCTTTTATTATAATTGCTAATCCCCCTGACTTACTTTGATGAACAGGACTCGTAATGACATATTACGCCACACAGATACTTTGATGAGCAGGGCTCGCGCATTGTGTTCGTGCTTATACTTCATAGATGACAGGGGCTGTATAAATAAAACATGGCACTTTTATTCCTTATATTTCAAACAAATGTTTCGTTTATATTTGTGCATTTTTTTAAGTTTTTTTTCTTATTTCTTTCATGAATTGCAGGCGTTACTGCCATTGACAGCAGTAGTGTTATAAATAGAGTTTGGCAATTTTATTTCTTAATTTTCTAACTTTTTTTTCTCCCCATGAATAGCAGGTGCTACTTCCATAGACAGCAGGAGCAGTATGAATAGAACTTGCAGTTCTAGTCATTATATTTCAACCAAAACTTTCACGTAGGTTTTCTTTTTTATGAAGAGGTGTTACTCAATTATTGGTACAGTCAAGCTATGAAATGGCATCAACTAGCAAACATAAAGTTTCTCGGCCTAAAAAATGACCAAATAACGAAGAAATGACACAGCTACTTTGTGATCCTGACAATAAAAATGATTTAGTAGATACTAGTGATAATGAGGATGTAGAATTTTTTGATATGATAGTTAAAGTGTAGAACTAACTGAAGGTGTCAGCAATAATAACATAGATAGGCCTTCTGAAAGTGATATCTCTTTAGACAGTAGGGATTCAGACAATCAAACAAATTTAAATACAGATAAAAAACAAAAGCATATATATATATATGTGTGTGTGTGTGTGTGTGTGTGCGCGCGCGTGTGTGTGTGTGTGTGTGAGAGAGTGAGACAATCGAGGTTGGGCATGGTCTTATGGTGATAATAATCTGCTTATTTATCAATTTATCGGTAAGTCTTGTATTCCAGATACTATTATTGCAAATCTAGTTAATTCACCAAGTAAATTTGAAAGTTACTCCCTCTTTGTTTCTAATGATTTTTTGTTTCAAATATCTTCTGAAACTAATGATTATTATGATTTATATATGAATCAAAACAATTTTTCAATCGAGAAATGTGATACTAAGTGATTTCCCACAATTGCAGATGAAAATTCACACACATTTTGCATTGTCTATTCTAATGTAACAGAATAAAAAATATAAAATTACAAAACTACTGGAGTAAACTAGCAATAATTGAAACACCAATATATTCTCAAACTATACCTTATAAGAGATTTAGGCTAATAAACAGGGTTCTGCTTTTCTAGTGATAATTTACAGGATAGGTTATAAAAATTGAGGCCTGTTATAACTCATATGGATAAACTATTTTATGAATGCTACGTACCTCAGCAATAATGAGAGCTTTATGAAATTCAGGTGTCTTATAGTTTTTGTCAAGTATTATTATTAGCACCGCGTCTTACTACCCGTTCGGGTTATACGCACTTACGCTAATGTGTAATGGTAGGGTGATTGTGAGATGAAATGAAGGACCTACAGTTTAACGTGGAATCCGAACCACGGTGGCGACCTGGCATTCCATTTTGTCTAGTACAATCCAAGCAAGTGAGCTCGCTTCGGTATTAATTTTATAAAATATGTGAATCAAATTCTGGGTATTGCTCAAAGTTCAAGCTCTACACAGGACAAGTTTAAGCACCCAAATCCAGACTCTCCAGCTAGTGAATCTGCAGTTCATGGTCTAGTAAATGGGTCAATCCATTCCAAATCACCCAATTAAAAAATAAAAATGTTGCTCATAAAATGTATTCATTTATAATTTTTTGTGACAGAGTCTTATGGCATTTGAGGGCTGGAAATGGGGGTTTTTTTATTTTTTTTAAATCTTCTATATTTTTAATGGCCATTTTGTTTGGATGCGTTGGCCAATTTCACACTTTGTAGAGGTTTTCGGAAACTTTAATATCTCACATTTTTCAAAGAAAGCAAGATGAAATAGAAACTAAAATAAGCTGCATAAAACATACTATATTTTATGCCTAAATCAATTTAAGCTCACATTTAAGGAAATAGCTCAAAAAAATATTGAGAATTAAATTTAAAAAGATACAATACCCAACTTTGGAACCAAATATTATCTGAAAAACATAAAGATTCACCTTCAAGTTTTTTGGGGAGGTATAAGCTTCATATGTGTTTACTTACTGAAAAAGTTTGAGGTCTGTGAGTTATATCCTTAGTTTTCTATAAGCCTCCAAATATTGCATAAAGCCTCCAATTTGCCTCCAATTTGCATAAAATCGGCTAAACTGAAACTGAAATATCTCAAAAGGGACACATAATAGAAATCTCAAATTTTCACTAAATTAGCTTTATATGTATAGTATGAAGCCATTAAATTTGTTCACCGAGACTTTTTTTTTAGATAAGAGCAGCACTTAGACCAAAATGTTACAAAATCACATTTTTGTTTTGCCATGCAAAATTGGTTATTAAACATGTCAAACAAGTCCAAAGATAAATAACTTGTTTAACTTATTATTTTTCAAAGTTATTTGTCTTACACTATATTAAAAGTCGATTTGGGATATTTAATACATTATCATAATTTTTTATTTCTGTCAAAACTATAACAAATCTAGACTTCCCCCTGGTTTAAACCTTAGATAATCTTTTTAAGTTAGGCTACATTTAACTTGATTTTCTAATTTATTTTATTTTACCATATTTATTTACTTTAATCAAGCCATCGATCTACTCAAACTTCCTCTAATAATTTTACATCACATATTTGGCAACAGTGCAAAGTTTTAGTTTCTATTTCTTTTGTTCAGTTTTAAAATGTAGTCCTTGCAGGTCTAGACATGTATCTCCCCACCCTGTCTCCTTCTCTTCACATTTCTTATTATAGTGATGAGTAGTGCTTACATTCTCTTAGTGAATAGTTATTTTATGCATTAGTTACAGTGAAATAAAGGTTTATTTTCAAAATGGAATGTTCTTTGAGATTGTTGTGAATGAACCTTGTCATTTCAGTAAGTGAATTAAGTGGAACAAAACAACTCTTATTAAAACTAAGGGTATCTAAAGGCATTGAAAGTATTTGCCAGTACCATAGATATAAATACCTCACAAGATACCATCATATTTTTGGAAGAAATTGTAGTGACCCATTAAAAAATCATAAAAAAAAACTATTAGAAATGGGTTGAGAGAAATCCTCTTGGAACATTTAAATAAACTTAAAAATGTGACTGTTGTGTATTGTGTGTCTTTGCATTTGCTATGCGCATTTGTTTTAATGTTGTCGCTTCCTGTTGGCATGGTCGGTAGTCTTTGTTTTCGTTATCTAAAATGAAGCAACCGAACAGGTCCTATTTTGTGCATGTGATATGATAAAATAATAATCAAGTCTGAGTTGTTTAATTCAGTTGTCATAAATAGGTATTCCTCAGCCGTCAATCCCAAATATTGGTTCATGCGGACTGGATCGTTAAGAAAACGAGTGACTATATTACAGTGACGTTAGTGATTTGTGAGCAAGCCACATAAATAACATATCAGTTATCACGCATTATCAGTGTAATATTCTCAAGAGTATAACAATAAGCTGTGCATCTCAAACATTCATTTTAATACTATTTTGTAGTTTACATTTATTCACAGGATTTAATAATAAGTATTGACCTCTATGAACCATTTAAACAAACTCAAGGTCTTTCTTCGCTGTATATAAACATTACAATCAACCGTCTTAGCTTTGTAGACTGAGAGAGCGCACTCCCACAACAACATTGTGACGTCGTGCAATTGGCCAGTTATAGCAAGTCAATTTAAATAGTAAGTTTTCATCACAGCGAGCAGTGTCATGCTCACAACTATAGAAGTTAACCTAGAAGGTTTAAAAAAAAATTCTTTGCATATGATCAGTCTGTGCATGTCTTATTCTCTGGCATCTCATGATTGTTATAAATAATTATGGCGCAAGAACAACTTAAGTCACTAACCAGAAATCGTGGTGTTTAAGTGGGAGCCTCACATGTATGAAAACATTTATAGATTGATTTAATGGAAAAAACACTAGCATAAATGAAGTAAGAGTGCGTTATCAGAAATTAAGTGAAATCTGGGACAAATTTCAGGTAGTTCAATTGCAAATTGAACGAACTTATCTGAGTCAACTACTGAAAATGAAGGAGACAGGCAGGAATTTGAGGATAAATACTTAACAGTTTGTGCAACTATGCGGGATTTAATAGAACAAACTACGGTAGCACCAGTTTTAAACCAATTAATGGTTAGCAGAGTTAGTAAATTCAAATTCACACTCCTGTAATAATTTAGGCATACAACTATCTGCAATAAAACTAGCTACTTTCAATGGCGAATATGAGAAATGAACAACCTTTGCGGACACTTTCAAGATCATGGTACATGAGAATGGAGAAGTGCCTACAAATGAGAAGTTTCAGTATCTTGTGTCATCACTTTCAGGTCAGGCCACACAGTTAGTACAGAACCTACCTCTTACGGCAGATAATTCATTCAGTGGCATGGAAGGTACTTGAGGTTAGATACCAAAACAAAGTTTTATCACATTTACCCATATAAGGCAATTGCTAGACATTCATCCTGTCCAGAAGAAATCTGCAGTAGAATTACTACAATTCATTAACTCTGCAAAGAATAACTTAAATACAGTTTGGGCGTTCCACACTGACATACCTTCACATGACCTACTTCTTGTCCATCTCTTCATCCAGAGAATTGATGCTATGGCAAGGCAAGAATGGGAGCTAACAATTTCTGATAAGTCATTCCCAACATTAGATAGTTTCATTGAATTTTTGGAATACCGAAGGCAGGCATTAGAAAATATTAGGCCTTTGATAATGACCATATCAATTTAGGCAAACATGATATTAATTTCAAGGTAACAAGGTTGCCTCTCCACACCAACTCACTAGTTAGTACTTCACAAAGGCAGTGCCATTACTGTGGTAATAACACCCACAGTCTGTAAAAATGTAATGATTTCTTGTATGCCAGTTTGAATGTTAAACAATATGTCAAACGAAGAGGATTATGTTTCAACTGCTTACAAAACGATCACATTTTAAATAAATGTAAGAATGCGCAAATGTAAGAATTGTGGCGCATCTCACCATACATTGCTTCACAATGAACAGCGTGTGCCAGTAGGTGTGAATAAGAATGAAGTTAGGCATATTCAAAATGGTGGACACCATGACAGCCAGGACCAAAATGGTCCGGTGAGTGAAAACAACTAGAAAATACTTGTTTAAGTCCTACTCAGGGAAGCTATTGTAGTTTCACACAGCAAAGCCAAACTCAAGTGTTATTGTCTACAGTGATCATCAAGGCCAAGGACAACCAGCTCACACTCATCCCTGCAGAGTACTTTTGGATTGTGGTTCACAGTCGAACTTCATCATGGAGTCAGCAGTTAAAACTTACACATCAGCGCAACCTATTGACAATTGCAAGGATCAATGACATTGCATTTACAGCTTCACAGAGCGTAGACATACAATTAATGTCAAAGGTTTCAGAGTACTCAGCTAATGTAACATGCTATACTTCCTTATATTACAAGTGCTATGCCAGTTACATGTCTAGACATTGGTGACTGGTGTATCCCTGACGACATTAAGCAAGCAGATGATCAGTTTCACATCCCTGGTTATGTAGACATGCTTTTAGGCTCTGAACTGTTCCTGCATCTACTAAAGGGTGGGCGGCGGACACGTGATCAAAATCATCCTGTACTACACGGGACAGAATTGGGTTGGATTCTTGCTGGAAGTAAGCAACCAAGATCTTCCACATCATTCTTATTGAGAAATTAGCCTAATCTAAGCAAGCAGCTGCAACGATTCTGGGAACAAGAAGAGTTTGTATCTTTTCCATGCACCAACGAGGAAAGGTATTGTGAGCAGCACTTTATTGAGAATACATCAAGGGATGAAACAGGACATTTCGTTGTGCGTTTGCCTCGAAGGACAGACCGCGCCTCATTGGGCGAATCCATCATCGGCGCCAAGAACAGATTCCAACATCTGGAAAGGAAACTCTGCAAAGACAAAATTCTTCGAGAAAATTATGTAAGGTTAATGGAGGAGTAAGATTAGGCCACATTAAGCTGTTGTCTGCACCTCATTCCGACCCAAGTTCAGAGTGCAATGCTACTATGGAACCAGCATTATATTTATCTCATCATGCTGTCCACAAGGAAAGTAGCACAACCACAAAGCTGCTAAATCATCAAGTGGAGTGTCATTAAATAATATTCTCATGGTTGGTCCTACCCTACAACAGGATCTACATTCTATAGTCATACGTTTCAGAACACATATATGCAATGATTGCTATCACGAAGATTTACAAACAAATTCACATAGACCCAAGAGATTATAATTTACAACGCATATTATGGCGCTCAACCCAGAGGCACCATTAGGACACTACCAGTGAACAGCTGTAACATTTGGCACATCATCTGCTTTCTTTCTTGCAACCAGATGCCTCATACAGCTAGCTAATGAAGCATCAGCTAATTATCCTGAAGCATCAGAAGCTATCAGAAGGGATATGTATATGGATGACCTTCAGATAGGACATGATAATCTTCACAAGATTAAGTAGTTACAGCAAGATCTAATTCAAACATTGGAAAGGGGTGGATTCTAACTCCACAAATGGTGTGCAAATCACGCCTCTCTACTTGAAGTCATCCCAGATCAGAAGAGAGAAACACAACTCCCATTCAAGTTCAATCATTCTGAGGAGTAATGATTCCTGGTTTGTTGTGGCATCCTGCACGGAATGAGTTACAATTCGATATATGTGTGAAGGTTCATAAAGGTCCAGTCACTAAAAGGATAGTACCAGGTATCATACCTTCGATTTTCGATCCACTCGGTCTTCTAGGACCAGTGATCCTTAACTGCATGAAAGCTATGCAGTGCTTATGGTTATGTCCTTTGCAGTGGGAAGATGTGCTTCCCATAGAACTGCAAGAAGAATGGAATTTGCTCTACAATTAAATTTCACTCTTAAACAACCTAAAAAAAAACACTGTTGGTTAATTGTCATAGCACTATAACCAACACCAAAATATACGGATTCGCAGATGCTTCTGAAGCAGGATTTGGAGCTTGCTTGTATCTTCACTGTGTCAACAAAAATGGGGAAATCAGTGTACATGTTCTTTGTTCTAAGTCACGGAGGGGGGGGGGGGGGGGAGCACTTCTGCAGCAGATATCACTGCCTCGCTTGTAATTATGTGGTGCTTTACTCTTGGCGCGACTTGTAAAGAAGATCGCTTCGTTGTTATGTCTACTCGTTAACAGCATACATCTCTGGATGGATTCTACAGTTATGTTAGCATGGCTGGCAGCAACACCTACAAGATGGAAGAAGACCTTCTTAGCAAACAGGGTCTCAGAAATTCAACATTTGACATCCGATTATGATTGGAAACACTTTCCAACACAGTGAAATCCTGCTGATATCCTTTCCAGAGGAGCAGCTGCAGAAAAACAGCTCCAGAAGACCTTTGCAAGCACAACAAATGGTGGTACGGGCCAGATTGGCTGGCAAAGGAAGGTGATCAATGGCCTCATTGTGAGTATATTACACCCGAGGAAGAGAGACCTGAATGTAAGAACCAAGCAGTGTATATAGCAGTGACACAAAATCCTGAGGAAATGTTCCCGAGATTCTGATCTCTAACCAGATTGCACCAAGTAATAGGTTATTGTTTTTGCTTCATAACCAATGCAAGAAAACAGCAAATTATACACTAAGGTTCGATAACAGTAAAGGAACTGCAATCAACTTGGTATCATTTCATCAGACAACTACAGCCATCATCATATCCACAAAAGGTTAAAGATCTCCAAGTTCTTAAAGAAATTGGAGGGAAGAGCGCTCTTCACAGTCGTCATCCTTTCCTTGAGGAAGACAGTTTTCTACGAGTGGAAAGTCGATTGCAGCATGCTGAGGTTGAGTATGACCAGAGACACCCTATCATTTTGACAGCAAGCTCCAACCTCACAAGATTAACCATCCAAAATGAGCATCTAAGACTTCTTCATGCTGGGTCCCAGTTGTTACTTGCAGCTCTAAGACAACAATATTGAATAGTGAATGGCAAGAGTGTTGTACACCAAATAGTCCACAAGTGTATAAAATGCTTCAGGCTAAAGGCAAGGACAGCTCAGCAACTAATGGGACAGTTACCAGAATCTTGTGTATGTTCAGCAAGGCCATTTCTGAACTGTGGTGTGGATTACACTGGTCCATTCTTAATCTGTCAGGGCAGGCAGCATAGCAAGATCAAGGTAAAATGCTACATAGCGATATTAATATGTTTTACAACAAAGGCTATGCATATTGAACTGGTAAGCGATCTGACAACAGAGGCCATCATAGCAGCACTTCATAGATTTTCTGCCAGACACAAAAGAATTAACAATATCTACAGTGATAACGATACTAATTTTGTAGGTGCAAATAATTCTCTTTGAGCTGTCTATAGATTATTTCAAGATGATAAGTTTAAGGAACAAGTGGCTGGTTATGCAAGTGTTGAGGGTTAACAATGGCATTTTATTTCGCCAGGATCATCACACTTTGATGGCCTTTGTGGTGAAGTGAGTGTCAAGTCGAGGAAATTCCATATGAGATGTGTTGTAGGCAATACAAGACTAACCTTTGAAGAGTTGTGTACAATCTTGGCACCAATAGAATCTTACTTCAATTCTCGTCCTCTTTCTCAATTATCAGCTGATCCCAGTGATCCTCGAAGTCTGACCCCTGGTCATTTCTTGATAGGTGGGCCTATCACCACAATACCAGAGTCAAACTACACACACATTCCCATGAACGGACTATCTAGATGGCAACTGGTTCAAGAATGCACCCAGCGGCTGTGGAAGTTGTTGTCATCTGACTAGTTAAGCCAGCTCCAGCTGCATTCCAAGTGGACCACTGTATCCCCAATCTTCAACCAAGGATGGTTGTGCACCTAAAGGACGATGATATTCCCCTTTACAGTGGAAATTGGCAGTGGTAGAAGAGATCCATTATGGTCTTGATAATCGTGTTCGAGTAGCTACTGTCCGTATATCATCCAGTGTTGTCAAATGGGTGATACAAAAACTGTGTCCACTATCAATTAACTCAATTGACTAATGTGCAGTAGTACTTCCACTGTTTATTATAATTTATATTGTTATATTTAAGACCTTCTAACTTTGTTGTTAAAAATATGTGTTATTTTGGGTGGGCTGTATGTTGTGTATTGTGTGTCTTGGTATTTGCTATGCACATTTTGTTTTACTGTTGTTGCTTTCTGTTGGCATGGGCCGGTAATCTTTTATTTTGTTTATTTAAAATGAAGCGACCCAACAGGGTGCTCTTTTGTGCATGTGATATAATAAAACAATAATTAAGTCTGAGTTGTTTAATTCAGTTGTCCTCCCGGTTGTACAAATAGGGATTCCTCAGCTGTAAATCGTTATGCTCTACATGCAATAAAAAGATATTTTGTACTGAAGAAAAGTCAGATGAAGCTGATATAGATTTCACACTTGAAAGTAATGAAATAGTGCAAGAAGAAAATTTATCTGCTGTAGACAAAGTTTGAGAATTGTTACATTTGTCTCCAGTTTCTAAATTGATACAATTAAATAAGGCACGTCAATCAGCCTTTAAAAAGGAAACTGATAAAATTGCTACTGCGATAAAAAGAAAATTAGAATCAACCCTTGATGAAAGTTAACTTAGATGAAAACAAACAAGTTGAAACTACTTCAAACATATTATCGGTTGAGTATGAAAACTTAATTGAGAGATTAAAAGAAAAGTGTTTGATTGCAAGTAAATAAGAAAAAATATAAATAATTAGCCTTTTACCTAGCTCTTGGCCCAGACAAAAAATCTCTTTAAGAGTTTAAAGTTATAGAATACCTAGTAAAGTTAACTAGGGACCTCGTGAAAACACAAGGTATTCTTCCAGAAATATTAAAAAGTGGAGGAAATATTTAAGTGAAGCCATCATAAACAATGTTATTGAATTTTATCAAGATGATGTAAACATTAGATTGTTGCCTGGTAAGAAAGACTGTATCATTGGGGGGAAAAGTTTACAAACAAAAAAGACTAATTATGTTCACTTCAAATGAACTGTTTGTTTACTTAAAACTAAAACAAACCTACACATAAAATTGGAAGGTCAGATTTCTGCGCATTATGGCTTAAGTGGTGTGTCCTACCTGGTGCATCTGGAACACATAGTGTGTGCATATACCATCATAATGTAAAACTGATGATTGAGGGTTCTAAAATGAATACTGATCATAAGGATATGGTGAAATTACTGGTTTGTAACCCTGAAAATAGTAAATGTATGTTTTATGAATGTCAGTCCTGTCCAGGAAAATACTCCCTACTTGATATTTTACAGAATGAAACTGATGACATGCTGGAAGAAATAACCTTCAAACAGTGGGTTAGTACTGACTGAGCTCTCAGGTCTGAGGTCATGTGAAGTGATAAAATTTTTCAGGCTTTGGTTGAAAAACTTATAACATTAAGAACACATAACTTCATTTGCAAGGGCCTGATCAAAGCATCTTAAAGAGCTTAAAGAAAATTTGACCAATGATGTCTGTATTGTCTTGGGCGACTTTTCAGAAAATGTTTGATTTGTGGTCCAAGATGAAATACAAAGTTTTCACTGGGCAAACTTACAAGCAACTTTGCATCCTTATGTATACTATTATAAGAACGACAACCAAGAACCAATATGTTCTTGAAGCCTTTGTATTATAAGTGGTCACCTAGATCAGCGGTTCCCAAACTTTTTTGCTTGCTGATCCCTTTTGGCTTTGTAAAATAACGCGATGAGTGGGGAAAGCGTGATTCAATGTATCTACAAGACATCCCGGCACCTTACTTGCAACTGGCGGATACAATAGCTCTACAACTTTGACGACGACTAGAATAACTACGTTTCTGATATCTGGTGGTGAGAAGTAGAACCACCTATACAACATCGGAAGATTGAAGAAACCGGTGAATTTTCTGATGGCGCCTTGTAAATATTTGTGTACATGACTAAATCAAGACATTGTTGACGTCACCTAGCGTGTTAATGCGTATCCCACCTCCCCTTTCTGTGCATATAAACCACTATATAACGGCTGCGTATGTGTGGCCATATTGACTATCTTACCGTCGACGATGGACGAAGAACCATTGTGCCCGACCTGGACAATGGCAGGATTAACTTGTAATCTGTATAAAATCGTATCTATGGCGATACGTGTTATGGACTCTAACTTATTTTCGACTCTATTATATATTGAATATAAAACTTTAAACTTCTCTCTTATAAATGCATATTATGTTTGTTCTAGTTAAAAGATGATATGTTTGAATTTGCTGATAGTTGTATTGAATATAAAACTTTAATCTTCGAATTTACGTTTCTTATTTGAATAATTGTAAAGTAAAATAATTAATAATTTTTGGTTTTGAGTTAACGATGACATTCATTAATTATTTCTCATATAAATATTTTTTTCTAATGTATGTCCCATTAGGACATTTGAAGTATTATTTATTGTTTAGGTTCGTATTCTGAGTCAGGCTCAGATAGTCCCACGGGAGTTTGACTAATGTCTGTGGCCAAACTCTCGTGTTATGTAAATTTCAGCATATTATGTTTTTGAGTTAAAGTATCATAACTTATATCTTCGTTTTCTGTGTATAACGAAATTTTCGTAACCATTTCAAGGTGCCCATTAGGCCCTTCTATTCTATTATATATATTTTGTGGTTGTCTCATATAAACGGAACCATCTAAATAATGATTGGATTTCAAGTTTCTTTTTAGTAAATATGCCTGCGATGAATTGTTGTGTCGCCGAGTTTAATTTCCAACATAACTCATTATGATATAATGAGACCATGTATTGATATCTGCGCTCTTGTTATTGATGTGAATAAACTTCTCATATTGTTACTCTTTAATATTTCTGATAATTTCCCTGTAACTTGTACCTTAGATTCACTCTCTCCCTTTTATTATTTTCATGGCCGGGTAGTATTAGGACTCAGAGAGGGTGCAACAAAGTGAAGAAAACAATGACCTACTGATACACTTCTTTCCTCCACATGGCTCAAGAACTTCGTTTCAGATCTCCAGAGATGACAGAGTATGGTTACCAATTAGTATGGTATTAAGAGAATTAACTCCATTAGAATTCACTACTGCTACCGGCTGTAACTTCAACATCAGCGACAAATTGTGTTAGAAAATAAGTCGGATTTTTTTTTCTTTAACATCTTAAAGTAGCCACAAAAAGACTTATCATAATGATATTATGATTAGTATAATCCAGTTCATGCCAAAAAGACATAAGATTCTTAACTGAGTGATCATATTTTGTTTATCACAGTTTAGTGATCAATTTTGCGTGGAACAACAAAAATGGGATTTCGTAACATTTTGAACTAAGTGCTGCTCTTATATAAGCAAAGTCTCAATATCAAATTTTAATGTCTTCATACTATACATATAAAGTTAAATTAGTGAAAAAAGCGAGATATTAAAGTTTCCGCAAACCTCTACAAAGTGCGAAATTGGCCAACGCGTCTGAACAAATTGGTCGCTCAATAAAAACATTTAAAAAATAAAATAACCCCCATTTCCAACTCTCCAAATGTCATAAGGCTCCGTCGCGAAAAACTATAAATAAATTTTATCAGCAACTGTCATTGGGTGATCTGAGATGGATTGACCTAGACACATACCAACACAAAGGATACAACTTGTGCTTAGATAATTGTTACAGCTCTCCAGCTCTAATTAAGAAACTACTTAATAAAAAGGTAAATATTTTAGGTACAGTCCAGTTAAGAAGAAAATATGCCAGCTGGTCTAAAATCATTGAAGATAAAACAAGGTGAGACAGCACACTGTTTGTGTAGCAATATTTTAGCTCTAAAGTGGAAAGAAAAGAAAGATGTTTCTCTACAGTCAATTTGTCACAAAAATGCTGATATGACTGATAAAAGGAAGAGGAGAAGGATTCGGGGACAGGGAGAAGTTGGAGATTTTATATCAAAGCCGAAACCTGTTCCCAATTACAATGGAGGAATGGGTGGTTTAGACCGCATGGATCAAGTTCTTGCAACCTTTCCTCTTATGAGAAAATATGTTGAGGGTTACCGTAAAATATTATATTATATCATGGACATGGCAATTTTCAACTCTTACCTTCTGTATGAAAAGATAAATATTTGTAAGAGGTTTACATATTCAAACTACAAACTAAACCTTGCAGAACAAATCTTGGAAATGTATAACAACCTAACTACAAAAGTCAAGCTCATCCTTCAATGGGAGGACTCCCCAGTCAGACTTAAAGTCAAACAATGGGCGCATTTTCCTGAGCACATCCCTGCCACAGTAAAGCAGAAAAACCCAACAAAATGGTGCAAAGTGTGTACCTCTCGTGGAAAGTGGAGCAAAAAAATATGGCAATGCAAAAATTGTGTAGTTCCTCTTAATCTCCCAGAATGTTTTGAAGCTTTCCATACAAAGAAAAATTATTGAGGAAAAAACAAAAAAACTTTATGGGGTAAATCAACACACTGTGTTATAAATAATTGTATTTTATGTATAAATTCGATTTTCCTCTAACAAAGTATATCAAGTCCAGAAAAGTAATCTTTGTCAATAATAGTTATAATTTGCTATGATAAGAACACGCATAGTGTGGAAGAAGGAGGAGAGATATAAACTGAAGGATATGGGGGAAATAATATAAGTGGGAGGGGAGTGAAATAGACTGAAATAAGTATTAATAAAGTGATAAAGGAAGGAAATAAAGATAAATAAAGGCTGAAAGCATGTGCTAGGAGAGAGGGGTGATAGTGGAGGTAGATTGAGGTAAAATGGGAGGGAGGAGAAAAAATGATAATTTAGCATGAAATAAAAATGCTGTTTAGGGCATTGAAATTGCAAATATTTTATGGAAGTTATATCAGTTTAACTAAACCTGTGCATACATTATTTTGATGTGAATTTAAATAGTAATCCCGGTGTAAAATATAGACAGATTAAATGGTAAGTCAAGGAGTTAAGCTTGTGAAATAAAAACACTGGACATTTTTGCCTTTCATTTACACATACATACTTAATTTTGGCTTAATTATTTATACATTATGATATATGTTTAATGCTGGTTTAGCTTAACTTTCAATCAACAAACAAGTTTGGTTAAGTGCCAGCGACTTTATTAGAGTTCATTAGTTGAAAATCATTCATATCATTAAACAACTTTATTTCCAGCATTTTTCTTATTGCATAGATCTTTAAGTTGATTTTATTTCATTATCATAAAATTAGGGCCAATATATTTGCTCATTGAAATTCCATAGAAACACTTTTGAAACTCACAAGGTGTTTCTTATAAAAACTAACCACTTCTAGGTTATGAAAATATCCTGAAATTTGTTAATCTAATGAAAGTTCAAACATATTTTTGAAATAAAAATTCTACCAAATATATCTGGTATTTATGATTGTATTGTGTAAAAAACACATTAAGTTAATGATTCAAATAAAAATACATTAGAATTACATTTTAAATAAATATGACATTAAAATATAAATTTACAATTTTGCATTCCATTTTAATATATTATATTAGACATCTCAGGCACTATAGTATTATCCAACTTTTTCAACTTTAGGTTCATCTCTAGCACCATTGCACTGCTAATAACTTATGATTTGGATGGTGTGGATTTTGACTGGGAATTTCCAGCCTGGCAAGGTAATCCTTTGGAACGAACACAATTCACACAGCTTTTGCAAGAGCTACATGAAGAATTGATCAAGATAAAATCTTCGCTGTTGGTCAGTGTTGCTGTTGCAACACCACAACCAATTGTTGATCAAGCCTATGAGGTTTCAAAGATGGCACAGTGAGTTTATTATTTATTTGAGCTAGCTTTATTACACTAGAATATCAACTTTGACCAGACAACTCAGGAGGTTATTCTAATTCCATCCTTTCTCCATAGGAATGATGATGGATTTCTTCCTAATTATCATCTCTTAAATTAAGATGTTTAATAACTTAGTTTGTTTTTATGTTAAGTACTTTTAACAACCTAATCTAAGATTAAGGATCGGGTGGGTAGCTTAAAAGAAATGCACAATTATTATTATTATTATTATTATTATTATTAGCACCGCGTCCTACTACCCGTTCGGGTTATACGCACACAATTATTAACATTGGGGAGAAGAGATATATCAAGAACGTATGTTAGGTTGTATGGTTAATACTAAGTTTGCCAACTGATGATTTTTATTGTTATCTACTTAATAAATCATATTTATCTGATTAAGTTGTGAGTTATCTCTCTTCGTTAGGGGAATCTCCATTTACAAGGAGTTATCTATCACCCTCTACCATATCATTGTTTTCTAATTATTAGTATGTCATATTTATTCAATGGCTATTGAAAAAGGGTGCTTCAAATAGAATCACAAGAGTTTTCCTCTTCCTGTATCCCTCAGATTAAACTCCTCTTTGCTTCAGAACCCAACTAAAGATGTGTTAGAATATGGTGATTATGAAAGACCCTGATGGAATTTGGGTACATCATATCGCTTACATTGATGCAGATAAATCACTATGTCATACTAAATATTTCTTTATATAAAACTCTTCACAAACTTATTGTAGTTTCAAACATCTTATTATTTTATTTATTTATCCTGGTAGAGTTAAGGTGTACCACATTATCTTACACTTAACCATGATACAAAATTATTCAAAGTTAATAAATATATTAAATTCAAAATAATTAACATAATTAACGAAAATATTAATAAAATAAAGCTCATTAACTAAACTATTTTATATAACCCTTCATCATCATCATAAACAGTTTCTAGCTTGTAGCCAGGTCAGTTTTTCAAAATGACTCCATCTTCCTCTGTCCTTCCACCATTATTATCCCCTAACTCGCACACTTTCTGTTAATTGTTCCTCTCATCTCTTTCTCGGTCTCGCTTGCCATCTTTTCCATATATACTTCTGCTCCATCGTTCTCTATTTCCACCCTCATTACCAAGGCCCAGATTTGTATGATCTAAAATTGTCAAAAAATGACCAATATAATTTAATGACATTAAAAATGTCAAACAAGCCCTTCACAAACTGAAACTAAAATAGATCTGTTTGCATTGATAAACCTCTAGAATATAAGATCCTATTTCATTAAACAGGAACATTGGTTTACTACCTAATGTCCACTCACAAAAATTTTATATGTTAGCTGCATTGCTTCATCATAAATATTTTTTTCCCCATTACTAAAGTAAATACTGTACAAAATTTATTTGAAGCCTACATTTTACTGTCAGTCTGATAACTATGAGATGAAAAAAAACTTAGGTTTGGTCTTGATGAATTTACAAAAATCAATTTTATTCAACATAAATACATAAAAATTACCTATAATATATACATTTATACAACCAGGGTATCATAAACAGAGTTTATAAACAAACTACCACTGTCTGTTATGTAAAAACAAAACTTGTCACCAAACCCTGGGCCCAGACCATTACATATACATACCATCTCACCTTTGCTGTGTCTATTTTCTAATGTACTTCAACTGTTGCCCAAACATCTTCATTCCTAATCCTAATTCTCCTGGTGACAACTCCTCTTAAGGTGATTGGCTCTTTTCATTTGGCCTGGAACTGCAGAGCCATAGGAACAAACGGTTATCTTATGAATCTTTATTGTTTTGCAATTTTCTTTTCAGAAATGGTTTGTTCAAGAATAGAAGCATGTTGATTAAGTTATACTTTTAATATACACACCTCCTCTATTGTTTTAACAGTGATAAAATATCGATAAAATCGACATTTTTCACTAGAAAACTGCCGGCTTCAAACAAAAAATAAGAAAATGTAACAATTAATAACGATACATTATCTTAGAGGTTATTTGGCGGTCTAGTGGTAAGGTGTCAGACTTCTGTGCTGGGGTCCGGGGTTCAATCCTCGGTCCCAGCACAGATTTATCTGATTGCCAAACCCTTCCTTCACCTCTAACAAGTCATGTATTAACCACAACTTGTGTGTGGAATGCCAGGCCTCCACTGTGGTTCGGATCCCACTCTAAACTGTAGGTTCTCAATTTCATCTTACAATCACCCTACCATTACACATTAGCGTAAGTGTGTATAACCTGAACGGGTAGTAAGACGCAGTGTTAATAATAATAATAATAATTATTATTATCTTAGAAGGGGTGTTGAAAATATTAACATAAAAATTTCACTCGTTCTCGAGAAAACTGATATTTCCAACGTATAATTTTTTTCCGCAAGACCTGTCCAGTAGCTATCGCCATCTACGGTTTACAGGATCCATCTGCTCTTGTTGGTACGGAAGGATACTTTGGTCGGTTGTGAAGCCGCCTTTCACCATTCTGCCACCATCCCACAAAATAGGTTTTAAACTTGCACTCGACAGGGCCAAGGATCTTAAACCCCATTCTCATGGCCTCCACCTTCCTGATCTCTTTTGCATTCAATGTCCATGTTTCTTATGCATATGTAAATATGGCCCACTTTCCTTCATATATTAATGTTTTTCAAAGATTACATTTTTTCTTTGGGAAACCCCAAAAAACAAAATATATTTCAAATGAATTCCGGAACGTTTATCAAGGTGTCTATCAGTCATGAAATGAGATTTTCTTCATGAAAGTCATTAAATTAGCTATTAGTTGATTTTCACCCACTTTGGTGGCCGAATGGTCTAAGGTGTCACTCTCACAATAACTAGATTACCGATAATGTGTGGAATGACAGGTCGCCACCGTGGTTCGGATTCCACGTTAAACTGTAGGTCCTTCATTTCATCTCACAATCACCCTACCATTACACATTAGCGTAAGTGCGTATAACCCGAACGGGTAGTAAGACGCGGTGCTAATAATAATAATAATAATAGATTACAGATGAGGAGATTGGCTTTCAATTTTGGTCGGGTGCACTGAAGTTGTTTATTCCAAATGGTTTTAACTAGAGATGTCATGATACCTCTTTTTTTCGATTCCGATTTTTAAGTTCAAGCTCAATTTTTTGATTCTTGATTCCGATTCTTGAACATTTTCTTTTTAATTTTTTTTTCCAAGCATCGAACCTTGTATAAAAAAATGTAGGTATTCAACTTTATATCATACAAAAAAAAAAAAAAACTTTCATGGTCATAAATTTTTCTTTTAATTTTAACAAAGAAGAATATCAATTTTATTAAGTATTAAATCATATAATAGAAATAATAAAGTAATTAGGAATTACATTATAGTTAAGATGTATTATTACCTACAAATAAAGCCTCATATAATCAAACATTTCTAAATAAAAAAATCAAATCATGTATAATAAACAGTTGTTCATTTCACCAAAAAGGACCGTTAAATGAAAGTCCACTGTTTTGACTTAATAACATTGGAAATTAAATTTTAGTATTGCACTGGTAGCAAGTAAACAAATAGGATAATAGTTGTAGATATCAGATAATGATGGTAGACATCGCTTAATTTTTGAATTGTAAGAAAATTAATACAAAAGTAAAATTATATTTTTTTAGGCCTATAGCATTTGTTTCAAATAAAACTGTAAATTTGTCATATAAAAGAGATTACCTTTGTAAAAACAGCCAAAAACTTTTTTATATATATATTTAATAATTGTCATTGTATATTAAATCTAACGTGACTTATAGCACTACTCCTTTGAACACAAATTCGCTTGAAACTTTAGTCTCACTCTTATAGATATTTATTAAACACACTATAAGTCTTTAAAACTAAAAATCAAACATGAAATTCAAATAAACCCGAAATTGATACAACAAATTGCAGATTTTACAACAGAAAGAAGAACACATTTCATACTTTACAAAAATTTAAAATCGTCCGCCATAATTGATCCAACACAGATTAGCTCGCCAGAAATTAGTGAAGAAGTTTTGGGAATGATATATTAAATATATCGAACTATCCTTTAAATATATTGAGATAAACTAAATATAACTTTTTTGCTCTGTTTTTTTAAACTACATAGATTTTGGTTCTATTTTTACTTGTTTTACTCAAAGAGCTTAAAAAACATTAAAAATTAAAAAGTGACAAAGAATATAATTACGGGAGGGTGACCATCTTAATTTAATCTAAAGATTATAGCTTTAGATATAAACGGTGTGATATAATGATTGTTTGTTTAGAATCAATTCATGTATTCTGACAATCTCATTTAACTTTTACTTTAAAAAAAAGTATGTCAAAGTTGTTAAGTTTCTGCCCATTGTTACTGTCTTAATGCCAGGTTGTATTATATTCGAGACCATTTATTTTTCATCTAGAACACCTCAAAATGTTAGAATCAAATTATATTCGGGGTTGTACTATATTCAGGCCATTAGGGTGTATTTACAATTTGCCGACATTAAAGTGAAATGGCAACTAAACTAATATTAGAGATAATCGATTATTAGGTACCTATTCTGAATGTTGCCGTTTTGTTTATTTGCCAGTTTTATTGAGAGCTAGGAATTGAAGTAGCAAGAATAGTAATACTAATTAATTATTCAAGGAACACCCAATAAACAATAACAAAAGGATCTAATTCTAAATGAAAAGATATAATTGATATGAAATATAAGGAAAAATTAAAGATAGAAAAAAATCTTTAACTAGCAAAAGACATACTGAGATTGTAAGAGTTTGAATAGTTATATATATAATAGTGCATTGTGGAGTAACAGGGACAACATCTAACCCTAATTTAGAGACCTGATGATGGCGTTTGTACGTCAAAACATGTAGTCAGTCAACCGGCCCTCTGGCATCCAAGGCTTAAGGAGAGGAATTAAAACCAGCTAACTTTTCTGTATCAATTTTCATATTCTACATAATTTAGACTATGTTTCAAGTCCTCACCTATAATTATCGTGTCTAACCTCTATTAAAAATTCTTTGCTTAATTTCCCTGTTTAATACCATAGGTTAAATTTTAACTTTTCCTTTTGACAACTCTGGATCTATCATAATATTACCTTTAACTTAATTCAACTGGTTTACTATAATTAATATATCTTACTTAGTAATGTTTTACTCATTAACATGTAACCTTGAATAAGTGATTTTTATTTTATTTATTCTCTAATTTTAATATGTTTTTTGTATTTTAACCTACCGTATTTAACTTGTTCTTATTCTACTTGATTTCACATACCTTAATAAGAATTACAAGTTAAAGGTTTGCCATTATTCTATTCAGTATTTTTTCTTCTATATAATGTAATATATATTCATTCAGACTTGTTATTATATATAACTATTCAAACTCTTATAATCTCAGTATGTCTTTTGCTAGTTAAAATTTTTTTCTATCTTTAATTTTTCCTTATATTTCATGTCAATTATATCTTTTCATTTAGAATTAGATCCTTTTGTTATTGTTTATTGGATGTTCCTTGAATAATTAATTAGTATTATTATAATACCTTACTAAATCACTATGAATGTAACTAATAAGAATAGTAATGTTAAGATTGATTCTTGATTCTTTCGATACCAGCCAGAATCTAGGATATGTATCAAGGAATCAAGTTTAACAGCCCTGGTTTAACTCTTTCCACGCAAATGTGGTGCACTTCCTTTAAATTCAACCTTACTAATCCCTAACACAATTAGAGCAATTATTACATAGACATAATACCCGAATTGATAATAAGATGCAGTGCTAAAAAAAGCTTATTTTTCTTATATTTATGTTGTTCGAAATTAGCTTGATTTCAAAACCACTCCCTAGTAATGACATATTTCAGAAATGAATACAAAGAAGACTGAAGATAAATTGAGTAAGAAAGAATGCAAGAGGGGATAACTATAGTAGTGTTTCAAGGATGTATGTGGACATTTGTACCATGTCACTCACTACGCCCAATATTTACAACTGTTTGGTCCCAAATTTTTGCAACATTTGTGACTGGCCAGTTCTTTCTTCATAGTAGATTTATTGTTTATTTGTCCAGCAGTCACTTGGTATAGAGCACAGGATCTTCTACATTAGGGTATTTTTCTCATGGAGATAATGGGAAATCAAGGATAATTCAAAAAGAAAAAGTGCAAGGGTTTGATATGAGTTAACTCTATTTCAAAGAATTGAGATAGTTATATTTTTGAGGTTTATTTTTTAACTAACAGCGTGTAGCATGTCCTCGATATAAAATTACATCTACAATCAAGTATTCTATAAAGACTTCAAAGCAAGAGAGTTAGAACTAATCTATTCCATTAAAATGTAGCAGATATTTACTCACCCTGGATGGATGTTGGCAGATACAAACAAAAAATTACAAGGGCAACACAGAGTCCCCCTTTTCATATACAGTATTTTCATTGTGGGCTTATATATTACCAAACACACAAAATGGAGATAACTAGTCACACTTCTAGTCAGTGCTGTCACTTCCTTCACCCAGAAGACGATACTCAACACTGGTTGGCTGGTAATTTGCGCTCAATTTTTCCTACTTGGTGTTAATTTTCATAAAAGTTAAAAATAGACCCTAAACTTCCAGGTAATATAAAAATAGAATAGTAATAAATGTCAATACAAAAATAATCTAAACAAATGGCTTTACAAGAAAGGAAAATACCAATATGAAAAGATAATAGACTAAAAATAAAGTTCTTGAATTGAAATTCGATAGATGTGTTGCTTACAGTTTTGATGAACATCTAGCCATCTTAAAACTTTGATATATGAATAGACTAAAACTAGGCCTATAATAGTTAGTTGGACACATGTTAAAATTTATTAAGACCACATTAGGCCTAACTTGATTATCAAAAGTACACTTGAAATTAGGATATTCTATAACTATACATAGATATAGCCGAATGGCTAGTTAGTTGCGGTGCTAAAAATAAAATATAACTTTACTGCTAGTGATAATATATTACTAACTGATAAACCGGGGGAGGAAGATTGATAAAAATGAAGTATAAACCTATCCAAATAATTTGTGCTATTTGAATTAATGGCACTCCCAAGCTTTTACAAACAACGAAATTTAGATGATTAACTAGACTAAACATTAGTAAACCTAGTACCCTGTAAAGGTAGAGAACTAAGGGGGGGAAATCCATAACCACTTTACACTTTCTTCTGCTTTTTCTTTTTTTTAGTCATGAAAGAATATTGAAATATGATTTACATAATTTGATATAATAAAATACAATATAATATTTTTTACTATTAATATATTTATTTTTATTATTGGGTAGCCAATGAGTTTGTCATTTCATTTCCTTGCATAGAAAGAGCTTGAAAATAGCTACCTGCATATTGGTGCTACCCTTACACCACAGCTATTTTAAAAGCTATGAAGCTAGCACACTTAAACTAAATTGTGATAGTGAGCTAATTGCTAAACTATCTTTATTGTTTGCATAAGTTACACATTTTAACTTTGTTATGACAACATTTTTGCTAACCATCTCTATTTTTTCAGCTATGTGGATTTTATAAACCTCATGTCATATGACTACCACTTTTATTTGTGGTATTTACCCATGACAGGTGTCAATGCACCACTTTACTCACAGAGTACAGACCAAGGCTATTTTCTAACCCTAAACACTAATTGGTCAGTAATCTACTGGTTACAGCAAGGAATGCCCAAAGAAAAAATTGTAGTTGGCTTACCGACATATGGTCATTCTTTCAAGTAAGTTTTGTTTAGTAAATTTAGATAATTTAGATAATTAGACGATAACATTTTGGTAGCATAGGAAAATATGGGAAAACTTTAAACAATGTGTGTATGATGCCACATGTGGTGTAAGACTACCACTTATTACCATTTTTTCTTATTCAATATTTAGACACAACAAGAGAAAAAAACAGGGCATACAGACAAAGGCAGCAACCTTCTTTAGTCTGGTTTACCAGTAACGAGAAAGTTAAGGCTCGAATCCTGAGGTGTGTTAAGTAAAAAAAAAGTTTCACGCTTAATGAAAATGTGGGCATATTTCCTATAAATTCTACTTTTCTCATTCTTACCCGTTAATGTAAATAAATTCAGATAGCTTGAATGGGCAGTGAAACTCGATGCACCAAAAAAGCAACCTCTTGCTTTATTTTTATCTCAATTTAAAAAATAAAATAATAAGTGCTTTGCATTGGATATGAAAAAAGATCTCGAATCTACCAATTTTATTGCTGATAATGCTTATTTTATATTTGTACATTTAATTCAAGATCAACTTATTGTAATGAGTCAAGATGAGAAAAGTGCAGAGAGCGAAAGATACAAAAAACACCTCCAGGACTCCAAGCTGAAATTAAAACTAGAGATTAGTGTGATAGTGCTTCAGATACTGATAATTCTCAAATTGTAACTACAAGTCATAACTTTTCAGTTTGGTGAATGCAGCCAACCATGATTTAGATGCCCCTGCATCTGGCAATGGTTTTCTTGGAAATGAAGGTTTTGTTACTTATCCACAAGTTTGTTGGTTTCTGAAGAGTTCTGATGCCACTGTAATTTTTGATAAAAATAGTAAAGTTCCTTATTGTTTTAAAAACAAGGAATGGATATCATTTGACAATGAACAAAGTATTGCATACAAGGTAAAACTTCGTTGATTTATGAACGTTTCATTATTATTTTTTAACGGCTAGTTCTCAAGCTACTTCACTAATAAAAAACAGTTTTATAATTAATGTAGTTGTGTTGCACTTTAAAGATTATGTTTGAGGATATTTTGCAAATTAAAAAAAATAATTGTTCAACACAAATCGGTATGAGTATAGTTTTCAATTTTACAATGTTATCATGTTATTTTGTTATTTATTATTCAAACTGTTTTGTTTTATTTATAGAATATCTAATGTTTTATTTAATGTTCTAGGCTGAATATGTAGTGAATGGTGGATATGGAGGTGCGATGATATTTTCATTATCTTTTGATGACTACCAAGGAAAGTGTTCACAAGATGGCTCAACATTTCCTTTAACACGCCGTGTTAAACTTGTCCTAACAGATGACCAATTGTGACAAGTGGAAAGGAGCTTGTCAAAAGCATTAGGGATATAGTAACAATATAGTACTTTATAGCAATTCCACTGAGGGGTTAATTTCTTTTGTGGTAGAGACAGGTGCCAAATGTTGATAAAGTCACCGTGCTTAGTTATTTAATTCTGATATGTGATTACCAAAATATTTTTTTTTGTAAACGTGTGTCAATTAACAGTAATGGAAAAAAGATTATAGGAAAGGGTTAGGAAGGAATGTTGATTTCACAAATTTTATTTGTTTATTTTAGTTTTCAAGTCTTATTGCATATTAGCCTTATGATCCAAATATGAAGTACAAATATTTTATTTTAAAATAGGTTACATAAAAGTATTATGTGGAACATTATAAATATTTTTCTGTTAACTCTATGCATTTTGTTGTATGTAGCTCTTAAGAAAAAATATTTTTAACTCTATTAAAATCAATTTTTTTGAACCAAAATTGGCTCTGAGTCTTAAGTGAATAACTAGCAGAGTCAGGTTGCTCTAAATCTGAACCATCATTATTTAATATATTTATGAAACTATTATGAAATAATGTATATATGTGTGTATAAATATTTTGGTATACTAGTTATTGAAAAAATATAGTATGTTATTTGTATTGAAAAAAGTTAACTATTTGGGTGTCGGGGTTTTTTTAATTAAATTAATAGTTTATTGTATACAGTTATCTTTTTAGATACATTTTACATGTGTTTTCATATCTTATAGGTTGGACGTTTAAATTCAGCTTAAATATGTGTATTGATAATTTGAAATCGACATTCAATTTTCAATTTTTTATTTGCTTCCTTATTTGCCTAAATATTGGTTGGAATAGTAAAAATGAATCTAACATTGACCCAAATGACACAACTATCTAGGATTAGTATATTGAAAAAATAGCTAGCTCAACAAGTTGTTAGAAGTAACATTATTGTACAGTATTGTATTGTCTTTTTTTTTACCATGTGCACATGTTCATTACCTTAAAAATAATGCATTATTATTAATTATTTCATTAACTGGAATTGTTTTTTTTTTGTTTTGTTTTTAAATCCCACCTTGATGTTGAGTAAATTAAAAAAATGTTTACTAAAAATTTTAACTTTTGTAAATGTTGAGTTTTGAAAAAATGCTCAATTGCTCTTTGATATGACAACCAAGAATCTGTGCCCATAACATGTTAAAGAAAGATCATTGCAAATCAAGTGAACGCTAAGTAAACACAACGAAATGTATTTGTTGGCACAATAAAAATACAAGTGACAGTCATGGGTGTGAGTTCCAAACTGTATCTTGTCTGCCAAAGATATGTGGTGGACATGTGCATGCTTATATATGACTTCACTAAACAACCACAACTCGTGGAACACTATTAAACGCTACCAACATTCCAATAATTTACATTGCTTTAATTAGAGAATTACTATTTATATTAAAGTGTCTTGCAAACCAAGACCAGTTTTACACTGCTCATTTAATGTCTTGATATATAATGTTTAATCTCTAGTTAATTTTTTGAACCAAATTCTCTTTCTTGGTAGAAATGAGCCAAATACTAAAAATTAAAACCTCATCATTAAAACTTAAGATTAGTACCAAAAAAAATTAATTATTGGGTAAAAGCCCCCTATATTGTACCTCACTATGTAAATATTTTTAACCTTTTTCTTGAATAGCCTTTATAAATATTAATACACAATGCACACACACAAAACTTTTAAACTCCCTAGTAAAAATTCTCATCTGAGCAAGAGAAATTAATACTTGCGCTGAATATACAAAACATCACAGACAAGGTACACACTAGAACCACAGCCTCCAGGTTAAAATGGTTGCACTTGAGGCCTTTAACACGAGGATTGCTTGGTGCTAATCTTAAACATGGTTTCACTAGCGCGAAGACACACATGTCCTTTGGCTGGCTTCCACAAAGTTAGGTTCAAGTAACAACCCAGACCCCTATTCACATAATCCTACCTTTCAAAAAATTTAAACTGCAGTGGTCCTTTTATGATGAACATGTTAAACTGAGTTGTTTAAAAATTGCACATTTGGAATTGCTTTTATAAGTGAGCATCAACACTAGCGACCCCCAGTGTTGATGGACTCAACTTGACTCAAGCAATGAAACTTCTGTAAGGCCGAGGTTCTGGTACATACTTTGTATGTAGGAAGACATTGGTGGGACAAAACCAAAAAATACTAAGTTTGAAATTTAGGTCGAAGCGTATCTAAAAAAGAATTAAACTGTATAATTTTGTTTGGAAAAAAAAATTCTACATAAATAAACTTATATCAAATTTGAACTATTCCCAGTGTACCAAGTTAAGATTTAATCCATAGTCTGCTAAGTAAGAGAATAGGTAACTACCAAGCCAATCCTGGAAAATGCATTTCATTTTTAAAATAACTTCTTTACCAGATTAATATTCTTATTTTATTTAGGGCCAATCTTATAACTACCAGATAAATATTGCTATCAGGAGGTTAAAAGTTATAGGCCACTTTTATATTTTAAGCCTATTATGAACTGAATTGATCTGCCGGATAGCTATTGGTAGGATACATATATTTTCATGTGGACTAAGCAAGGTTGGGTCTGGTTTTACTGGTGTGGACAAGCTTCTTAACCATGCTGCTACCACTACCACGCTACATTAGTCTTTGCACACATTTGTAGAATTAGCAGGGCTAACCTAGACATAATATCTGGTGTAAGCAATGGGTGAACATGATGCCTTTGCAATTGTGAATCTCAATTTATTATGTACTAAACTGGTAAAATTAGTAAATATTGAATAAAAGTCTTAATTTAAATAAAATGTATATGCGATGTGATTTTTGTATCCTTTAAAATATATATTTTAATAATTACATGGCCAGGAATGAGACATGAAGTGATTATAGTCTACACTACAAATGTATTTACAACACACTTCAATTCAATTTAACGTCAATTATCCCTCTAATATACAGTGTTTAAAGTTTGCACATTGGTTGCATTTGTGAATACGAATAATGATGGCCTAGACCACATGTAGATTAGTCCATAGACCTACTAAAAATTAAATTGAAGCTAGATACAACAATTTTTCAGTATAATATATCGGGTTTTTTAATAATGTGGATGAATATAATTGATAAAGTTTTACAAGTCTGTGCGAATCCAAGATTTTCATTTTCAAATAGAATTGGAACCTTGGCTGAATTTAATCTTTATAAAATGTCACGTGAAACCAAATCTTTTGTTTGAATAAATCAAATCAGATTCAAATTGAATCTTACCTATTATTTTTCAAATCAAATCTGATGCTTAAAAATGAATAAATAAACATACTTTTCTGATGGTATAAAATGTCTTTCATAACAAAATATTTGTTTTAATAAAATGAATTATTGCCTAATGTATAATAAAACGGTGTAGAAACAATATACACTACTGTAAAGTAGGTGAAGGAAGGAAGCCAACCTGAAAGGATGGTTAGGTTAGGCTTAAATATGAACAAACACACTTCTCTATTCATTTCTTAATACCATTTTCACACTTCACACGTCTTCAAACTGCCACAGTTGCACATTGTGATGAAGTTTCCGAAATATTCCATTTTCATATGAAGAGAGACATTAAAAACATGCAAAACACAAAGAAAGATGTGATATTGAATGATAGATTAAGACTTATAAAAAATTATTATTAAAATAATAATTTAAAACAATAAATAAAATATGCTATTTATTATTATTATTATTACTATTACTATATCAGATATAAACCAGAGGGAAGTTGGATTTGGTACCATTGATGTGAAAGTTTCCGTTGTCTGAGCCGAGTTATTATAAGTGGCTGTAGGGATGACCGAAACAACACAACTGACCCCAATCTACTAGCCCAGTCAACTGACTGAGTCACACAAACTCTTAGATATTTCCGGTCTCATCCACCAAAGACCAGAATCGACTACAAGCTTCCAGAAGAATATGGACCTATCTAGATAGACCTTTTCCAATGTTCTGGCACATAATAGAAGGCAGACCAAGCTTCCGTCACATGTGTGTCCAATAGTTTTTCCTTTCTCCCCTCCCTTTTCCTATCTTACACACTTCAGCTATAGAGTGAATATATATACCGCTGTATTTGCCTTGGAAAATTACTCTTGGTTGGATTTTTATTGAGGACGCTTCTTGCCCAGTAAAATGTAAGCTATTACATTATTTTGGCCTCTCATTCAAAATTATTTTTCGGCATGTTGATATTTACAAATTTTTGAATATAGTTAATAAATTTGGAAAATAAATGGTTTGCTAACTAAATAAGAGTTTAGAGTTAGGAAAACTTGTACATTATATTGTTCTAATCGACTTGTAAAATATGAGTGTACAGCGGCAAAGAACGAAACTCAAGGTTAGAAGGATCCAGTTTGAATTGATTTCGTGTTTGTGAATATTATTGTTAGTATTAAAATATTTAAAATATGAAAATTTTCATAACTACAATAATAATTGATTTAATCAGTATAATAAATTATAGTTAATTTTATTAATGATGCTTTTCTAAATTAAATAGTTTTGATTGGGTCTCTTTTAAGTATACGTAATGATGTAGCTTATAAAATCTTTTACATGTTATGTTTTGATTTCATGAAGTCAAGTTGATGAACAAATTATAAATATGGTCTTGTCATTATTACTACGATTTTGTCCTTATGGCGTAGAACATTAGGTATGGAAATATGGTAATAATTTGTACGTTAAACGTAATCATGTTACTTATTGGGAGAAAATGAATAATATCTTAAGTAATAGCCCTTTTAAATTAAATTTTCCTTTTGTATACTCTTAACTAAACTTTAATCTTTTATACCTACAAGAAATAATTGCCTGTTTTGATGTTTAGGATCTATGATACAGCGTTAGATCGAGTGTAGGTTTTATGAAAACTGGAATTGTTTAATATTCCACTATATTTATACATACATTTATAAATTGAAAATATATAATGTTCTAGTAGTTTAACACTACTGTATAGATCAGTGTTAAATTTGATTCATTGTTTATATCTAAAACATACTCTTATATACCCTTTTAAAATATATTCTACAAAATAGATACTAAATAAAATATTCTGATTCAACCTCTTTGTAATGCTACCTAACAGCCCAGAACACCTATCGTTGTTCCTTTTTATTGTTGACTAATATGTTTATATATTCATTCTTGGCAACTTGGGTGTTATGTGAAGGGATCAGGCTGGAAACGGTTATTATATATATATATATGTATTGTTTTAAAGGAGCCCCACTGCATTTTCCTTATGTTGTTTGCTATTGCAATGCTGCACATCCTTATGTCCGTTAAGGATGAAGGACGGGTGCAATATTATCTTAAGTATTTTACTTTTAAATTCATTACGTAAAACTAATTCGTAGATGTGATGTCGGCAAGGGAAAAACCCTATTTCTCTGTCTAAATTTTGCTCAATAAGCTAACAGGCATCTTTGATGTGGCTCGTGTTTGAAGCAGTTGTATCTGTAAGTGCCCAATATTGTAATGAATTCCAAACTGCTTATGCCCGTTCCTTACCAGAAAAATTGAGTAATTTCAGAACACCAATTAGCTGTTTGTTGTCTCTGTTTGTAACAAGAATTGGTATTCTTTCTTCTTTTGAATCTCTAACATTTTGAGAAGGTAATAGCTTACCATCCTAAAAGCAGGAGCATTTTCGTGAAGATCAGATTTTAAGGCTTTGGCACATTACTTTCTATTTATACCCTTGATTGTTGGATAGTGGATTGCTTAATAGTGAGTTCATCAACGTCACGACCAAGCAGCTTTGCTGCCGCCTGGAGGACGTAAACAGCATCTTGTACACTTCTTTGGCATCTTTCTTTTAAAGCTACCAGTTTTGGTTTAATGAAATCTTTAGTAGCTCTTTTTTTCATATTCTGCCTTGATGTGCCATTGGAGGATTTGGGCAAACAATTACAATCACATGTTGTGGTGTCTGTATTTGACCTGGAAATGGACTCTTTAGATGATGACCAACCATATTAAACTGAAAATGTTAATGCTGCACTCTGGGAACTAGTTTGCTTTGCTTCCTTGTCCACACCGCTTAAAATGGTTCAAGATTTTTTTTTTGCATTTCTTGCAACTTCCTCCACCCAGAAGATAATTCCATTTTAGTTTTTTTTTGTACAGCTGTACAGTTTCAATATTTGTACAACTGTACAGTTTATATTTGTACAAATTGTTAGTATTCTGTCTTTTTCACCAAATATTACACATTCTTTAACTAAATTTTCACTTTCACTAATGGTAAGTTCTCATATGTTAAAAAACAACAGTGCCAATAATTGACACAAACTGTGTGACATATTGAAAACACAACAGAATGAAATATAACTGTCTAACACTGCTGGATAAAACAAACTTGATGAGTTGTGCTAGCTAGACCCAGTACTACAAGTTTCGTTGGGGGGGGGGGGGGGGGGGGAAGAGACATATTCACTGCACCATTCAAGGTCAAGTTGGCACAAGTGAATAGCCTGAGATAACAGAGAAATTTACTTCAAGAATGTTTTAGGTCCCTAGGAACAATTCTAACAAGTATGCGTTTAAAAATTGAAAAATAAGGAACATACTAGTGTTGCAGTCATAATCACCTTGAATTGGGAATTGTTTCTTCGTGTTCTTACTAGTGAAGGATAAACCTCAAACTCCTTTACTCTACCTTCTTTCAAAAATTCAAAAATAAATCCTCCCACCACCATGACGTCCTATTGTCTCTGGATGTGGTTCGCCTACAGAAAAAAATATCTGCCTTTGTTGACTCTCACCTACAACCCTTGGTAAAAGAACTGCCATCATACATTCAAGACACCAAACATGTCCTAAACCACCTGCACAAAATTGGGGAACAAACCCCTAAGTCCTTCCTAGTTACAATTGATGTCACCAGTCTATACACCAACATCCCCCATATTCATGGCCAAGGTGCATTGGAACATTTTCTAAATCTCAGACCACAAAATTCCACACCCACCAATTCCTTCCTGCTTGAATTAGCCAGAATCATTCTGGAAAAGAACAGTTTCCGTTTCCTCGTCAAACATTATCTGCAGATCAAGGGCATTGCCATGGGTATGCGCATGGCCCACTCCTATGCCATTCTCTTCATGGGACGGATGGAAGAAAATTGCATACGTTCATGACTCGTCAAACAACTAGTTTGGTTCCGGTACATTGATGGTAGTATTATCATTTGAACACATTCAAGAGATTCACATGACAGTTCACATATAACCTACAAACCACCAACAATACCTCCACTACCGATCCAGCCCCCCTTCTAGGTATCTCTCCCCTACAGCCTGGCCATTAGGGATAAATACATTTGTTCAAACAATACTGAGTGAGGTCAGCATTGTAATAAACTTTATTCAACTTTTCAAGAAAGAGGGTACCCTTCAACTTTAATTAATATTCAAATCTCCAGAGCCCTCTCAAATGATTCAATAAATCGCATACCTATTTCTGATGACATCCCTTTCACCACCAAATACCATCCGGGACTGCAAAGAATAAAAATTATATTCAGGAATGGCTACAACTTTCTCATTTCTTCCAGACACAAAACCTTCTTAGCTCTTTCCCAAGAATCTCTTTCAAATGGCCACCTACTAACCTTCACAACCTTCTAGTACACCCAAAATTGCCCAACCCCAACAAAAATTTAACCTCAATCAACACAGCAAAATGTTCACACCCATATATGAAACAACGCTGCAACACCTGGATGATCCATCCACCTAGCAAGACCTTCAATAGCAATAACGTCATTATGACTGCAGGCCATCCAATTTAATCTACCAACTTCAATGCAATTTTTGTGAGGCTGAATACATTGAACTCACAACAGGACTTATGAGAATACGCATGAACAATCACCCTTTCGATACCAACCACAAAAATCTAGATAAACCAGTTCCTTCCCATGCTAACACCCACAATAAGTATTTTGACTCCTGCTACATCACCAGAGTACTCAGAGCATTCCAGACAGCCACTTGCAACAACTCTCAGCTCAGACAATGAAAACTTGCAAATAAATGAGTAGACAATACAGACTACCCCTGGTTTAAATCTGAGATATAATAATAATAATAATAACAATAATAATTTCAATTTCCTTTACTATAGTGCTGGCCAACAGTCGGAGGCCTATGACAGGCCAGCACTGAAAAGTACACAAGTAATAATAGTAATAACAATAATATAATAAATAATAAAACCAAAATAAAACTATGATAGTAAGATTAATAATGATAATAATACTAACAATATATTTTTTCATTTATTATTATTTAAAGAATAATTCTTTGTTAGTCTTAAAGTTGATATTTTTTCAGCAAGCTATTGTTCCATATCATATCTTTCTTTGTGTTTTGCATGTTTTTAATGTTTCTCTTCATATGAAAAAGGAATATTTCATAAACTTCAACACAATGTGCAACTGTGGAAGATTTAAGAAGTGTGAAAAGTGTATTAAGAAATGAATAGAGAAGTGTGTTTGTTCCTATTCAGGCCTAACCTAACTATCCTTTCATGTTGGCTTCTTTCACTATCACTTAATTTAAATTATTGTTCAGTGTTCACCCACTGTCTTATTAAACATAAACATTTGTTTTCAGTGATTTATTCTATTTTTGCTATAAATAATTTATATACAATTTTGTTTCATACAAAGTTTTAGTAGTTAAATTGAACGCTTTTTAATTTTAAAATGCATTATATTATTTATATCTTTAATGTAAACACTATTATCTACCAAATAAATCACAATATTCATGTCCTAAGAAAATTCACAACTCTATATTTTGTTTTGCAAAAATGTGCATGCTCATATTTGATTTTTTTTTAAATATTAAATTCCATGAAAGCTTTTTATTTACAGCTTAGTATTTAGACTGCTAGGCCACTTTTCCATGCTATTTTATGTGACCTGCAACTTTATAACCGTCAAACTATCTGTATATATTTTCTAACGAGGTCGAGATAAGCAGATGTAATTTATTTTATAACGAGGTCGGGATAAGGAAGGTAGAATTTAATAATATGCAGTTTACACACATTTGCGTGACTAGACAGTGAAAGGTTATTTAAGAAAAAGCATCTATGTATAAACTGCCAGGGTTAAAATCTCGAACTCTTCGTCACTGGCAAACTGGACAATACTAGATTGACGCCTTTTCTGTATTGCCTACCTATTAGAGTTAAATAAAATAAATGGATACATTCTTAAACATTCTTCAAAACATTTAGGATGCAGAAGACTAACGTTCGCAAACCTTTGCTTCAGGTTTTCTTATTTTTATTCCCATCTTACAAGTTCAATAATTTTGGATCTGATGTAGAGTAAGTATACCCTGATTTAGGTTAGAGGAACACTTAAGAAAATTCAAACATATTTCTTTACAGTCAACATTTTAACATTTTACTGTATTATTTGAGTCATTCTATAGGTTTTGATAATGTATATCAAAGGTGACAACTTAAGATAACATGACTTGGCGAATGAATATATTAATTTAATAGCTTTAGTAACCAACTTCTACTGTTATTATTATTATTATTATTATTATTATTAGCACCGCGTCTTACTACCCATTCAGGTTATACACACTTACGCTAATGTGTAATGGAAGGGTGATTGTGAGATGAAATGAAGGACCTACAGTTTAACGTGGAATCCGAACCACGGTGGAGACCTGGCATTCCCCACATTCACAAGAAGTCTTGTCAGAGGTGAAGGAAGGGTTTAGTAATCAGATAAATCTTTTCTGGGACCGAGGATTGAACCCGGGCCGCCAGCATAGAAGTCTGACACCTTACCCCTAGACCACCAGGTCACCGCTTTTACTGTTCTTCCTACCAAAATCATACTGTAATAACCTGTACTGCCCTTGGACTTCTTTAAAAGCTGTCCTAATTCAGACATCCCTGACATAAAGGAATCAAGGAGGTCAGCTGCAGTAGAATGCACTAAAACACAAGAGTTAAAGTATCGGGTTGAAACTACATATAAACTTGAGTTCCAATAACGGACAATGATGTCCATTTGTCTTTTCTGTGAAATTCTATTGAAAGTTTCGTCAAATGAAAATGCAAAAAAAATGCAGATTTCTTTTAATCCGCTAGAGCTTTTATTGATAGTTTGTCTTTGTGCATTTTAAACTTCTGTGCTATTAACATTGTCAGAAAACATGATTGAGAAAAGATCACTGGAATAACATGAACCTCTGTCAGATATATAAGTCATAACCTTATTCATGGGCCACAGAATTTCTGCTTTCAAGGTACCACTATTAATAAAAAAATTACTTAAAGGTTCTTTAAAAGATGAAGATGCAACAAAAGATATATCATTTTCAGTAGTATGGCTACTTGTGAAAGATAATAATTCTTTTGCCAGTTCTGGCTGTTAACATCCAACCTTTTCAGCAGATACAAAGCTAAGCGTTTTTTGCTTAACTTTGATTATGGCATGGGTTAGTTCCAAATGCTTCTTTCCTTTTCCATTTATTTTCACTCCATTCAATCCAACTTGGCTTATAATAAAATTTCGATTTACAAAATATAAAAATGTACTGGTCACCTTCAACTGGCCGGAACCACTTCGAGTATTTATTTTCTTCAACACTTATTCAGAACTCTTTACACATTAAACTTGACCTACAAACTCTTTGAATGTCTGAAAAAAAATTATGCATTTTTTTGCAGCACAACAATTAAAAAAATAATCTAATATTTTATGTGCTCACAAAACAAAAATCATTTAAAAAAATCTGTATATTTGAAATAAAATTAACTGAGATTCTTGGTGACTGTCAACAGAGGCTTCTGTCAACAAATATGGCGGCAGACATCTTGATTTATTTCATATCGCTACCAAACTGAATTAATTCAAGAATCAAATATTTACAATAGTACTTATATTTTATTTAAAACACACCATATTTCACTTTAGAAACTATCGATGCCAATATTAATTTGAAATTATAAACATTTAACACCATCTTGAAATTGCCATCAGATCACTGAGAGCATGAAAAATGATAGTAGATTGCCGCTGACATCCACAACACGGATGAATACACTGCACTGCCTTTGCAGTAAATATTCTGGTATTTTCCTGTTTCACCTACAAAACCTGTATTTCAATTCCTTCGCTCCCCATAATTTGTCGAGAAAAACAAGATATAGCATCATGGGTAGCGGGTGGCGCGACTTTAGACACGTTCGCGTAATGATACACAGAATATTCAAACACACATACTTTCATGACTTTATGACAAAATATTGAAAATTAATGACTTTTCAGGGACTTTTGTGACCTTTTTTTGAAATTATTAACTTTTCATGACTTTCGTGACCCAGAAGATACCCTGTTGATTTTGTCATTCATTCATTTAGGGTTTTTGTTTAAACTTTTTAGGTCTTTTTTGTTAATTTGAGGTAATTTTAGAATAATTTTAGGTCATAAAAGTCCGGGATCTGGACTCAAAAGTTTTAAGCCATAAAAAATAACAAGCTCCCGAGTTAGGGTCAAGCATGTTGACAATGATTTATTAATAACTTCAACGATTTTTTTGTTTAGTTTGAGCTAACCACAGTCTATTTTTAGAATTAAAAAGGCAAACTATTGAGATTTTGAAAATATTTATATGGTCAAAACAATTAGGAAAGGTGCATGCTCTCTACATCGTATCTATAACACTTTTAAAGTGGTTATGCCTTGCTACTGTCTGGATTCAAACTTCAACATCTTCGTCACTTACAATCTAGTATCTTGCAATTTTTAAATAGAAATATTCGTAATGTGCTTCAGGATTTTTTTTACGTGTTTTCACGATTGAATTGGTAATGATGTTTATGACCAAAGAATATTTGCGCTCTTGGTAATATGGCTGGATATGGGTGTTTGTAGCCAAGATGATACCAAACCTGAGTTTGGTAATACTTTTATTGACCAAGTTTAATACATTAGAATCCCGCTTATTCAGACACCAGTTATCTAGATTTATATCGCAGCTGCAGTTAATATTAAATTTAAAGCTTATAAGTATGAAGTGGGCAGAATGATTCTTATCATGTTAAGACACTCAATTCATATGAAAAATGAACTACAACAGTAAAGAATGCATATCGAAGCGAGGAAGTTGGCACAATGGGAGGAAATTGGCGGTGTGTATCACTTAAAAAGACAGGTGAGTGCAGGAAGGCAGTTCTAAAATAACTTGCTTATTAAGATGCTACCTGCTGTTGCCAGTCTTAAAACTGTGGGATATGTCTTTTAGTGTGAAATATTTTTTCTTCTATAAGATCAATTATCTGGATTTCTGGTTATAGGGAGTAACCCGAGTCTGAATTAGTCTGGATAGATGGGATTATACTGTAGTTCTGTTTCAATCAATGAGCTGAGAATTGAGCACCATATTTTAAAACAGAATACACCTTTATGTTAGCTTTTAATGAGCAGTGGTGTACACTCTGAATACTAATTTTGCGCCACATAACTGTGCAAACTGTAAATATTAATGTTTAAACTGTAAATAGATATACATGTAGAATGTAGCTAGCTATAAGTTATTAATTTGAAACCTAAAAATATTCATGATAACAATGATTATTTATTAAGATAATTTTGTATAGTTTAAATAAAATTACATTAAAAAAATACATATAATTGTAATATAATAGTATATGTAACTAGCTTTAAATTATTCACTAATTAAATACATATCGAGTTGATGTTATGCATTCTAGGCACATGTATAATTTTGTATTTGGCTAGCATATTTACCATCATTTTAAAGTATACACTGGTGGTGTAGAGATGGGAATGTGGGGAATAGGAGCTATTTTAACTGTAGTAGACAGTGTATTTTTCTTTTCTTTAATAAGAAATATTTGCGAAGTTTTAACCGTTTTCTTTTAGTTATCTTTTTAAGTATATTTTTTTGCAACATACATTATCTAATTATTAGTCATTGTGATTTTATATAACTATACACCAAAGAACCAAAAAGTAAGGAGTGTAATTTCTCTATCAAAATATGATTTAGCAGAAGAAGGTAGAATAAAATTTATTTTCATTTAATCAAAAGATATGTAAATGTTTTAGCAATAAACCAACCACGTAGCAGTAAAGTATTAATAGGAGAAAATCTCCCCTTGGTTACTGATCAGAGCTTATAGATGGATCTAAATAGCTTCTAGAGTATACATTCTCAAATTATTGGGAGGATTGTTTGTTTCCAAGCATCAATGTGTGAAGTGTGTTAGGATTTAATAAATAGTTTTAGTTACTGCAACGAGAGTTGGACAATCACCTTATGCCTCCAACTAAGTTTTGATGGACGCTTGATACACACACTTCATTTTAGTCTTTTTGTGTGTGTTTTTTTCCCCTTTTTTCTTTGTGTATTGCTACCTGTGAGTCTGACGCCTTTTCTCAGTAAGTAGTGTGTCTGCCCACTGAGGTAATGGAATAATTACAGGTTAAATTCCCGACATGGCCAAAAAATGTATCTCAAAGTGAAATTTGGGTTTCCCCTTTCACAGTGTTGAATTAATGGTTGGGGAGCTGGCTATTGTTTCTGTCTAGATTTAAGTTAAATTATAGATGGTGTGTAGATATAATGTCGGCTCAGAAAGTCAACATTAAATTCCTCAAATAAATGAAAATGCTATCTATGTGGACTATACACATTTAATTTCACTCAGCCAATTGAATAAGGTCTGTCGCTCTTATTCAGTTAAAAATGTGCTCATACTACTCTTAGACCAGATATATCTAATTTAAATCTCAGATTATTTGGGTATTGCAATGATCTGAAGTGTGCTGTGTTTTTATATCCCATTATTATTTAAGTGGATGCAGCAGTAGTTTCCCATTTTGGTGTGTGTTGTGCATACTTCGGGTGTACTTTTATGTCAGAATATGAAGTAGGCTGTAAAAGTAAATATTCTGTTAATTTGATTGGTATTAATGAGTCTAGGTTCATTGTGAATTGATATGAACACTATTATTTATAATCAAAACAATGGACAACAATTATGGTCTATAAATATATTATGGAAAGATTTTATTACTGAAATGTAAAACTAAAATTAAGAGTGTCATAATATTGCACTTAATACTTTCTAGTTCTCTTCATATTATTATGACTGGTCGTCAGATCTTATAGAATGGGAGCACACACACATATTTAAATAATATGAGAGATGTTTTTTATTCTATAACTAACAATTTCGGACATAACTGTGCTGCTAGTTAGTCAATTTGTCACTGGATGAACTCCGGGACATGAACCGGCCGACTAGGAATGTAACCATAAGCTAGGTGGCCATATCACGAGCTATCAGATAACGCAGCCACCTTCGACTCGGAGTTGGCTTCATGCTACCACTTGTACAATTATTATAATTGTAAGGGATCGCATATTTAAGAATCAAATAGCCGAAGCTATTATTTATGCTTTTTATTGAGAAATTCTCCATCAAGATATATTCTGAAAAGTGAAAAATGACACATGGGCACGGGAATCGAACTACAAATACCTATTGATTAAAATATACACAAACAGCATAAATATATTGAACATATTTGATTTTGTCACAGTTGTTCGAATATTAAACTTACTATACCTTAAACACTACTTTTTATTTTAAAACAATATAAATTATATATTTGAATAAAAAAGGATTCAGTTTGATTACAAATTAAATATGCACAATTAACAAATTGCTCTTCATTATGTGGTATTATCAGATTATTTATTTATTAGTTTCATCCTTCCCTATTATAAATAAGTGTATGAATACCTAATAGTAAATACCAAAGTAACATTTCTTATTTATAAAACCCCTTGTACAATTCTCAGAAAAAAATAATCCCATTCCTCTGTCTATTACAGTAGTGTGAAACCTTATTAACTACACAAAATGTATCGATCATCTGTTCAGATTTTATTTTCACGTATTCCATCCACACACCAGACAATGTTGTCCGCCCTGCGCTGGTGGCAGAAAGCATTAGGGGATGTGTGGGTAGTGGATAAGAAACGGGGGGGTGTTAAGGGAGAGGTAAGGAGCATGCATAGTGAGAGAATTGACAAGGGAAGGAAGGGTAAACCTATAAAAGTGGAGATAGGAAAACCGTGTTAAATGTGTTTCAGGATTTTGAAAAATGCCACCCAGATTAAAGTGTAAGTTTTTTTAGTGAAGAAAACCAGCAAAGCCACTAAAACTAGTGAGAGGCTTATCAACAGATTTCATAATGAAGATAGATCAGGACAAATAGTTACTCTGAGGAAAACCCACTGTAGAGTACAAAACCAGCAGATGTCTAGAGTATGACGGTTATGTTACAAGCGCTGTGAGGAATATTGTCCATTCATTCTTTGCAGATAATTCATCACCGAAACTGGCAGTTGTTTTAGCTGAAATGAATGAAGAAACTGACCTCTTGATTTTAAAAGGATATTTATGGAAGTTGGTGAAGAGTCTGGGTTCTATTTCCAAAAATGTAAAACAAACTTTGTACTCATGGAAAGAAAAGATATCATTGTGTAGAGACATTCTTATCTGAGAACAATGAAAATATTTTGACTTTACAATAAAACAATCGTTTATTTGGATGAGACATGGGTGAACGTCGGTGACACATTCAATTAAGTGTGGAAAGATAAAACATTGGCCACAACAAAAGATGCATTCCTGACAGTACTTACAAAAGGTTTAAAAATCCTAGCTCATATGGACCTAGTTTTGTAATTGTTCATGCCAGAGGAAAGAATGGTTTGTCAATGATGTGAAAATGGTGTTTTTGGATAGAAAAAAAGAGCTTTGAATTACCACGATAAAATGGATAGCGCAAGATTCAAGTGGTTTGAAGAGAAACTGCTGCCAAACATTGATGCAGGAAGTGTGATCGTTATGGACAATGGATCCTACCATTCCTTAAAGCTAGATAAGATTCAGACAAAGGCAACAATGAAAGAAGATATAAGAACCTCATCGTTAGAAAATAAAATTGTTTTTCCTAGAGACATTTTGAAGAGAGAGCTTTTGGTTGAAGTGGAAAAAACCAAGCAAAGGTATTCCAAAAAGTGATTGATAATAAAATAAGAGAGCATGGGGTTACGGTAGTCAGGCTTTCTCCATATAACTGTGAATTGGACCCAATGAACTTGTCTGGAATTAAGTGAAGATACATTGTTAATAGAATCCTTGATCGACAACGCATTTGGGACGGTTACAACTCAACAGTGGAAGAATTAGTGCAAATGCGTCAACAATATTGAAGAACAAATGTGGGAGATCGGTTCAAATCCCGGTTGGGTGTACTGAGGGTGGTTTTCAAAAATTGTTTTTCACTCTTACCCTACACAAACATGGGTATACTTCCCTTAAATTTCATCTTTCTCATCCCTAACTCATTAGCATAATTATTAGTACATGTATATAACATGAATAGGTAGCAAGATGTGGTGCTAAAAAAACCTTTTCAAATAAAATAATTGCTATATTTTAATGTATGAAATCATTTAATGGATAAAGTAAGGTACTGCTTATTTACTTTGTGATATTAGGAACTCGAAAGTCCATTGCCCCTATTCTTAACTTGAGCTAGTTATGTCCAGACCGCCACATTACACCCTATCTCTTTCAGGTCCATTCTAATGTTATCCTCTCATTTGTGTATAGTTATTTCCAATGGTCTTTTACCAAAGGGTTTGCCTGTCAATACTCTGAACACAGTTCTAGATTATCCCATTTGTGCTACATGTCCTGTACACCTTAATCTTGTGGTGTGTACAAGGTACGTTACACATTATGTAACCTCCTTCACTCACCGAGAACCTCATCCCTTTTCGGACCTAATATCTTCCTTAGCACCTTGTTTTCGAACATTTTTTGTTGTTGTCATATAATGCAAGAGTCCATGTTTCATACTCATAGAGAACCGGTAGAACTATTTAGTATATTCTTAGTTTTACATTCTTTGAAAGCAGGCAAGATGTCAACAACTTACTGTCCAAATAATAGCATTCATTTTCCAACTGTGATCTTTTCCTAATTTCCAATCTAATATCGTTTTTCTGGTTGAAATTGTTTTTAAATAATTAAACTCACTAACCCTGTCAAATGGTCAAATGATATGAGATAATCAATCTCTAAGTTATCGTCCCAAATCTGTGTGATCATGTACCTAGTATTCTCAGCGTTCACTTCAAAAACTATTTCCTTACTAGCCTTTAATAACATTTCTGCATTTCTTGCAACACCTTACTTACCACTGCCCAATAAAGCTAAATCATCTGTGTATCCTAATAGCTGCATTGTACAATTTAATGTCAACTCTTCCCTACACTTTTGATTACCCTAATGCCATACTCTTAAAGCTAGATTAAAAAATAATGGGGAAAGTGCACCAACTTCTTTCAACCCATTATGTATTTCAAAAGTATCTGAAAGCGACATCCAACTCCTACATTACCAAACATATCAGTCAAATATATCTCAACTAGCTTGACAAGTGTTTTGGGTATCCCAAATGTAACTAAAATTTCATATAATTTATTTCTGTTTAACTGAGTCATAGTACTGATTATAGACATAAACTATAATATTAATCTCTAAATCAATAGCTTTCAAAAAATTAGTTACAAATCACTTGTCCTCAGCTGAGATTTAAGTCTGTGCCACTCAATCTGTTTGTTTAGTCTCTAGCTGTCAGTTGGTATAACAAACTAAACTTGTGGATGACCTGAAGGGTGAGTAATAACTGTGCTACTATCCTTGTTTGAATGATTCAGTCTACCCCAGCCCCCTTTACTCCCAACCCTTACTGCCTTACTCGACTCAGAGAAGATAAAGGTGTTCTTTCTTCTTTAGTCTTATTTAATTTGTTAAAAAGACTAAAAAATATATTTATTATTACATGGGTGTATTTGAACTTCAGAGCGATATAAATTCAACCTCCCTTAACTGTCCAACTCTTATGGCCAAATTGTCAATAATTCAGATATATTTGAGAGTTTTAGAAGGGGAAGGGTAGCGTGTTCGTCTACTGAGCTAAGGTCCTGGGTTCAATTCCTGGCAGGGCTGAGGACTGGATGTTGCGCTTGTCCTAATCTTAAGTTAGATTATAAGGCATATGAAACTACAACAGGAGTAGCAGGCCGGTAGTCGAAAATAAAGGAGAAGGGGTTCTTAGAGGGTGTCATTTTATCATCTTTAATCATTTGGAACTCAATTTGCCTTAGGAACAATTTATAATTTGCACAATTTACCTGAAAGTTAATTCTGTACATAAACTTTTCAGGAAATATATGCCAGTGGAAAAAATCAGAGAATTTTGAGCTTTCATGAGTTGTGATTAGAGTAAAGCTGAGAAAATATTAACCTTATGTTTGGGAGAGAATGACAGCACATACCCTTAATAGTTTGGTGATATATGCAGTTAATGTGGACATTTTAGTTAGTGTGAGGACTTCCAATGTTCTCACATTCTTGGCAAGATATTTGACAATCAGAATGTTAAGAATTAGCTATTTAAGATAAAGCAGATTTTATATTGGCAGTAAATTCTATTATCAATACAACCAATTCAAAATCTACGACTCAAGATTACACCCATTTGACTTTATCATTGAATTTCAAGGTCTTTGATAAAATTAAAGGTATCCTGAAAGGATTTTTTTAAATAGAAAGCTCTTTGTTCATTTAAATTTGAAAGAAAAATAAATGTATACTTTTATATCAATCAATAGAGTGGTATATTGTTTGAAGATCACGATCTGTTCTCGAATCAGGATTTAATTTGTGTGGGCACAATATATTGCCTTATTTCATGCCATCAGAGTAACTAGGAAAATATGAAAGATTATGTTCTCAGATTTGTTAAGTCGTACAGGGTAGCTACTTACTACCCAGATTTGATTAAATTAAAAATAAATATGCTAACTTTTCTCAAATTTAGATGCAATTAGGAAACATTAACTATGTTTGACCAACTGAATTATCAAAAAAAATGTGTTTAAGGATGAACTAATATAAAGTTGTGTTTAGACTCAAATTACTCTGTTGAATGTGTGGAATGCCAGGTCGCCACCATGGTTCGGATTCCACGTTAAACTGTAGGTCCTTCATTTCATCTCACAATCACCCTACCATTACACATTAGCGTAAGTGCGTATAACCCGAACGGGTAGTAAGATGCGGTGCTAATAATAATAATAATAATAATAATAATAATAATAAATTACTCTGTTAACATTATTTTAAGGATTCACTTGAATGAAACTATTAATGATTAAAAACTGGAACTTTGAGAAATTATCTTCATGATAATGAATATTTTTAAAGTTTTTGTTTTAGTTTAGGGTTTATGTTTAGAAGTGTATTTATTTATTTTATACAATTGAATGCATACATAAAATAACACTTTTATTTTTTGTGTGGTTTTATGTGTGTGAAAGCTTATACATACAATACACTTTATAATACAATGCAATTGAAACAACTTTAAAAATTTGGTTTGCCGTCAAAACAATCTTCACCTTGTTTCACTATTTCACAATAGATCATTCTCTCTCATCAACTCGCACACTATCCCATATACAAATATAAACCTGTGTGTTTGTCTTTAAGATATTCAATTAGTAGTAGAAACGTTTTGAATAAAAATTTTAAAACAAATTACTAGTTTAAATGAGCAGATTTTCTGAATTTAATAGATTTTATATTTGTATTTTCTAATTTCAAATATCAGTTCCTATATGTTGTGAAAAATGTATCGTTATTGTCAGACAACATTTAAAAGAGAACAGTGAAACAAAAAATCTTATTTGGATAAAAAACCATATGGTCAATGATACCAAGAAGACATTATGACATGCTTGTGTCAACAAAATCATTACACATTACTTTGAGTTTTTTTTTATTAAGATGACAATATAAAAGTATGAATATGTTAACCAAAAAGTTAAATGAGTTTGTAGTGCAAAATAGCCTACACAGGATATCTTCAAAGAGAAAATAGATGAAAAGAAAGTGAGATTTTCTAAACACTTGCATTTTCCCCCACAAACCAATATTGGGAAATAAAAAGGAATAAATAGTAAACAAAATTAGTAAGAAGTTTATGGTTTGTATGAGAAGTTGCCCCAAGAAATGATACTATCAACGTTGGCCTCTGGTGAGCTGCACCATGGTAGAAACGTCTAAGGTAAGCTTGTTAACTTTTGGAGCAAACAAAGTGTATAGTGTATAGTAACCATAATTTTTTATATATATATATATGCTGTTTGAAAACTTATACAATGAAATACCTGAATTTTTTTTTTATGATTTATTGAGTAAAAAACTCCACATGTTGAATAATATTAAAAATTCTGTGACTCTTTTGTGTGGCAATAACAAACACCCAACAAAGCTAAACATTGCAACAAAACTAAAAATTCCTGTAGGAAAACACACTTTTAACCAGTTCAAAGTTTTGAGCACAACTATCATGTCCTGGTGAAAATCAAGAATAATGAAACTCCAAAACTGTGTAAATAAAATCATGCTTTGCTTGGATGTTATATAGATTTAATCAAAGGATGATATTCAAGTTTTGATCTATATGTAGTTTGGCAAAAAAGCAAAAGCCAAAAAACTTCTATTTAGATTATAGAAAGAAAGTGATTTCTTTCTTCTCATATAGATCTCATCGCCTTTTGGTTTACAAATTCATGTGCAGGAATATTTCAGTAAAAATGCACAGTAAAAACTATTAAAATCTTGGTGAAACTTACTTAAACTGATTAAGAAAATGAACACAATACTGTGACAATGATGATAATAATGAACATTAAGAGCAGAAAAGTAATGATATTTTATAGTCTCAAGATAAACAAAGAACAAAGGTTAGGCGTTTTCATTTCTGTATATTTCTGTGCTTAAGCCTACTTTACTTCTGAAAATAGTTGTATGGGAAAACTACTTAATAAAAGAGTTTAAATTTAATATAAAATACAAAGTTAACTTCCAAATTATGTGTCACTTGTGAATCATAGATATAATTGAAATCTAGTTTCAAATATAGGCTGAGCCCAAACTATTTTACACGAAATATTCCAGAGCCAAGTTTCTGCAGTTAAGTTACTGTCGTACTCAACACCTTAATTGGAAAACTGGTGAAAGTATCCTACCTAGCTTTAAAGTATTTGCTTATATTATTCCAGTGAAATATACAAAAAAAAGTCATCAACCTAGCCAAATTTATTAATTGTCAAATAACAAATTTCAAAAAAATAAATAAGAGAATTATTATCATCAAAAAAATTGTCTTTCATCACCAACTCTCTATATTGATTGAAATTCACTTAAATAGAGGACCTTTTTTCTTAATAAACAATTATTTGGGAGCAATTAATGTTATGTTTCTAGTGATTTTTTTTTTCAAGATAAACGATAAAATTATTACTGTTGTATTGGAACAAAACTTTGTATCTTTAGTTATTTATCCATTAATTGGTTTTCTATTTCAACATGTATCCATTTAATGGAAATAAATATTTAAGCGTAAATCAAAAGGTAACAATATTTATTTTTTGTCTGTAAATATCTGCACATATAGAACTGGTGGAATTCATTTAGTTCAAGGAAGGTGTACTTCCTGAACGCCATTGTATTTCAATATTGGGCCACTTCGTCTGAAGACAGGTTAGCATGGGATTATTATCAAGTACACTTTTCATATCACACTCCAAAAGGACTGCATTGCCTTCTTGGTACATCACCTGAAATCAAGAAAAAGTTCAGGTTTGAGTATGGATACCTGAAATGATGTCTAAGCTAGTTCTGTGGTTATCACTAAGTGTAGTGATTAACTTGGTTCCATTTAATAGTTAAGGTTGTTTTCAACAAGTCAAACAAATCAAGTCAATGCTTATTTATCCTAATCTTTCAAGCATGTATATCTTCAGCTACTGAAACCCTTCCTGAGGGTGATTTGATTTTTGAAGTGTCATTATATTCTTAGTGTTACACAAAACATTACAAAACTCAGAAACTAATAATAGGAAAAATCTGAAAAACATTCATGACATACAATAAATAATATCCTACTAAAAAGAATCTGACCCTTTCAGCTATCTTTGTGATTTTCTAACATTTATTCAACAACTCGATCTTCTACAAAAACTCTTTCAGACAATACAGTTAACACTTTCCACTATCTGATTTACCATTAGAATATTGTTATTGTTATCCAAAATATTATGGATTTCAATGTCATACAAAACACTCTTCCCTTGGGCCGCCATTAGTAAAGCGATGACACAAGAACACCTTCAAAAAACTATATTTTAAATAATTTTTATATGGCCAAGAAATGCCAGTACTAGATGGAAACAGACTTGCAAAGACTTGTCCTTTACTACCATCTAATGTTAAGGCTGTGCCTACCCATAAATGCACGGTTCTAAACAAAAAAAATTAAAAAATATATATATTTAATAATTCAACATTGTTGTTTTTTATTTATTTTAGTAACATAACTGGGCATCTTTCATAATTCTTATGGAATTTTCAAACCATGCTAAAAATAGTTATTGAAATATTTTCATTAAAATGTTTCCATTTCAATGCATTTTAAATGGGAAAACAAAAATTATTAATGTATTTATTTATTTTCTTTGTACAATTAAGCTAGAGTGTTTGTTTATAACATATTATTTAATAAATAATTTCTTTTTCTTTTTAGACATATTTTTTAATTTGGGTTAGCTTCAATAATCACGACGATATTGAGCTCTAACGACTCCCAAGTCGACACTCTAGTCAAAATACATGGTTTTAAATACAACTTTTCCTTCTGCAACTAGTTGTCTTAGCTGATAATAGGTGCCGTTAGTATGATCGTTACCCATTTACAAGCTAGTATCATTTTGCAAACGTTGGCTAACCTGCTGTATCAGAATGCAGGCGGCAGTGGAGGGTTAAACTAATCTCTGTGACCTTCTTGGGTCAAAGAAACATTAATACCATGTACGTTAGGATAAGAAGGGCCAATGTCCAATTATGAAAATTTGTGTAATTAAATATAAACATCTTAATATATTCAGTAACTAAAATACTCACAGTCTTCCTGCTGTGTGAATAAATATAGTTGGTCCCTACATACTTCAATGAGAGTATTACTCTAGTGATACATTATTTTCAAAGAAAAAAACCACATGCTTCTCCATACACAAAGTTTTATGACATTAGCCCTTATTTAACTGAGGAAGTAAAACATGTAAAATTCTTCACTCTTATCTTATATTCTTTCTTGGGTTTTCTCATTCTTGAGCACTACACATTGTAATAATAAGTGTTAATATTCAAAGTATATGAAAACTACTGTACATTGAATTTTTAATCCACTATTATAATAAATAAAAATAAACATTCCTGCTCATATCAAACATAGTTATTTTAAATAAAATTTGGTCTAAATGTAATTTGGAGATGTTCTCAGTATAATTTTATATACTAGTTTTTATTTTACGGTCTAGGATTTGACTCACATTGGACTTTGGAATAAGCTATTTTTTAAAAAGTTAATGAACGAAGGTTTTGGTAGGTGTGAAAATATTTATTTTATTTTATTAGCTTGTTAAATGTGATTACTTTTAATTTGAACCTGTTGCATTCTCGCAGTTTGTGCGCTCGTTTCGGAAGAAATGTATCGAATCCCGAACAATAAGTACCCACGGTGATTACTTTTTATATAATTAACAATATGTGACCTTTTTGCTTTCGAACAAAATCCAATGGATTGTATAAATTTTGAGGTGGAGAAGTATTTACAAAATATTATTTTATATCCTTGTGAATAACAAGTTTATGAAGAAAGGGCGCACAAAGAAACTCAAAAGATATAATTGATTATTTAACTGCTTGTCGTAAAGGGTAAGTTTTTTTAATGGTATGCATATTACTGGTGCTTAGGCTATCTGTATCTACTAATTTAAGTACAATGGATGAGTAGCGATACTATTTTATTTACTGTAGAAATAATATCAAAATTAAGATACAAATAAATATTTCTTTATAACAATGCAGCGATTATTCTGATATTTCAAGTACTTTTTTTTAAAAAAAAGCTCTTAGCTGAAAGTAAATGTTACTAACACTTTGTAACACACTTATTGTATGTTCAAAATCTCTTGTGCCTTGGCCGAGTTCGTATCACGCTAGTACTAAGTAATTTCAACCTAACAGGGAATTGAACTAGTCAAGTTACTAAAGCTGATTAATTTACACACTCAGTGCTCAGTCATAGCACTTTAGCAATATTGACCACGACATGAAGCCGATGATGATTAAAATATATTTAAAACCATTAAAGTTAATGAACTTTTGTGTTCCCTATGCCATAAAGTAAGTAAGTAAGTATTTGATAACCAACCGCCTCTGTTGTATAGTGGTCAGATTTACTGGCTTCAGATCCTGAAGTCCCAGGTTCGATCCCCAGTGCCCCTAATTCTGTCTGTGAAGCAGTGGGTCTGAAACGGAACCAAAATCAACCTCGTGAGGACAAATGAGGAGATAATTGAATGAATAAATAGCGCTTCAGTCTAGAAAACTGAGATAGAAGTCTGGAGGGCTCGTTGTGCTAACCACATGGAACCCTCAGCTTGAAAATGTTGGCACTATCTTTGCCAACATATGGCAGCCTCTTGATTGGTAGAGCCTGCTCTCAGGCTGGCACCATGGAGATATAACTCAAGTTAAACTCTACCAATATGATAAAAAATTATTCCCAAAAACATTTATTTCTGGAAAATTGTGTAAATCCTATAGATGTTTGAAAACTGTAAACACTGTATTAAATAACAGATACCCACTTCAGTGGCTGAGTGGTCTAAGGTGTCACTACAGTGTTAAATTTGCCTGCTGATAGCGGAGCACTTGGGGTGCAGATCCTGGTCGGGTCTATTGAGGGTAGTTTTTCCTAAATTGTTTCTCCATCTTCCAAAATAAAAATGCTGGTAGATAACCTCTCAAATGCTTCTTTCCTCATTACTACCCAATGAGATTATCATATATGCATATAACATGAACAGGTAGTATGGCGTGGTGATATCAGTAATAAAAATAACAGCTATATTTATAGTCAAAATTGTTATAGTCTTCGAAATGAAACTGCTTTTAAAATATTTTATTGCCTCCTTAGCCTTTAATTTTTTTAAATTAACCAAAGCACAGTGGCCAAATTTAGCACATTAAATTTTAGTTATTTTTTATTTTACCTGCTTACTAATAAACTCAAATAAATGGTACGACAAAATCGTAAGCTACATATTCTCTCGTATAGGTTATTATAGTTAGTGACAAAATCTTCAAAAATAAGTTATCTCTAATTTTATCTTAAATAAATAAGTATAACATTATTATTTATCACTACCCTCACCAGATATTTATTTGAGAAAAATTCAAAAGTGGTACAACAGCATTAACCTGGAGTCACTTCTTTGATATGCTAATTAACCAAAATGGGTACAGGTACAAAACTAGTACAAAACTTTGCCATCAAAAAAGTTCATAATTCAAAAGTGGTACAACAGCATTAACCTGGAGTCGCCACTTTGATATGCTAATTACTCAAAACCGGTACGGGTACAATACTTTTTATTTGTGGTACAAAATGGTACAAAACTTTGGCATAAAAATTTCAAAAGTGGTACAACAGCATTAACCTGGAGTCACCACGTTGATATGCTAATTACTCAAAATGGGTACGGGTACAAAACTTTTTCTTTGTGGTACAAAACGGTACAAAACTATTACAAAACTTTGGCATCAAAAAGGTTCTAAATTCAAAAGTGGTACTACAGGTTAATGGACGTCTAGCTGACTGGAATGGTTAGGCTAATTTTTCTGCTCGAGAGTGTGATTGTATCTTGACGTTATATCTCCCCACGTTTAGTCAAGCTTGGTCGCCTACACACTTTACGGTCCGGCACTACACTTCTTATCTCTATCAGTTCTTGGAAAAAGTTTGCTTGCTGCCTTTACTGATTACCGGTCGTGGTCGCCAGTCTCCCAATTGTTTAAACAAACCAGTAATTCTGCCAACCTGATGGCTGGAATCCACCCGTTTGTGTAACGTTAGCAACGCCATCTATTTTGATAGATCAACACACCGCCAGTGAGGGTAGGCAGGGCCTTAAGTGCTTAAATTTTATGAAGAAGGTGACCTGGCGGTCTAGGGGTAAGGTGTCAGACTTCTGTGTTGGGGGTCCTGGGTTTAATCGTTGGTTCTGGCACAGCTTTATCTGATTGTGAAACCCTTCCTTCACCTCTGACACAATGTGTATTAAAAACAACTTGTGAATGTGTGGAATGTCAGGTCTCCACCATGGTTCGGATCCTACGATAAACTGTAGGTCCTCCATTTCATCTCACAATCACCCTACCATTACGCATTGGTGTGTGTATAACCTAAACGAGTAGTAATACGCGGTGCTAATAAAATTAATTATAATAATAATAATTTTTTTTTCACGAAAAAATTTGTAAATGCATTAAAAATACTAGATGACTGTTAATGTCAGACATGCTATGGCATACTTCACAAGCAGATGAGTAGTGATGCTGTAGACGCTAGAAAGGTTAAATATAATATCAATTAAAATTATTTCTAGATTTATACCCTCGGCTAAAGAATATGATCAAGGGAAGATAAATGAATTTCAAAATGTAATTGATGGTTTGAATGTCAGCATACAATGTATCGTGAGCATGTTAATTTAACCTTATTTTGTTTCAGCAAGTAATCCACTTAATGAATCAAAACAATTAAATCCTTGTGCTGCTTCAAATATAAGATTGTCTAAAAAAAAAGGTAACAAATTTCTGGTGAACCCACACAATGGTTAACATACTCAAGTCATTATGAGATGACCATTTACATGTCTCTGATAGAGTAAGAGGAATTTCAATATCGCTTAGGTTACATAAATTAAAGGCATTTTATTAAAACAACCATACCTTATTTTCAGGACAGGAACGAGGCAAACCATTGTAATGAAACACTGTAAATACTTCTGGTATTGTAGGCTTTTCATCAGGAAAAAACTCTTCCATAAATGCATTCAAAAGAATAATACCCAAACTTTCAGAATCTAATTTTTTTGCCATTATTTCAACACTGAAAAAGATAAGTTGAATTAAGTTATTTAACAAATAAAAATAAGAATAACAAATTTAAAAGTGGAGACATTAGTGGTGTGTAGGACTGGGCGCTCTTAGGATTTTGATTGTTTTGTTCTGAGAGCCTTTCATATATACTGGATTTTTAAATAAAATATACTGGATATAACTGGAATTTCAAAACTCTAGTCCAATAGCCTGATAAAGAATTAATGCATTTGATGCATTGTGTGTGTGTATATATATATATATATATATATATATATATATATATATATATATATATATATATATATATATATATATATATATATATATATATATATATATATATATATATATATATATATATATATATATATATATATATATATATATATATATATATATATATATATATATATATATATATATATATATATATAAATAAGGATGGGACTCTTGAATAATTAAGCATATTTGAGGATTCGAAACTCAATTATTTTTTAAATACAAAGATTGAATTTTTTTAACGCTATTATAACAGTTACCATTAAGTAAGTCCAAGGTAATGATAGGAAAAACCTAACAACCAAACCCAAGACCATTATTTTACCACTTTGTGTTAACTAAATCAGAAATGCCCCCTAGCCATGTGGGAAAGTTGACACTTATGCCCATCACATTGTCTAAGATTCGGATTCAAAGATGAAATAAGTTTCAAATCCGAGAAAATATGGATTTGGTCCATCTCTAATATATATCTAATACAAAGAGATTATATTTGTTTAATGGCCTCCACCACCCCCTACCAGCTGGTCCTTTCCACAACAAGTAATCTTTTTAAAAAATGAATTTATTTAATAAATACATAGTAATAAAGATACAGAATCCTCAATGAAAAAAACAAATAGATACAATATTAAGAAAAACTTACTTTGATATAAAGATGATTTCAGTGACCTAACATGATTAAAAATTAAGATAATAAAACATTCAAACCACATATTTTTATAAGATGAATACAAATATTAAACCTCAAACACAACACTTTTTATTTTTACAATCTCGCTATCTTAGGTAGAGAAAGTATTGTGATAAAAAAAATCAAACTCAAAATTTTAATGACTTTTGACGTTTCATGACCCCCCAAATCTAAAAAAGTGGTTTTTGACTTTCCACCTGTCTATTTGTTTGTATCTCCATCTAGAGCCTGAACTATTTGAACGATCAGGCTAAAACTTGGTATCTAGGGTTTTCATAGGGTTGCCCGAGGGATTTTTGGAATTGGATATCTGACCCTAAAATTAAGGGTAGTTTACTGAAGGGCAAAAAGAGAAAAAATCGATTTTCTCAAAATCAGCTCTAACGATTTTGATTAAAATTTGTATCTTGGTGTTTATTAAGATTATAAATAAACTGGATATTTTCATTTTACTATGAAAATGAATTTTAGGGTTCTTTACAGAGGCAGAAACTTCTGTATCTCCGAAACTATTTGAGATACTAAATAACTTATCATTGCAAAATTGTAGTACTTTTAAAAATAAAAAAACTTTTATATGAAAATATATTTTTATAAATCCAACAGTTTCTGAGATAGTGGCAAATATATTAATACATACAATTTTGTGAGCTTTAGTTCTAAAGAGATACTACTTAAGTTTTAACGCAATAATTCTCCAATGCCATAGAGTAATTAAGTGAGTCTCGAAAAGTTAGTTTTTCTTTACATCTCTTAGGAGAAATGTTTGTATAACAATGATCTATATCCATTTTAGAGTCAATAGTCAATATTTACATTTTTCATTGCTCAAAATTTATAAATGAGGAATTTAATAGCAATGCGATGGCATGAAGATTTGCAACACCTAATAAAATGTCAAAATTTTTTAACCGGAAGTTGAAATTTTAATACGAAGTGTTGACCCTTGTGAACCCAACATTGATCTTTTTTATCGGTCCAAACATACAATGAGGACATTAATTCTTTAAAAACCAAATTATAAAATTTAAAACTGGGACTAAAAAAGAAAAGTTTTACATAAGTATAGTGCAATTTATGCTTGGGTTTGCTAGTGTATATTATTTTGTTTCACATATATTAAACAAGTTTTGAGTAAATGTTTCCATTTTCAACAATAGAGCGAGAAAGTCTGTGCCGAGTTCTGTACTATTTATTTCATTTCATATTTTAACCCTTCTGCCTCTTCCATAATTTTCTGTAGAACTATTTTTCCTTTTACTCCCAAGTTCCTTGTTTCATCCGGTTCTGTTTTTCCATTTTTGATATAATTCTACTTCAATCATTTTCCTTTTTTCAAGAGATTCTTTCTTTATTCCTAATTCATTTCTTGCAGTATGAATATACTCATTAGAAATTGTCATATTTAGAAGTCCTTCAGCTGCAGTGATTGTATCATAAGTTACACCTTGAGCAATTAGGCTGTCCTCATGTAGGTTTTCAACCAGACATTCTTTATTTACAGAAAAACTTCGCTCAATGGCTGCATTGCTATGGAAGAGAACAGGGATTTTTTCAGTAAAATATTGCAGCTCCTATGATAGTTTCTTTTAAACAAATATTCATAAAGAACTTGTAAAGTTTGTCACTACTTGAAGTGACTCCTTTAAGATAGTCAATAACTTCTTACTTTGATAAGAAAAAATCCAAGTAGTCTCTTTTTACAGCATTGGCTTGCATCCCAGATAGTTGTTTCTGGTAGGACTTCTAATGCATAAGTTATCCTATGGGTCCTAAGAAACGAATTGATCATGACTGCATGATACCTTTGAAAATTTAGTAGGAAAGGGTACATTTATGTAAGAGTTTGTTGCAGAGATCAAATAGTAATTGTTGACAATCACCTCTGAACTGAAGTACCTTTATGTCTTTAATGCATCTCAAACACACTGATTCTGCAAACCCAATAACTATAATAGGGAGTGATTTCATGTTTGACTGTTTCTTCAAATCATAGAATCACCATTTTTTTTAAGTATTTGTTGAATTAATTATATCACATTTTATAGATTATGTTTATAAAGTGCTCAAGGGGTTTACTTAGATCTGCAAATATAAATGGTAATAGAGGTTGATTGCTCTGATATTAAAGTGAGAGATTTCTCCAACTCAAGTGAAACTAACAGCATAAATCCCAACTTTGTTGTGTAAAATCCTCCTTCAAAAAGTTACTTGATGATCAGATTTTGGAAGAGATTTATTAGAAGAATAAACACACTTCTTTAAATAAGGCAGTATTAACATTGCTCTCTTTAACACAGTTTTAGTTTTCTACCCATCTAATAGAACAAAACTACATTGGGAAAAGAGATGATGATTCTGTTTTTCTTTAGTAGTCTATACGCCTCATTGATCAGAAAATATTACTTTGATCACTACAAGCGGAAAATTTCTAGCAGAAGAATGTGTCATTATTTGATTATCACCCCACAATATTTCAGAAAGCAAAACTTCCTCTTTGATAAGAAAACTCTGAATAGAACAACTAGTTTTAGTTTCAAGTTTTAAAACTAGCACTAGAATGTATACATTCACCATGTAGGCCTACAGATGACACTGCATTTTTGGCTGCTGGGACCAAGTAAAAAATATATATTTTTTTGCTCCCACTAGTAGCTTTCATGCTGTCAATATACTTCTTTCCCTTGGCATGAGATCGGATTGAAGATACTTCCATGTTACTTATACCAAAGATAGTTTTACACAAAGAAAACAATGTCCTTTAGTTTTATCACACTCCACTCTTTGGAACCACAGCCAATTTGTAAACAATGTACTGTCCAACCAATCATCCTTATAATAAGTTTTTCCTTCAGGTTTATTAATTTCCTCTTATACACAAAGCTAACAAGATAAACAATTTTCAATAAGGCTGTGTACTCATATCAGCCAAGCTTGCGAATTGTATGGCTTTTTTTGGGGGAGGGAGGGGGGGTGGGGTGGGGGAGAAACATAATATTAGCACAACAAAGCGGGTAATGTGCCATTGGAATGTAGAACTATCAGTAGTTTTGAAATTATAAATATTAGGGGTCTCAAAATGTTGAATCAAACTGCCATAGCCAACATTTCACTCAATGAGAAGAGGCATAATATGTTTCCAGTATTTGATTTTAAACTCAAATATATTTCCAGAATCAAAAACAAAATCAAGTATATTTCCAGTATTGGTAGTCACCCTGGGTATCTACAATATATAGCGAATTTAATTTTTTTAATTTTCAGGGATGTGTTCAGGGGAGTGGGGAATTATTTTATTAAGATTCATGACCTCTAATAAAAAAAGAAACTTGCTTCTGGTATTTGCTGCTGGCAATAATCATTTTAGTGAAGAAATCTTATATTATTTTTAAACATTAGTCTCCATCAATTGCTCATCAGTCTAAAATAAGTTAGAATTGATCCTGGCTTTTTTGACACCACAAACTATAAAAGGGTTTTAGAAACATCAATTTTTATGAATATTTTTCTCTGAAGAGGTTTAGTAGATAAAACATGAAGTGGCTAGTGCAACACATTTGAAAGAAATATAAAGCTATCTAGTGAACTTTTTATCTGCATCTATTTAAGGTCAAGCTTCGACAGATGAGTTAATTTTAGAATATAATGTGCCGAGCTAATGTTATGTTAGCTCGCACAAGAGTATTGTTTTGTATCGTATACTTGACCTATCAATTTCTAATTATTGTTTGTTATCTGGACGCCCCTTATTGTCACCTTTCTTATTATCTCTGTAGAGCTTCACGAGTCTCTTATCTGCGCATGCACATATTTTTCCCTTTCCTCGTACGCTTCGTGATTTCCTACTCTCTTTTGTTTTCTGCCCCCCTCCTTTTCCTTGTTCTTGTTCGCGCACTATGCTTGTGGTGGTGTGGCTTTATTCAACCACCTTTTTCTCTCACTACAGTCTAATATAGTTCGGGCTCAGGAAGAGCCTGGCAGCAGTTCTGTACTATTCATATTGGTATCTCATCTAACACCCCGGGGGCGAGAGGGAGTCTTCGGGCTTGTCCACATTGGTCGCTCGGCTTGTCTGAGCTGGAGCGCATTATTCAGTTACGCTGCTGTTTGTCATAGCCGTCCCTAGTCGACATGGCGTGCCTGAGATGGGAACACTGGGCCGCTTGGAGCTAGCCCCCGCCACAATAGCCGTTCATGGTTATTTCCTGGTAAAGCCGAAGTTCGGCACTTACTCTTCTACCTGTACTCCACTGGCTCTGGACTGGTTCCCGGGCTGGTGCACTTCTTCCGGTCCTCTACTAAACGGCACCGGTACTCTACGGCCTGTGGCCCATTGGCCTGCTCTTTGGGCGTGTCTTCTGGAGCATCTCGCTGCGGTTGGGTCTATCTGACTGCGCAGGCTAGAGGCTCTCCCGAGAACATTCCTGAGGGGACCACTGCATTCACAGCATGCTACGAACTATAGAGTCTACAGAGGCCATCAGTTACTTCACTCACAGCTTGCTACCTACTATTGTGACTGGAAGGACCTTCGGTTAGCTGTTCCGGTGTCAGGTACCGCGCTAGCTGGGCGTTCTAGAGTTTATTCTTTATTAATGTTGTACATTTATATGTTCGGGGCCGTGTGTTATTGTTGAGCCTGTAGGGCATATATTAATATTGGCATTCATCGTTAGCAAGTGCATAGAGCTGCCAAGTCACCTAAGTATCTTTGTGTGCTAGAGGGCTTGTTATTGCCCATTGGCCCGGATCTATTTCTACCATTAGACCGGCGTGTGCGTAGTCACAGCTCAATTATACTAGAGTGATTGTTCAAAGCTGATTGCTAGGAAAACTTTATATGTAATCTTCGTTAATCCATGCGCTACGTCCGCTTGAGCGGGCAGTGTTTATTTTTAGGTGTTCATAGTATAGCCCAATTATGTATTAGTTATTGGTCTGGCCCTTGGCCAACTAGGCTCCAGATAATGTACAAGTACTCATACAAGGTTGCCCCTTTGTATTTCATGTTGATATTGTTGCCACATTGTGGGGCTATTGTAGGGTAGTATTTAAGGGACCTTCCGTCAGTATGACTCTTTGCCTGCGGGGGGAGCTGTATTATTTACACCTGCCCCACCTGACTTGGGCGGGAGTAATGTGCCCCGTCCCCCATGACGGGATACTTGAACTGCTCTAGTGTGGGTTTGTTTTTCCGAGCTAATATTCTTGCTGGGTCATATTAAAATATATATACATTGTTGCTAAGGGTAAATTGTTAATCGTGTCACTTATGTTCTAGCCCCTTTTGGCATTACGGCTAGCTACATGGAATACCCATGTAAACGGCACGCAGTCATGAGCTTAACTCCACAGGTAGGTGGGACGGGTGTTATCCTCTGACACCCTCAGACTGCTTGCAGGAGGTGTACACCAGCGCTGTGCTGGTTTGATCAGAGCGATTCATTAATTAGAGGGCTGTTGTGCCGCCTATGTATCAAGGAACCAAAATCATGTACTGTTATTTTTTGCTCATGCCCTGTCTAAGGACTGTTATAATAAATGTCCTTAAACCAGATATCTTTCTTTTGTGTTAACTTGCATCCCTCCTTTTTATTCCACTAAATGAGGGGTACAATAACATAGCACAAACATTTTATAATGAAATATATATTATATTTATCTATTTTACTTGCTTTATATAGTCCGTTACAGTAACACACTCCTATCTCCCAAGATCGAAAATAGTTTTGGTGAAATATTAAAACATATTAAATATAAGAATAATATAAAGCCCAACATGTGTCAAAAGCATAGACACAATTTTAAAACCAGGATTACTTTATATTCAAAAGGTATAACGTTAAGCATAACAAAAATACTTCTAAAACTTTCAATCAGAAAAAGGTTTAGGCATAGTAGCTTCAATGCATTGTATGCCCCTTCAAAAGAAAAGTACTGGCTACCCTATTGATCCTTTAAAATTAAACAAAACTTGTCCCTCATGATACAGCATGAATGTCATGAGACAGGCTTACCTTTACTCAACCTTTTACTTAGAAATCCAAGAGCTAACAACAGTGGGGCGATTGTGACAGCAAAGCGATAACTTGATAACTAAGGACACTGGCTTTTCACGAATAGTTTTTTTCACAGAATGTTTGAAAAATCCATTTAAAAAGCACCAAAAAGGGTTTCATGCTCAAATAGATCATTTGTGCTTATTTTTGAGTTGATGAAATAAAATTATGAATGTATTTATTTATAAGCAAAATTAAAGTTTTATATTGAATTATTAATAATACTCATATTTTAAAATGAAATTCATGTTTTATAGGCTGAATTCTGTTTGGTGTGTGACTTAAGATAATCCGGACCCTTGGATAGTATGTTACAAAATATTATTTTGTATATAGTATACTAGATAGCTGTTGCCCGCGGCTTTGCTCGCGTGGAAGTTGATTATATACAAATACGAAAATATACATATGTATTTACAGATTAATTTAAAATATTACGTTATGTTGATGACCATAACTTGACCTCAGATCAAAAATAATGCAAGTCCAATACAAACTTTCACCCCCTTTTTCATCCCTTATTAAATAAAATTTCCAAAATTCCTGAAACACATATTTATTTGTTTTACGTCAATAACCGAAATACAAAATTTTGTTTATGTAACTTTCAAATGACGGACTTTCATACATATTATCATACATATTATCATCCCCTATTTTGACCCCTTTGGGGTGGAATTTTCTAAAATCCTTTCTTAGTGGGTGCCTACATAACAAAATGAATATACAGTCCGAATTTCATGCTTGTAGCCTTGAAAGTTTGCGCTTGGCGATGATGAATCAGTCAGTCAGTCAGGACATGTTATTTTATAAGTATAGATAATGTACATTAAATGTCTACTGTGGTATTATTTATGTATTTAGTATTATTCAACATAGGACATGCCTTATTTTGTAGACCTGTAAAAATAACCTATACTTTTCAAGGGTTTGCTCATCTAAACAAGTTTTTTTTACTGGAATTGTTATTTTAAATGTGCAAAAGATTTAAATTTTTGGTTTATTTACCAGGTGTTATAAAATAATTTTTATTTGAGAATTTTTAAACTGAAATTAAAGTTTTCCTATGATGAGAGAACAAATATTTACCATAACATAAGACCTCTATTGATAACAATTACAGTTCAATAATAATTTTGAAAACCTTCATTTGCCATTAGTTTAAATGCTTTAACAATATTTTGAAATAATTCAGATTGGAAATTAAACGATTTATTTACAAGTTTCATGCATGTAGGGCAATACTAATATTGTGAATTCCTTCAATAATTCAATAAATTAAACCATATTTAGCATTGGCATTGATTTATATTATTTTATAGCTGATGATTAGTCACAGTAATCTAAGATAATAAACTTGACAAGTTTCATTAAACACCATATTACAGACATTGTAGGTCAGGATCAAACACATACAAGTACATATACAATACAATTCATATAGTATATCTTGGTAAATGGAGAGATCATGGTTCGAATCCTAGTTGGGTATACTAAGGGTGATTTTCCATAAATAATTTCCCCCTCTCCTTCCAAGGAAATGTGAGTAGATTACTTCTAAAATACTTTCTTCCTCATCCTTACCCCAGAGAAATCATCATTTTAACCTGAACAGGTAGTAAGATACAGTAACAAAAAGATGATAAATATATCATTAAAGATGATGCATCAGGGTACACAATGTATCATCTACCATGATGCATTGTCTATCATGATATATTGGCTCACGCGATGCATGGTCATAATGATATACTGTGATAAACTATACATCGTGATAAATGATATATCACCACATTCAAAATTGTAATATAGGTATGTAAATATAAAACTAGCTTTTCGTGATATATCGACCAGCCCTAGGGGTACAGTAGTATTTTGAAAAGTAATTAAATGCTCCTCAACCTGCCTTTTGATAAATTAATTTTGTATGGAAGAGCTGTAATGCAAGCACTTTTTTTATTATGAAATTTCTCGATAATGAAAAGAGATACTTATTAACTTTACTGTTTTTAATAACTTTCAATAAAATAAATCTCTTTTATGAAAAGCCTTTATATGCTATATAATTTGCATATTATATTACATACCAAGCATTATGTTTTAAAAATAGAATAGTGTCTCGATAGTTTAGGTTTTTGTTAGGAGGGCGAGGATAAATTTAGTGCATATAATTTCATATAGGCTGAAGTATGCATGGTCATGTGGCAAATAAACAATCACAAGTAAAAGAATATAACATTTGATAGTATGTTCATATTATGAAATTTAAAAATATATATATTAAATACTTTTTACACTTAGAAACATGTCTATTTTTTTCAACTATTTTCTGTAGTTTGAGGTTGTTTTTTTTTAAGATCAAGATGGGCTAAATCTCGTTCAATTTGATTAGACTACTGTATAAGTTTCCAGCTTGTGATAGTAAATAAAATAATAAGTTTTATTAATGTTGCTATTTTAAAAACCTAACTGTATCACAGGTCTGTTACATTGCGATAAAGGGAGATTCAAAATAAACTCACAGAAAGAAGAGCCAATTATAAATTGTGAGCGCTTGGATTAGTAATACCCTCCAAGTACACACGTGAAATTAATACAGCGGGCTTTCTAATCCTGCAACACTCATTTAACTAAATATCTGTATAGAAATAGAAATTTTAAGTTTTAAGGCTCTTCTTTCATGGGTATTTTTAAAAATTTACATGACGATGCCAAAATGACACAATTTTTCAGGTTGTAGTTTCAGAAATTTAAAAACAAGTGGGGCTTTTTTTTAATGTAGATAATATTATATAGAAATTAATGGTCTTTGTTTAGAGTTGATCGGACAATCAGAACAGATATTTTGATTACATTAACTCTGATTATTGCCAAAAATGCTGTGTGCTGTCTTGAAATGACGTATATATTTCGAAAATAAAAAAAGTAAAATTATGTCACCTTTTAAATACCAATCTAATAAAAAAAAAACCTGGTGAATGTTATTTTTAAAAATGGTCACGCAGTTCTAATAGATAGTAAATTCCTGGAGATACATTAAGTGTTAATTAGCTGTTTGGAAATAACTTCCTTAAGGCTAGCAATTTATTTACTTTTGGAAATTGCCTTTTAGTTGAAGAGTCTATATACTTCTTAAACGCTAAGGGTCTAACAGTGAATACATGATATCAATATAAAAGTTATCCAGCATTGCCACTATTTTCATAATACAATATTTACTTTTATTACCAGGTTTTCAAGAAGGAATTTCCATTTTCCTGCACACTTTATAGAGAGTAGTAAAAAGCAATGAAAATCCATTTTTCATAAAATTGATAACCCTGTGAGTTTTCCGTGGGAATGAGATGGGAAAAAGTTTAAAAGTTATTTTCGACTTTAGGTATATATTTATTTTTCAGATTTATAATACTAGTTTAAACTTAGCTTTCTCATTAATTCCAATAAATAAATTTGATAGTTTCAATTTAGTGGTAAATGTCAACAATATTAGTCAGGAAAAGGGACAACAAGTTTTATTAGGTTGCAGTTATAGGTATGAACCATACATTTAAATTATCTAATTTTGGAAAAAAAGAAAAAGAAATGCATGCTAAAATTTGAATGTAAATTAATTTTTAAATTAAAAGTTTAAAAAAATGCAATAATATTTTGTATAACAGGTGATGAATAGGTTTTTTGATGTAATGTAAATTAAAAAACCTAGGCCTAATGCAACAATTATAGCTGTGTATTTTTAATTAGGGCCTAAGCATTTTTGGTATAAATATTCTTTAAACAGATTTTAAGATATACTAAAATGGTTCTTAAATAAATAAAAAACTTATGGCGAAAATTATAATAAATTCTTACACAGTAGAACATACATATGAATATATTCAAACTAATCTGAAAAGATAAAAGTGAGTCACAGTCCTGTTCATAAAAATAACCAAAAACATTTCTCAACTGACCAGTGTGCCTGGCTACCACCTACATTTTTTTCTAAATATAAGAAATTCCCAGTGTTTTCCTGGCTCTCCTGGTTATCCAGGTGTGTGGCAGCCATGCTTATCGCTTATGCATGATAATTAACATACAACAAAAATATTTGAAAAATATATTACTTACTATTCTCTCTCGGAAACTAAATCCAATGCCTTGAGAACATCTTGAAGAAGAAGAGAAGATATGAAATTGTTTCCTTCTGGATCAAAGCTTTTAAATACACGTTGTGCTACTTCACTTGGAGTTTCAGGCCTCACTAATTGTTTCTCTAATGAGAACAAAACTGGAATATATAATTATGTATTAAACAAAGACAAATAAGTTGCAAGATAAAAAAAAAAGTTTATCTATACATATTACAGTGAGTCAAAGCAATTTTCAGAAAAGTGAGCATTATCCATTTAATTTTTTGACATGGATAAATAGGTTTAAAATAATATAAATTCAGATATGCAAAAAAACTTTTTTTTGTCTTCAAAACCTATGATAAAAAAATATTGTTCTCCTTCAAAACAGTCGCTTTAGTGACACTTGAATCCATAAAAGTAACCAATAAGGCTCACGATTAAATACACTGGAGATTAAATTACAAATAAAACAAAAATTGTGTTCCAATTATTAAAATGTGTTATTTATTTGAGGTGTTTAATGCGCACTTAATGATTAGAATATATTACTTTTTATTTAATCTAATAAAATTATAAGGTTGTCATGTAAACTGAACTTCCATCTGATATTATCTTGTCTTCTTAGCAAAGACTAGTGTGATAAGATTTCAAGGGGATAACCAGGGTTTGCAGCTCACTAAACGGACATAATTGGGAGTTCTTCTTTCTGGTACATTCCTTTGTAAATATACTAAAAAAATATAAAAAATCTGCCTTGATGGTGATTTTTTTAATAAACTATCTATTTTTCATTAGCAACTCTTATTTAAGTTTGTACTTTGTTTTTGTAATATTCATTTTAAAAAGAATTTCTGAACGGCATCACATCAGCCCTGCTTAGTAAATCATACAGATTTATATTTTAATGTCCATTTTCTAGAGTATTTATGCTTTACCTTTGGAAGACCAAACTGTACTTGGATTGTGGTGTATACTGTCAACTGGACACAAGCCCCCGAAGAAATTGTAAATGGCAAATCTCATTATTAACGTATCACATTACATTTCTTCTAATCTGTTGAGATTGTAAAGAATATGTATGCTATAAATCCTAATGTTAAGTAATGGTTATTTTTCATTTCAAAACATTAAAATTTTGGACAGCAGAGGTGATCATTATAAAATCCTGTCGTGGTTGAGCTCCATTATTCAAATTTTAAAGCAGGTCTGTTGAAATGATGCTGCCAATAATTCACTGGCTAATATTTTTTTTAATATCTCTGAGATATAAAGGCTTATTCTTGAGGGAATTTATGTTACGATTACAAAAATGTAATTAATATTTCTTTATCACCTCTACATCAAAATATATTCTCAAATTTAAAAGAATTACCCATTTTTAGTACTATACAATAGCTATACATATAATATACAAACTTCACCATGAACTTTTTTCATGCTAAAATACAACAGTTATATTAATTTATATTGTTGTACAGGTAATATGTGCATTCTATATAATTAAAATGATGGTAACAATTTTTTTTTTCCTAACTGTACGTTTTGCATTCCCTCTTTAAAAACCAACAGTCTACCCACATTATGGCAGTATCCCAGTGATCTTGATTAACTCTTTTCCGCTAAGGATCTGTCCTGATGAAATGTTTTCCCCTTGCTCATCACTCATAGCTCCCAAATTGTCAGGGGAAAACCCCAAATGTGAAGGTATAAAATGAATTTTCATTGATATTTGACACCCTGTATATTTAGAGCATTGTATGCAAAGTTGACACCATAAATTCATATTTGTCTTCTTTCCTGTTTCCAAGAGATCCATGCACAACTGCCTTAAAAGTCAAGCTGTCAGTTCAGTATCCTGTTGCTTCATCTCAAATACATTATATTTCAAAAGTCTCTTTATTTGGGGACCAATGACAATTTTTTCTTTAAGTTTAGCATTTGTTATATTGAGAAACACTTCTGTGAGATAGGTGAATTAATTTCCTATATCTTGGCCTTAATGAAATTCTTCATTAAACCAAGCTTTATATGTAAAGGTGGAAGAACATTTTCTGGTTCACCAGTGGAACATATTTACATTACTTCTTCTGGTTCAATATTCACTTCTTTTTTTTCCCTATTGTTAGACAATATAATGCTTTGCTGTTGCCTGACCTCCCCAAACATAGAAAAAAACCATAGTTTGTGAAAATTCCCTGTAAGCCTTTAAGTATTGTAATAACCTTTAGATCACCACATACATTCCAAGAGTAGTCTTGGTACTACACTGCATTCAGAATCTTCTACATACTTTCATATGTTACTTTAAAGTCAGCGGCATGAATTGGAGGAACTGATAGATATCTATTCCTATTTATTTCCATCTATTTCTAGTTGAATCCTGAGATGTGCTGTAGGCCTACAGTTAGTAAAAGACAGATGTGGAGCCCGGTTTGTCTTGGTCACCCAATTGCAACCATAATAAAAACATTATGCATGTTTGGTAATGATATGGATCTACTTCCTCAGAGGTCTTGTTTTAAGCCTATCACACACATAGCCAAATTGTTAGGGTGATTGTTAGAGTGCTTCAGCATTATAACAATGCAATGGTAGGCAAATCATAAGAAACAAATACTCTCCAAATAAACTTATATCAACCACCCATGCTATAAGCTGTCTTTTGTAAATGAAAGAGCTATTGTGTGAGCATATACACAGTACAATAGGAATACTCTCAAGACACTACTGCCATCCATAAACCAATGTAAAAAATATATGTGGTTATATATCTTATCAGTGTCTGTTTTATAATAAGTTAAACATTATGTTTACATTCAACAACTATATTGTAGGTCATAAGACAGATCAGGGTGATATTTCCTTCATTAAACTATAGTAAGATACATGAATTATGTGTGAACACAAAAACCTATACATACAACAATGATGACATTATGCAACCTTTTTAATTGTAATTACCGAGATCTACACACAAAAATGGACTTAGAACAGAAATATTTTCTTGATGCAAAAATCATGTTGACTAGTGATAACTAATGTTTTCAAGTGCTAAACTATGACTTTCAACTTTTTATTTGACATATACTACATAGATGTTTGTGATCCCCTTTGACGAGAAGCATTCAAAATGTAGCAATTCTAGCTACCAGTCAAATAAAAATGGGCAAGTCAACAACACTACACTTACCCAATCTCACCGTCCAGGCTATGTACGAACTAATAACAACACGTCTGGCCACATTATCACCCCGCGAACAACTGCCAGGTCTGAGCCGAGAGTCAAATTTCGCCCGCTAGAGACCGCCACCATGCTCAAAGCCAACCCAACGACCATGAGAAGAGAAGAGATGCCAGTTTAGAAGGAACCAGTGCCACCCAGTCGTTTCGAGAATAAAATAGACGTTCTCGTCACGCACGTCCCCCCCTTCCCCCTTTGTGTTAAACTCTTTGATCACATATCACCTGTTCAACGAGTTTTGTGCATCGTATAAAATACCGTCCATGAAAATAGACTGCACTCTTGGACTTGACTTGGAAGTAGTAAGACGAAGCCGAGGTTTCAAGGACTTATTTAAAATGTAAGGAGAAATTCACTTTCGGCGTAATGATAAATTTGTAATTATTCAAAATTCTCTTTCGGCCATTTATTTTATAAATTAATAAAGTCCAGTATTATTCTTCATTTTCTAGGAGATTGAGTTAACTTTGAACTACTTAATTTGTGAATTGTATTTCACAATTAATTTGGTAATGATTTACTTGGGAGAGTTAATTAATAATATTATGTCATAATATTCAAAATTAGTAATGTTATGCGCTATGCTTGGTATTCATAAACATTGAATTAACTTTGAACTACTTAACTTGTGAATTGTATTTTACAATTAATTTGGTAATGATTTACTTGGGAGAGTTCATTAATAATATTATATTGTATTATTTAAAATTTGTAATGTTATGAGTTATGCTTGGTAATCAATGAAAACATCTAAATTTGTATGAAATATTTTATTTTCGGAAATATCGAAGTTTATAGTTGCTCATATTCGATATGATGGTCCGATATATAATTTAGGACTTAGGCTCTTTGCGGCTAATCAAGATTTTATTAACGGTTTGGATTGGTTTTTTTGTTGCTATGATTAAACCTTTGAGTTTTAAGAGTAATATATAATTCTGTGGAAATTGTGAGCTATGATAGAGGATAATCTAGAGATTTTTCCTTACTATTTGTTATTATTGAAGATAGTTATTTACCCGATCCATTTGAACGATCTTAATGTAATGATTCACGATTCTTACCAATTGTAAACAAAGGTTATTGCTGTTTATTGTATCTATGCGTGACAAGTTTAAATTTCTTCTAAATATATGCATTTTGTTAGAAAATTTGACATACATTTATAAACTTGCTATTTATGACTTGCAATCTTTTAATACTATATTTAAGCCATGTTATCCCTAGGTTTAGGAAATTCCACTGTACATGCACCTTTTTTTAGTTTCAATTTTAACCTGTCTATATAATATTTATAAATATCTGAAGGGGGACCGTAGTTTTTTCCGCATCTAGGATTGAGTTGCGTGCACTGGGGATGTATTATGTCCCCAGCATTGTCAAAACAGTAACTCACACTGCTCACTCCTATTTGTTTATTTACCTTTTTTATAAAAAATTAGATTATATTTTCTTTTCATGTATTTGGGCCCCTCTAATTTTAGAGCTAGGGTCACAAAAATAACGAAGGGTTTGGTGTAAATGTCATGCATCCTTAAGATATAAAATACCTGAACATCATAAAATAGGTTCCCTGACATTTTTTGATCTTATGTGTGATAATTGTATCGTAAGGGTTCTCAACAATTTTTGTGTGTAAATGCCTTTCATCACTCATATATACCACATAAACACTCCACCTCAGCCTATACAACTTGATTATCCTTAATATGTTTTGGGGATGAATAAAAACCATGATGTTCTTCATAATGTAACTTTCTCCAGTTACCCGAGTATTCATTCATTTTAGGCCCAAATATCTTTCTCTGCACAACACAAATAGTTTAATTGTATCATTCTACTAAACTCAAGGTTTCCTTTCGAGCTAAGCCAGTCCTTTGGTAAGTGAGAACCAGATTGTATTGACTTAAAAAACCTCTCTGCATCAACACTACCCACCCATAGTGTATTTAATGATGCGTGTCCCAATTGAGGTTTTGGAATTGATATGGCTAGTAGAAAACGAACCAAATAATCCATTATGCCTTCCTGTATTTGCTCAGAAAGTTGATGGTGAGCGTATGTATACCGATTTTAAAATAAATGTGTTTTAGGACAAAAACAAAATATTTCACAAATAGAAAACATTTTAGCATATTATCGCATTTCCAACTTAGCATGCTAACTCAACATAAGATTGGAGTTTGCTAATATTACCTTCAAAATAATTTGCTAGTACCCACTTCAGTGGCTGCGTGGTTTAATGTGCTACTCTCGTATTGGACTAACTGTCTAACACGGGGCCATCAAGTTTCAATCCTGGTCGGGTGCCCTAAGGGTGGTTTTCCAATCTCCTTTCACACAAATGTGGGAGTACTTCCTCTCAATTAAACTGACCTAATCTCTAAACCATTAGTGTAATTAGTAAATAGGTGTATAACCCGAACAGGAAGTAAAACACAGTGCTAAAAAAAATTGCTCTTATTGCTAATGCATTTTTTTTTGTGGCCCTAAGTATAACTTAAAATAAAAAGATCTGAATGGTAAAACTTGTGTTATTTTAGATTCTATTGTTTAATCGATGGCATTTTACTGATAAACAATATTATTAATAAAAAGTAGACTTTTTCACACTCCATAAACTTTTGTTTTACTTATATTTTATTAAATTAGCTTTCCCAGCGAGGGTAGTAGGTGTTTTTATAAAATTTGCAAACTATTGAGCCTTTTGCCTATTTAAATGTTTTGTTAAAATAACACAATCCCTGAATACTTTGTAATATAATTCTAGCTTTCAAACAATAGCTATCAAAGGAAACTAACACATGTTAGATCAAAATTTATACTGAACATTTATACATTATTTTATCAGATATGTTCATAATTTCAAACTAAATCTTATAAAAATTGTTTGTAATGTGACTACCTTTACTTGCATGGAAGCGTGAGAAATAACAGTCAAGGAGTTACCAGAGAATAACACTATATGTTTTATTTGTTATAAGAGAAATGGACGATATTCAATAAAAATTACCAATGCAGTAATATTGCTTAAAGTGAGTTAAGTTGAAGACTTTGTAGTTAAACATAATATTTCATAAGATATCAAAATGACTAGAGTGTTCAAAGTAAAATACTTTAATTTAAATATGATGTTCAGTCAATATGAAAATAGACTAAAATTTAAAGGGAGAAACTTTAATATAAACATATTATTGAATTTATATGAAAATATACAAGAATTTAAATAAGACTTCAATATAAACATATTATTTCATATATTAAAATGGACTTGGATTTAAAGTTGAAGACTTTAATATTGAATAAGGCATCCCCATAAATATACATCCGTTAAAACAACTACCTAAAGCCATAATAAATTAGAAGACGCCCTAAATATATGAAGTTCACTAAACCCAAAGATAAGGATATTAATATTGCACAATGACTTTACAATACTAAATATATATATTTATATCAAAGCACTCTAATGTAAGACAATAATATCAATCGAACCCGCTAATAATGGTGTAAATACCCCGGGCACAGTAATGACAAGGATCCCCATATCATATATTAAATTTATAATAAAGTTTGCCCGCCTCCTGAGCTAACACTCTGTCTAACGACGCAATAAAGCAGCGTGAATTACAGTACAACATCAAGAGAATGTCTTACTACCATAAATAAGCTAGCACGCAACTTACATTAAATAAAGTCAGAGTCAAATTGAGTAACATGTCTAGCAATGAATCTCATAAAGATACACTCATACAAAAAACCCATACAAATTTACGACGCCCATCTTCCTTTCGCACCACTTAAGGAAGCCAAGGTAACCATAGTTACAAACAACAAGTGAGCACTCCCTATATAATAATGAAAGATAAAAAATGCAGTCAAAGTCAACATCCCTGAAATATATCCATTTGCTAATGATGCAAATGAGTAAACCAAAATGCAGTAAGAGCGCGACTCTAAGTTAGCCGACTGGCGGCGAGAAAAGAAAGTTCACTTATGAACAAAGATTTGGTTCCCCAAACAATTAAATATAAATAAACCATGGTTACAAATTAACCACGTTGAAACCTCAAAGAAACCCATCCCAAAGTTAACAATCAAAGTTTATAAATCTGAACCAATAATTTTGAAGAGACTTCCCCCATTTTAAGCCGAAATAGAATTTTGAATAATATAATTAAGTCCAAGCTTAATTCAGCGCTCTCACCTTATTATGCCAGTGATACAATGAGTGATGATACAAACCGAACCACCACATTATATAGCAAGCATGTAACCATGACATGCCCAAAGAGAGAGGGAAAGAGGAGGGGGAAAATGGTGTGGAAGGGAGGAGACAGAACAGCGCTAGGAAGGTTCGTGGACACTCCAGGGACTAGTAGAAAGCTGTAGAAGGCACTGGAACCGCCCAGGCGGCGGAAATGAGGACTAGATGCGCAAAGTTGCCATAACTTGTTCTTTCTGGGAGTGGCTTCCTTCGTGAGCAGACAGTTGAATAATCTCTGCACTTAGTCAGTGGAATTGTCTGTTAGGGAGAGGAGGTCGTGGCACATGTGCTCCGGAGTTACCATACATGGCAGAGGGTGAGTATTTTCCCATTTGATCGAGCTTTTTACTTGTAGCTCGTTAAAGTAATTATGTATAAAATAATGAGGCTTTTAGTCAACACTATATATGTATACTTTTTAGTTGTAATTAATTCAACTTACAAATCCAGTCATTAGTGTCTTATATTTAGCTAACTTAATAAATTTGAACATTTTTGGTCCTCTAAAAAAGTTATAGTGCTTAGGTTAGTATGCTTCTATTCAAATTAATTTATTATAAAAATTAAGATCTAAAACTGCTATAAAATAAATTTAAATACAAGAAAAGTATGTCCTAATCTGGGAAAAAGTGATTTAGTTTGTGAAATAGATATTTACCAATTTAGTTTCAATTAGTAAAAACACAGTCTTCACTTAGAACCGTACACCTTTACACAAATCCCTGTCCTTCAGTGTAGCAACATCATGTGTATACGATGAGCTACCTACTAACACCAGAAGTTTAACTACGTTAACTACATTAGAAAAATAACTTGGCTTTGAGAATTCATCTTCAGCAATAATGAATCCAAAATTGATATGTATGGCTTTTATAAATTTTATTGTTTATAAACATAGATTTATATACATTTTGTACCATGATTGATTTATTATTAGATAATGAATGATATATGAATGAGATAACATTTAAATTAATTTCCGAGATAATAATGTTTGTAGGTTTGGTTGATCTGTATGAAATTTTTTGTTATATTTTTAGGATTTGTTTTATTAATATTTTTGTTTATTTATTTACTGGTTTTGTACCAAGTAAGAACTATTTTGTAGCCTTATTAAGTGTGCACCTTAACATCATCAGAATGATTAAATGCATTTAAATTAAATAAATCTATAGAACAAAATTGTAGTATACATGTTTAAATTATCAATTTTATATAATCTGGCTCAAATATACTATTCTTTTTATGAGTAGGTAGTCAGGTTTTAGAGCCAAATTATCAGATAAAGCATTGAGCTGCTCTAAGAAGATTAGCTTACACACTCAAAAAATTTGTGAGCAGAAAATTATTATAGTTTAATACTATAAAAGTTTTATAAAAATTGGGCCAAAGATGTGTTGGGAGCCAAAAGGTTACCATGAGATTTAATAGGATATCCTCAAAATTAGGAATGCGCAGATATGGAAACACAACATAGTTGCAACTAGAAAATTTTGGAAGTCTGAGGACGGCCCCCTAGTCTACGATGGTATTCCTAATCATGCAAATATGACTTATCAGTGAACATGCAAATGCCAGGTAGGGATGAATGGCCTGTTCATGACCCAGAGTTCATCTGGGGAGAAACTTACTTAGTAGCAGTTCAGTTGTGTCCCGTAGTTTATCTGAGGCTATAGTTAAAAATAGGACATCTGTATGGTTTTAAACTTATCAATTTTTAAGGCTAATCTACCCATAGTCATATGTTTATGTATTGATCTGAGAGTTTTGTAATTAATTGTATGTACCATTCGATGTTATAAAATTAGTCAGTTTTAGATTGGTGTATCTCTGATGTTTATGTAAATGTGTGTGCGCTCCTTAATCATGAAACTGGCAAATTGGCCACAACACACACACAAAAAAAAGTGAACAAATTTTAAACAAGTCTAATAAAAATAATATTCTTCACTTATAAAATCACTATTGTATGTATCATATGCATTCAGACCATAATAATTGTGCTACGTTTAGTCTCTTTGACCCCAAAGAGTCTTTTGTAACATATTCACGACACATTGGGCGAGGAAAGAGAGAAAGACAAGTTAATTTATTTTATTTTAAACAAAGTTTAAAATGACAATACAAGTTCATTTACAAGCCAGGGCTGGTTCTTGCCTATGCGAGCGACACGTCTGCAGGGGGCCCCAAAGCTAGCCCCTTTTTTAAATCTCTTGAATAAATAAATAAATAAAAAGATAGAACAATATTAGAGTAGTAAAGTGAATTTAGTTACAACAGCACCAGCTGTTCGATTAATGTTTGATAGTTTTTCCCCCCTCCTTTCCTTAGGGTACATCATTCGTCTCCCACCCTACCCTAGGCCCCGCCGATCATTTCTCCACCCCTCCTGAGACGTCGTTTATCTCTCTTCCTCTTCTTAGGCCGTGTCACTCGTGTCTCCTTCCCCTCCTTAGGTCACGTCAATCGTCTCTCCTCCCTCCTGAGGCTACGTCACACGTCTCGTGGTCCCTTAATTGTTGACTGTAGTGTTGTAAACATGACCATCTAGTAAAATCAGGCCTGCGTGTTACTTGTGTTTACCTTTATTTATGCGTATTAAGAGATTTTTAGTTTCATTATAAGCTATGGTTGTTTTGTAAGTTCGTATGACAAAACTGTTATTGTGTTACAAATTTTGAATATTAAGAAAAATCACTGATTAATCAGAATGACAATCACCTATTACGATTCATTGGTACCCGAATCAGTACACCTAAGCCTGTAAAGAATCTCAAGGACTAAACATTGGATGCAAAGAAGATCGCCAGTTCATGGTACTACATAATAGGTTTTTTTCTTTTGAAAAATAAAGTGTTGGTGAGATTGAAAGTACGATATTTTACTCTAATTACCAGCTTTATCCAAGCTTACATCAGGCAGTGCCATCTTAAGAGGGCAAACTACCCTTATAAAATATAAGCTAAGCTTGGCAAAAATATTTAAATAACCATTAGTCCAAATCACTCGTGGTTTTTAAATTTCTCTTTAATTGTAGTTTTTCAAACTATCTATATATAAATATTATTTAAAATTTTATTTTTATTCATCAATTAAAGTTTAAATTTCAAGTTTTACATTATATTTAAAATTAGAATTTTTAAAAATTTATTTTCTATTTTAAATAAAAATTATTGGCCAGACTTAAAATTATATATTTATATAAATTTTTCACAAAATGATGGCTTAATCTTGTCATATTTAAAACAACTTTTTAAGACAAACCTCTCCTTAACCTCTTTACCAACACTTTTATTTGAAAGCAATATTTCAAAATAAGACCACTAATTGAAAAAACTGGCTTTAGGCTTATCTGTTGGTAAATAAAGCAGCTAGAATACTACCCACATCCATCACACTCCACTCCGTTAACTGAAAAAGAACTCTATTAAATCACATACTTATGCTGCCATATTGTTCGCTATGTGCTATATTGACCATTTACATTTTTATTCCTGTGGGTGGTTAGAGCAGGTAAAGTACCAATTTATTTTTCCCAGGTTCCTACATTGCTGTTAAAAGGCCCTACATTATGGATGTCATTTAATAACTATTCAGTGTAAAAAATACTGTTTGGAAACTGTTCAGAAAATTAATAATCGTTGAAACATGTGTGATGTATAAAATTTATTTATTGTATGATTAAATTTTCTTTTTCTTTCAAAATGTTTTGAAGATGCGAAGGTTAATGAAGGTGTCGAAGCAAAAGAGATTTGGACTTTGGCTATTTTTTGTTTAGTCTGATTCATATCATCTAACTTGTTATGTGATTGGACTGCTTTAATCTTTTATAAAAAAATATTTATGGGGACCACATTCTACAGTTCGCAGGGGCCCCCAAATTGCATAGGACCGGCCCTATTTCAAGCCATAAGATTATTTTCATCTGTAAACCAAGTAATAACACAAGAAGTGTCCCCTTGTAAGGACTTACAAAGATATGACAGTTGAAACAAAATCATTAAACCTTTGAGAGAATCAATAAAAATAATTAGTAAAAATGGAGAGCTCTAGAGAATATTCCAGCTTAAATGCATCGTTGTTTAGTAACAATTCTGATAGTGGGCCATTAGTAGATAATAGTATTAGATGCTAGCAAAAATAACCTAAAATAACATAAATACACATCCAAGTGTAAACAATATAGTAGATATCCCTAGATGATTATGATACATCTATACATGCTGTGACTCAGCAACATGATGCTATTATACCCATAGAGGGCAAGCTATAGCTAACCTGAAAGAACAATTAAATAACTGAACACACATAATTAAATAGACTAGCTGAGAGCTTGCTAATCAACAAATCTAGACTCAGCTCATACTTTAAGAAGGTAGAGAAAATAGAGCTGGCGCAACCAATACAGATCTTTTCTGAAGGAGAGTTTATAACATTCGAAAAGTATATTTTCGCCTAGACGGCAAGAACATCCATACCATCCTCACGGTTGAGCTTCTTGTGGCGTGTGGCTTGTTTGCAGCATCACTTCTCCAGTTGATGTGATAACAAAGAGTAAAACATTGTGGGTCGAACATCCCAATTTATATGGTCAAACTTGCAGATGAAAGGAGAGGCATGGAAGGGGAATTCATTCCTCCCCTTGCCTCGTTGCTCCTCTTGTTCATAGAAGGGGGACACACCCACATAGTTAACTGATGGAGAGTTTAGGGCGCATACGCTAGATCCTATTTCCCTCTTTCACAGCACTCTGGTCATGCCATCACTTCAGGAGTCGTAATATGTTGGAGCATGAAACCAAAACTAGTTTGCATCAGCAGAGCAAATGCTGTGTGAGGAAAGATATTGCTGAAGGTGCTTTTATAATGGTTTATTGTTAACTTGGGCTTGAGGTGCAACATGCTTCAGTTGCCGAATGGTGTAAGGTGTCTCTCTCGTGTTAGACTAGACTGCCGATAACAGGGAGAGCTGGGTTTGAATCCCGGTCAGGTGTACTGAGAGGGGTTTTTCCTATATAGTTTTACACTCTCCCTCCATGCAAATGCGGGTCCACTTCCTACAAATTCATTCCTCATACCTAACTCATTTGTGTATTATTACTGGTTTAGGTGCTAAAAAAAAGCTTGGCGTACCAGCAAGAAATGTTCTGCCAGCTACACAAGTTCATGTTGTCAGCCTGTTTTATTATGTTGACTAACCAGTAAGAAAATGTTTGTAAAAAAAATCCATTATGTTGGTGCTTCAGGAGGCAGTTTACAAACCTGTGTCAGTAATATGATGTGTTTATGATGTATATGATCTAATAAACAATGGAGTGGACTTTATCACATGCATTTGATGAATGTTTCGTGTGACCATCGTAATCCCCATAGTTTTTTTCGATAGCATGTAGTTCAACTGGCCATGAGGGTTAACTTAAATGTAGTTTTTCATGTATATTTATAAATATTAGTAATACAAAAGCTTGTCTGAGTGAAAGAGACAGAAATAGATATATGGTGCTAATTACTTTTTCTCCCATTATTCAGAAATCTTTGCTGAAGTTCAGTCTGTCTATTCAATAAATACAATGTAAATATTTTTTTAAGTTTAACTTAATGGATTTAAGTACAAATTACAATAGGCTTATTATGAATCATTATTTTTATTAAAAAAAAACATTCTCCATTTTACAGATACACACGAGGTACTATATTAGCTGAAGCTGCAGGAAGGTTACAGCCTAGTTATGTGTTTGGGCCATTGCCTTTGCTCTGAGATGTCTGATGATAATAAGGGTCTTAAATGATGTCTAAATAGGTTAGGAATGATCCTAAAGTTAGGGAGATGAGTCTTAGCATGGGTAGCAAACTGGGCCTTAGTTGTTATTAAATAGATTAAATTTTCTTTATGTGAGCCTGTCTATTTGCTCAGATTAATCTTGAAATGAACCTAGGCCCTGAGCACTTTAGTTACACAATTTGCTATAAAAGGGGTAAATGTTGATTCTATTATAAGCTTAAGACTGGGAATGTCAATTAAAATGACAAGTTTAAACAATTATAAATGATGAATCATCTCAATTGATGAAATAATTATTTCTACCGCACTTCTACTTCTAGAACAGCTGCTAGATTGCATATGTACTTTGAATTGAGTCCTCTTGAAACAATCAGGCACATTTCACTAAATCATCAAGAGAGTGAAGCATGTTTTTATCTTGGTTCAAAATTGTTGTGTTTGTATGCATACAGTGATAGTAGAAAGTAAATAAAATCATGTGCTTATTAAATATTTTTTTCTTATAATTTACAGTGTTGATTGAAATTAGCCAAATCTAAAATGTCTTATGAATATAAACAAAAACACTTGCTGGTTATGTCAAAAGGAAAAATAAAAGGCCTTGAGTAAGATTTAAATGTCATTGCTAAGATATATCAATGTTAAACTGTAGTTCAGAAGACTTCAGTGGGGGCATTTCTGAGTCTAGCTCTAGCAGAACACTGGAGTGACTATTTTCAGCACTCTACAATTGTTTTACACAGTCTTTGTAAGCTGAAGTTATGATGCTGAGAGATCAATGAAAATAAATTACAAAGAAATTTGTGCAGTACTGATTGATATATCAAAATGTGAAAACAGAAACTAAAAGTAGTTTAATAAACAAAAGCTTTAGCAAAAAGTATTTTAATAGCTTATATATGGCATTTATGATAGAAATTTGGGAAAATCTTCTGAAAAACATTTATAAAATAAATAAAGGACCCCAAGAACCTGGAATTGACTTGTGGGTAATAGTAAAATTATATTTTGCTCTTTTGGATTTGGTTTTGTGTTTCAGACAAAAACAAATATGAAGATTTTGAAAAAAAACCCAACAACTTAGCTACGAATTATTACATACATGCAAAGGTCATATGTGGAAAAGGAAAAGATTGTTTGATGAAACGCGAGAGGCAATGGTTCCAGAATTAATTACAAAAGATTGAAGTATTATAGAAATATTCTAGCACAGCGATGGGAGCTATTTGAAGAATTATGGTTTTATTAGTTGTTAATTGGGCGCTAATTGATGTGTTTCTGTTTAATTAGCTGATAATTGCCCCGTGATTGAGCACTAATTAAAGCAGTACGGTACCTTGATGATATAATTGGTATTTATAGCCAGCCCTGTGATTGAGCGCCAATTGTTGAACTCTTGAAATAATACACAATTATTAGGTTAGATGTGATTTTATTTTAATGTCACTATTGTTTTGATCGTAAAACTGATAATGTTAATAATTTTGAGACGCGACTGATAATGATAACACGTACGTATTGAAGGTCACAGTGAGTGAGCCAGTATTTCTGTAGTGAGCTAGTGCTCATCTGCTACTGCTATGATCTACTGCTGTTCTGACACTGCTAGTGATTTCACCACGCCTAGTATATAACTATCTTCGAAAGATCATTCTCAAAGGATTTGTAAAAAATTAAAATATAAGAAAAAAAACATCTCGGTGGCAGTAAAAGGTCTGAGAGCCGGAAGATGCCTCAAATTACTTTTAAAATCTCTATTCGAACTTTCCAGAACAGGAAGTTATTATTTAAAAACCTTAAATTGTCATATTGACTCTACCAACGTCACGCACTGTGACGTCACTTACAATGGCTCTTGCCTTCTTAGAAGAAGAAGTGCCTTAAGCGCCACTTAATATACTATATAATTTAAATAAAATTAAATATGTTTATAAAATTAGGACGATATTATTGTCAATGCTTTCACATATTCTTTAGGGGCAAGTCAGTTACATTACAAGATGCATTTTAGATCCAGTCTTATTTTCATATTGTAGATGTAATAGTTGCAGAAATGACAGCATGTTATAATATACTTTGTTTCCTTGAAGACAATTATACCTGTTGACAAAATTTCTCTTATTTTTTGTCCCAAGAACAGGAATAGGTGAAACTCAAATTATTTTTTGTGCTGAATTCAAATAGATTTTCATAATTTCTCTATCACGTAAGGAGGAATGCCAGGTCTCCACCGTGGTTCGGATTCCACGTTAAACTGTAGGTCCTTCATTTCATCTCACAATCACCCTACCATTACACATTAGCGTAAGTGCGTATAACCCGAACGGGTAGTAAGACGCGGTGCTAATAATAATAATAATAATAATAATATAATAATAATAATAATAATAATAATAATAATAATAATATATAATAATAATAATAATCTATCACGTAAGGATTTTGAGTGACATACATGGTTTACAATATTATGTTCATTTACAATACATATAATTATTATAAATAGGTGTTCTATCTTAGGACAGGTCCATTCTTTTTATCAGTGAAGCTTAATACCTACAATGCACTCTCAAACCCTTCCTTCACCTCTGACAAGACATCTTGTGAATGTGGGGAATGCCAGGCCTCCACCGTGGTTCGGATTCCACGTTAAACTGTAGGTCCTTCATTTCATCTCACAATCACCCTACCATTACACATTAGCGTAAGTGCGTATAACCCGAACGGGTAGTTAGACGCGGTGCTAATAATAATAATACAATGCGCCCTGTCCTCTGCCTCCTCCTCCAGCTCCCAGAATTTTCTTCTTTCCTTTAGGTCATCTAGTATTTGAATCCTCCTCCATCCTAAGCTCCTCTTTCCCTCAACCTTTCCTTCTATGACATCATACAGAATAAAGTTTCTCTTAAGGATGTGTCCTGTCCAGTTTGCTTTGCGCTGTAGAATTACATCCAAAATGGATCTCTTCTCACCAACTCTTCTTAGGATTTATTCATTTGTCACCTTGTCTGTCCACCTAATCTTCTCAAGTATTCTCCAAGACTACATTTCAAAGATCTCCAAATATTTCTTTTTATTTCTTTTCAATCTTCCTAAGAGTTCAGATTTATGATCCATACAGTGTGATGCTCCAAAATTAGTATTTCATCAGTTTCTTCCTCAGTTCCAAACTCAAGTTGCTAGTCAATAGTAACGCTATACACTTAAGTATATATATATTATATATATATATATATACACACACACTTAATTATATATATATAAAAAATAAAGCAAAGTTTGGGGGATGAATGATTATAGTTACGGAGATCAGTGGAAGAGTAATAGTATGCTAAGTCAAGGGTTCCAGGTTCGAGTTCAATGTCTAGGTGGCAATTTTCAATTCATTCGAATACATATCTAGCATAAGACTATCTCACCTAATAGGTAGAAGTGTAGGATTTTCTGCCGTATTTTGCCTCATGAACATCCTTATTAAGGCTCCAACAATAGTCAGCAGGCAAACAATAATAAGCATACTTGGACACCACTTGCGCTATTACCGCTTTACCATACCAGAAATATCTTGGTGGAATTGTTCAACATGTTCATCACTGACTGCTCCATGATTTGCTGGGAATAAATCAAGGTGTGAATCCAAGAAATGTATTTTCGGAGAATGTTGCATCCCAAGATCTTGAGATTTTAATAGATCATCCACTATTTATTTTTAGGTGTCTGCCTTGTTTCCCTAAGAAGTTCAGGCAAATACTCTTGAAAGATTCCCATGCAACTTTTTCAGCTTCGTTCAACTGACCATCAAAGTTCTCATCTTGAATTAGTTAAATTATTTGAGGTCCTACAAAGATTCCCTCTGTGATCTTTGCATCCCTGACCCTTAGAATTTTTTTCTTAAGTTTGTAAATCCAGGTCTACTTCTACCGAATGCTTTAACAAAGTTCTTTATAAGACCAAGCTTTATATGTAGTGGAGGTAGATACACTTTTTCTATATCAACAAGTGGTGTATTGACAACATTATTATTTCCTGGGGTTAGTGATGTTAGATTTGGCCACTGTTTCTGGGTGTGCTGATTTCTCTGGTCTCTGCTATCCCACTCACAAGAAAAACAGCAGTAATTTGTGAAACCAATTTGATGTCCAAGCAAAAGAGCAATGACTTTTTAAGTCCCCACAGACATTCCATTTGTATTCTTCAGACTTGATTTTTTACAGTAGGATATGTTTCTTTCATATCGGCAGCATGAGTTAGAGGCACTGATGGAAACTTATTTCCAATGAGGCGAAGCACAGTTGTCAAGCTAACTTGAGAAGAATCTATAAATAAACACCCCTCCTCTATTTTGTACCCGTGACCACGTGTTTCCATGACATTATATACATCATTAAAAAAAAAAGTCCATTTTCAAAAAAAAAAAAAAATCCTTAGTCACTAAGCCTTTATCTAAAAACCCATACTTTAGTTTCTTTGTGGAGGAGATTCCAGCTTTTCAATCTGGAGCCTAACAGTTCAGCTCACTTTTTAGATAGGTTAAAATCTCAAACAATATCAATGTGAGCTACTCAAGGGAGTAAATGTGGTTCAGAAGATGAACAGGAAGCTTCAACAGTTGTATCAAACCTTATCGTTATCACTATGCTCTAAACTCTACAGGCTATTCCTCTTGTTTATCATCACCTAGTATGGCATTTTCTAGAGGCTTTGGCACAGGTAGTTCTTCACTATGAGGTGCAGGTCTCATGGAAAATGGTAAATTAGGGTAGGTCACAGTGTGCTTTGATTCAGAACTGATGCCAGAGATATTTATTTGTAAGACCAAAGTAACAATCCGTAAGGTGTCTGATGCAAGTGACACAACAAAAATGAGGAGCCCAATTTTTTATATTAGTAACCAATTTTGCATCTAAAGTAAAGCTTATAGCACTTATTAATAAGTGGAGTAAAACCATGTTTGCATTAAATGTTACCTCACCACAAATGTAGCAAAGAGTCCGGTTGATTGACACAATTCCTAGACATTGGGCCACTTGGTATTCTAAACACTATAAAATGTACACTGAGCTACATAATCACCATAAAATGTACAGTGACCTACATAGATAAGAGTTTATGATAACGAAACAAACAGCATTAGATGTTTACAGAATGAGCTCTGACCACCAGCTGGCCAGGAGTAATGACTTAAATAATAAGCATGCAAACATCTGACTCATCATGTACAAAGTAGGTCATTAGCAAGGTCTTGAACATCTTGGGGTTGTAAAGAGAGGTTCGAAGGGTTTTCCATAAAATGGGGGGAGTGTTCTGTCAACCTAACTGTGATTGCTCGCCATTCTGGTTTGGAGAGTATTTCCTTATGCATTGTATAATCTTAAAGTGGGTAAAACTATAGCTGATATAAAAATTCTGAGACCAGTTTTGAAATCAAGAGAGAAAAAAAAAAACATTTAGATCACCCTTTAGTTGTTCTTGGACAAAATCTTTGTTGACCAGTTATTATTTATTAAAATATGATGTTTAATTCAAAGCCAAAAAGATATAGATGAGGAATATTAGTATAAATTAGTAACAAATTTGTTGAAAACATATTTTTAGCTCTAAAGGTTTAGTGATCTTTCCTCTTTAACATATAAATAGTATTTAAAGATTCGACTTGAGCGGTCCCCTTTTCCAGACAAAAAGGGCCTAAGTGACTTTTAATACCTTAATGTTAATTTGTGCTTTTTCCATTGAAATAGCTAGAAAGAAGCCAGATGGGATTTAAATTTTACAGTAAGCCAACAGGAAGTGCAGGCACAAAATTTGTATTAATTTTGTTTGGTGTGGAACTGGTTTTAAAATATTTAATTACTATTTTATTTTATTTGTGGATCATTCTATGTGTAGTACCCCTCAAGTTAACGATGGTATTATTAAGACACATTACTGAGAGAAAAAAAACAAACAAAAAAACACAGAGCCTTGTTGATGTTTAAAGACTTGCGCGAATCTAGTTTTAATTTACAAGTGGCTGCACGACCACACGAAAACATTTTATCCATTCCATTTTCAATAATGGTGGTGCAATTAGCTAAAGGTCTTCCTTGTAATTAATTGAACAGTGTGTATGCAATTAATACCACTGATAGTCAAGATAAACACTACCAGTTATATAGTTATATCCTTTTTGGCATCCGATATACATGATACCTAAAGCCCTAGACTCCTCAGGGTGAATCCAGATTCTACATTACAAAAGGCTTCTCCAAAATGGACCCTGTTATGCATAGACAGACCAAGCACCATACTTTACAATTTGGAGTTAGTGGTGCCATCTTGTAGCTTCAAGCAACGCCCGTGTACATACAGTGAGAGACCATCATCGCCAATGTACTCTGCATAGAGACTATGTGGCATGTTTTCTGCAGTGAGTTTAGTTTACCCCAGTGAATTGTGTGACTTATTAATGTTGCTTAGCCTGCACTGTTATTTGCTATTATGTACACCCACCCAACTCTATAAAATATCACATTATGCTTCCTGATATCAGGACATAGTTATTTGCATGATGGTGCAGAGTTTGAGGACATTGAATGTGCACTAAAGTTACAACAGAGGATGTATTCCCCAGACGACTACATTAATGTCATGTTAAGAATCCGTAAAAGAATCAAGCTTATTGTCACTACGATGGATAGTGATAATTTTGTTAGAACTACAGCACTCGAGAAGAGCATTGTTAGCAAGAAAAAGGACATCCTTAATAACCCAATGAGTTGGTTGAAAACACAAAAAGTAATTATTGTCAAGAAAGAACTATTTTTTTTGTAATACTTTCAAAGAAGATACTCAGAAAGTGAATATAGAAAAAGTTCCCAGGTCAGAGTCACTCTGATAATATCTTTAATGAACTGCAATCACTGTGGCCTTATTAACAGAAAACCAATATTATCATTGAAGTTAACAGACATCAAATCTTGTGCATCACATTCCCACTGATGTCAGGACAATTTATAATAACCTAATTGGAGATGAAAGAGTTGAGGACGATGTAGATGGCTTCAATGGAATTCTTGATTTTGATAATTAAACTGAGTAATGAGCTATAAGGATGTGTATCTACTTTATTATTCAAAGTACTCTATGACCTCTTAAAGTATGAAAAATTTTTAAATGTTACATTATTATTTAAGTTATGTATGCTGTGTTGTACATCTTAAAATTAAGTTTACAGGAAGTTAGTGCAATGCTTTCAATAATTTTTACTTTCTCTTTATCTTACAGGTAGAGAAAGTATTGTTATCATCAAAAAAGTCAAACTCAAGATTTTGATGAATCTTGTCGTTTCATGACCCCCCGAATCCAAAAAAGAGGATTTTGACTTTCCATCTGTCTGTCTGTCTATACCTTCCTGACTAATCTATTTTACTTATCGGCTAAAACTTTGTATCTAGGGTTTTCATAAGGTTGCCCTGAGGGATTTTTGGAATTGGATATCTAACCCTAAAATTAAGGGTAGTTTACTGAAGGGCAAAAAGTGAAAAAGTCAATTTTTTCAAAATCGGCTCTAACGATTTTAATTAAATTTCGTTTATCAATATTTATAAATATTCCCAACAAAATGGCTTTTCTCAATATTTCGGCAAAATGACTTTAAGGGCTTCGGTCTGATGCATAAATTATCTTTTTTTTATAATATCTCCTTAACTATTTGAGATATGAAATTACTTATCATTACAAATATGTAGGTCTCTTTATAATACAAATATTTTATAAGAAGCATATTTTTATAAAACTAACTTTCAAGCTATATGTCAATATATATTTTTTTTAACTTTTCGAACACAAAAGGTAAGTATAGTGACTGCAAAAAAAAAAAAAATCTAACCTGAAATGTTGATGGATGTAGACGTCTCAAGATCCCTCCGTTTTTGAGATATTGGCAAATATATTAATACAATTTTGTGAGCTTTAGTTGTAAAGAGATACTACTTAAGTTTTAGCACAATAATTCTCCAATGCTATTGAGTAATTAAGTAAGTCTCTAAAAGTTTATGTTGTTTTTCCTTAAACCCCTTAGGAGAAATGTTTGTACAACAATGATCTATATTCATTTTGGACTCTATAGTCAATATTTACATTTTTTATTGGTCAAAATTTATAAACGAGGAATTTAATAGCAATGCGATAGCATGAATATTTGCAACAACTATAAAAATGTCAAAAATTTTAACTGGAAGTAGATATTTTAATACGAAGTGTTGACCCTTGTGGACCCAACATTGATCTTTTTTATCGGTCCATATTATTTAAAAACAAAATTATAAAATTTAAAACCAGGACTAAAAAAAAAAGTTTTACATAAGTATAGTGCAATTTATGATTGGGTTTGCTAGTGTATATTATTTCGTTTCACATATATTACAAGTTTTGAGTAAATATCTCCATTTTCAAACAATAGAGTGAGAAAGCCCGTGTGGAATTCCATACCATTTATTTTTATAAATGTATTTTAGATAACTTTATTTATCTGTTTTAACATATGTATTGAATTGTAATTTATTTTTAATTTATATTAATTTAAACTCTGGTTATGTAATTTGTTAGTTTTTTGGTCCTATTTTTAATTGGTTTAGAAAGCTTTTATTATTATTATTATTAGCCCCGCGTCTTACTACCCGTTCGGGTTGTACGCACTTACGCTAATGTGTAATGGTAGGGTGATTGTGAGATGAAATGAAGGACCTACAGTTTAACGTGGAATCCGAACCACGGTGGAGGCCTGGCATTCCCCACATTCACAAGATGTCTTGTCAGAGGTGAAGGAAGGGTTTGGTAATCAGATAAATCTGTGCCGGGACCGAGGATTGAACCCCGGCCGCCAGCACAGATTTGAAAGCTTTGTATGATTATTAAGTGAAATATATTGCTAGGCATTAAAAGACCAAATGCCATTTGTGGCAAAGGGTCTATTTTTGTGTTACAAAATCTGACTAAACTCAAGAAAGTGGAAATAGACCAAGAACCAAATTGATAGAAAAAAAAAGTATTACCACTTGAATTTTTTTTTTTTGTAAATTAAACAAAAAAGTAGTAGAATACATAATCTTGAATGTTAAGATAAATAAAAACCGTTTTACAACAATAATAAGAGTACTGGTCAACGGACAGACTTTTGTACACACCCATAACTTCTGAAACCATGGGTATACACAGATACCTTTATATATCCTCAATATTCTTTATAACTTAGTCTGTGCATGAATTCTGGTTTTTAGAATGTTAACACCGAAACGCTTAAGAAATATAATAATAATAATAATAATAATAATAATAATAATAATAATAATTTCAATTCCCTTTATTATAGTGCTGGCCAACAGTAGTAAGACCTATAACAGGCCAGCACTGAAAAGTACACAATTACCTTACAAATATAAATATTTACATGAGAAAATAGGATAAGCAATAATAGCTAAATAATTTTATATAGTGTTGAATAATTCTGAAAATAATAATAATTAATAATGATAGGAATAAAAATAGCAATAATAATAAATGACTAAAGAATGGTTACAATCAGTAACAATATGCAAAAAATAAATATGAATATTGTAAATTTAAATATAATAATAATAATAATAATATTAGCACAGCGTCTTACTACTCGTTCGGGTTATACACTTTAAGTACTAATTACGCCAATTGATTAGGAATTGGGAAGGTTGAATTAGAGGAAGTGAACCCACATTTGCGTGGAAGGAGAGTGGAAAACCATTTAGGTAAAAACCACCCCCAGTTCACCCACCAAGATTCAAACCTCGATCTCCCCGTCCTCAGCAGTCGAGCTCAACACGACTAGCGCGTTAGCCAACTATGCCACCGAGGCGGGTTTAAATATTATAGGTGGAACCACTAAATTATAAATTATTGATATGGGATTTCCTTAAATAACTTTCTAAGTTTAGCTTTCCTTTTATGGTGAAAGTCGAATTCGACAGCTCTAGAAATGGCACTAAGAATACAAAAACCTATAGGGCTCCCCTTATAAGAGCTATCGAGAAAAAATAATTTTGTATTACGAGAAGCCCGAGAAGGTATGTGAACGCCTACACGATCAAGGGCAAATTAGCAAGAAATTTTGCTATTGAAAATATTAAAAACAAAAAGGGCATCACAATAAAGTCTATGCAAGAAGAGAGTTTGGAGCCCTAAGAGGTTTCGAATTCTGTCATAATCATAATAAATCCGGTTAGTAAAGAATTTATCATAGCAGGCAGCGATAAATTTTCTTGGAATGTATTCCAACCTAAGAGAGTCAGTTAAGGTAATGGAATTCCAAGCAAAAGTAGCATATTCTAACTTAAATCTAACCAGGGCGTAGTACAAACACAAAAAACTGTCAACTTTCTAAAGTTTAACATGGAATCTGAACCAGGGTGGAGGCCTGGCTTTCCACACATTCACAAGTTGTCATTAATAAACGTCTTGTCAGGGGTAGGAAGGGTTTGGCAATCAGATAAATCTGTGCCGGGACCGATTATTGAACCCCGGATCCCCAGTACAGAAGTCTGACACCTTACCCCTAGACCGCCAGGTCACCCACTAGACTTTCTGATCAAAAGTTTACTCATCAAAGGCTCTTTACATAAATATTTAGCTTTTGATGTTTAATTTGAATCAAAATGTATATTTTACCCTCTCGCATCACAATGAGAACTTTAAAACAAGCCCTCTCCTAGCTATTTGTTGCACCAAATCACTAAAGTAAGAAATGAACTGTTATTATTTGCAACAAAAGAGAAATAATTTATTTACTGATATAAAGGTCTACACAAATATTGGTTTCCATGCTGATGTAAACAAAGCGTGATTGTATAGATAAGCCACTGCACACACAGAATAAAAAAATGGAAAATTCAATAGGAAAATTGGGCTTTAGTTTTAGGCTACTATTTTTACAGGCATCCTGGAGAGAGAAAGAAAGAGTGAGAGAGAGTGTGTGAAAAAGAGTGTGTGTAAAAGAGTGTGCGTGTGTGTGTGAAAGAGTGTGTGTGTAAAAGAGTGTGTGTGTAAAAGAGTGTGTGTGAAAGAGTGTGTGTGAAAGAGTGTGTGTGAGAGTGTGTGTGTGAAAGAGTGTGTGTGAAAGAGTGTGTGTGAAAGAGTGTGTGTGAGAGTGTGTGTGTGAAAGAGTGTGTGTGAACGAGTGTGTGTGAGAGCAACTAACATCCTAAGTTTCAACTAACATACTTCATTGTTATACAATAAAGTATGTTTGTTGATTTTTAGTCAGTAAGGTAATTGGATGCTATTGAGTGTACAGTACTAGAGACTTCTGAATTCTTTCCCCAACTCTGACAAGTCAATTTTATAAATAAATGGAGACAATGTTTTGAATTTACTCTTTGAGCTAGGTTGCTTTGAACATAGTAAGTCATGCAGCTCTGCTGTGAACTGTAAACTCTGTTCATTGAACATGCTTAAACTAATGAATAAGTGTTTGCTGTGATTCTTCTACACTTATTAGTCCTGTCTGTTCATTATTTGAAGATTTTCTAGTGTTTCCTACAGCTTCGAAATACTAGGTTGCTATTCGCTGTAGTCTTATCAACAACTAAAACTTGTCAATAATGGTTTGATCCTCAGTAGTTATCAATGTAATTGTTAAGTTACACCTTCCTGGTATGTAGATTGTAACTTACAACTTGTATGGTGGTGTAAAACCATAACCATTTACTAACCAAGGTGGCCCATTCCACCATCATATTCAGTATTTACTTGGGTGTCATGCTCCTGGATAAATACTCTACAGGATTGTCTTTAGAACACATATGTACCAATTTATAAATACCTGTCAACTCTTGTCTGCTACCATGTTAGCTACAAATTAAGCCTGTTCAAATCTATAATTTTCGATTATTTCAAAAAGATTCCGAATCTTGGCTGACTCAAATCAAATTCAAATCAAATCTCATGCCTACATTTTTTTAGTCAAGTCTGAATCAAGTTTCAAGCATAAAAAAATGTCTAGCTGAGGCTGAATCAAATCTCATGCTAAGATTATTTTATAAAATATCGAACAGAATATTTTATTTTAAAAATGTGTTCATATCTGATCTAATAATTTATAATTAATGTTGATAGCTGCCCTCCATTCAACACTAAACGATCTATCCTCTATCCCATACAGTCTCACCATACGGGCTCACCGCATCTCCTCCGATCCAGAAAGGCTTCAAAACCACCTTGAAAACCTTCAAGAAGCCTTTCCAGAGAGAGGATACCCTAAACCTCTCATTAATAACCTTTTTTGACTAGCTGAAACTTCACAATCACCCAAACCTGAAAAACCTGAAAAACCTGATACTATACCTCTAGTGACTAAGTACTACCCAGGCCTACAAAAGATAAACAAAATATTAGCGACAGGTTTTCACATATTGGAAGCATCCAGCCGTACCAACAATATTCTCAAAAAACTACCAGTCCTTGTGTATAAACAGCCTCCATCACTCAGAAATGTTCTGGTACACCCTAAACTCAAAATTGAAAATGACACAACCTTCATTCAAACACAACAAGGCTCTCAGCCCTGTAACAAAACAGCTTGCAAAACCTGCCAAATACATCATCAAGCAGCCACTTTCTCTAGCAACATCACCAACTCCATCTATAACATCAAGGCAGACACACATGTGAGTCCAGTAACATAATTTACCAACTAGAATGCCAACAATGTACTGCACAATATGTTGGCCTCACCACTGAAACTCTCCGTAAACAAATGAATGGACCCCCCCATGACACAAAAATCAAGAACCCAGAAAAACCCGTTTCAGCACACGCCTCCACTCATAACCTCAACGTTGAGAACTACTACACTGTCAAGGTTTTAAAATCATTTAACAAGACACAATGAAATATATCTCAGTTAAGAAGATGGGAACTGACACATCAATGGATCACAAAGTCTAGAAAACCACCCAACCTAAATATTCGCTAATTTCAACCCAGAGGCTACACCAGCACCACCTACCATCCATAGAGTAATAGAGAAACATTCAGAGAATTTCATCTCCACCAGAGAAGTTTTCATCCATACCAATCAAGTTGGCATCACTGTAGACAACATCCTGTTCAGTCTGACTACTACTACTTCCTGAGGAAGATGCTATGATAGCATCAAAATATTTATGTGTGTGTAAATATGTGTTAGTGTTTTTACTTTTATTTTCCTATTATTCTATCATTTTATTTATTACCAAAAGGTGAAAAATAAAATAGAGGTCACACCACTTTTTTAATCATGGTGTTAGGCTTAAAAAAATGTATTTGTAATAATCGGAAATTATATCCCTATTACAAAAGGTAGATTTTTATATTTTCTGTTTACTAGTATAAATATAAAGACTATCAATTAGTTTGATTATATGTAGTGGAATATGTTTAAATTGACTCCAATTAAAACAAAACATACAAAAAAAAAATTTCTTTCACACAAGTATCAAAAGTTTAGGGAAAACTGACTATAGTATAAAGTATTCCACGCGCCTTCTTGTGTTGTATATAGCAGCACAGCCGCTCCAGATTTAAAGGTGGAAAAAATGTGGAAGGATAGAAGGTTAGAAGAACATGGAGGCATTTTACTAAGCAAACCCATTCATGTGATGATCAATATTTAATATATTAATGTTAAAATTCATAGTTAACATAATCCAAATTAACATTAATTTAAATTAAATACATTATGGAATACCCACTTCAGGGTGTCTACTGAGTTGGAGAAACAAAAATTAATTACTTTTTGGTGACCTTTTTTGACCATAAAATTCCTTCAATAACCAGTCAAACATTATATAATGCAAATATAGGCATAATGCACTCACACACAACATTAAACTTTAACTAGATGGCGAACGTTAGCCTTGTCCTTGGTATCACATTAAAAACAATTGCGCAGCTTGTGGCTAGTGCATGGCATCATAGGTAGTGGGTGGCTTGAAATTCGATGAATTCACATTGGTACAGTGAGTGGGAAATTCAAATAAAAGTATTTTCATGACTTTATGGCCAAAATATTGAAAATACACTAGCTTAAGAACACACATACACAATATATAATCAGCCTATATTGATTATTCATAGATAAGTATAGAAGACTAGTTGTGTATCAGTTTACATTTGATCCCAAGCCAAAAGTTAATACAATGCATAAACAAGTATTATTAGATAAAATTACATGATGTGTGGTGTATTTTGAATAGTTTAGTCTCCTAAGAGATTACTTTGATATATTACAATAATATAAACTATTATATTTTGTGTTGTATTGATGTAGTATATTAATTTTTCTTCAAATCCTAAAATTATTGAAATATCATTGAGTAATTTTGAAAGTATGAGGTATGGGCTTTAAAACAACAAAGAAGTATGTGAAATTAAATATTTTACCATATTTACCACATACATTTAAACAGGAAGTTTCGATTTGTACTTGAATAAGTGAATCTTTATGAGCACCTGCTGCAAATTTCAATTGAAGCTGGAAAAATACAAATGAAAATCCAACCAGCAACAACCAGTTTCAAACACAATTTGCAGCAGGGCACTATTATAATAAATTGATTAATAAACTAAATAAAATGAAGGATTAGACATAATTAGTTATTTTTGCTAAAATATTATACAAATGTGTTACCTGTAAGATGTGTCTCACTGGCTAAGACCCAAATGGGATGTTTAGGGTTCTTAAGGAAGGATCCCACCTCACAATAACGAAGATGTTCAAGAAGAGTCAGAAATCCCACTTCACACTGATGATCTACACCGTGTAGTTCTGTAAAAAAGAAACCTAATTGACAAACTGAAGTAATTGCAATCAGTCTCAAAAATCCATGGCTTCATATATTATAGGAACTAACCACTAACAATTAGATTGATTTTTTCTAATAATATATGATAAACCTAAAAAAAAAAATTTACATAATGATATATTTATGGTCTTAAATTAATGCTAAATGCCCTTTAACTAATATAGATCTGTTTCGGTGGTCACAAGGTCCAAGGTGTTACTCTTGTGTTGGATTGAACTGCCGATGACAGTGATATCAGGGTTTGAACCTTGGTCGAGTGTACTAAGAGTGGTTTCCCAAAATGGTTGTCCAATCTTCCTTAGCTCATTAACATAACTAGTACCTATTCGTATAACCTGAACAGGCAGTAAGGTGCGGTGCTGAAAAAAAAAGCTAATTCAGGCTGGGCACACAAGGACTAAAATAAAATTCCACCATAGTTCCCATATCTGCAGGAAAAAAAAAAATTCTTATGCATGTATGGATATATTGTATATAAAATTTGATGATAAATCAGCCAATAAATTTAAAACTATACATCTAAATGATAACATAATATTACATTGCATATGTTTGATTGAATAACATTTAGAAACAATACTTACTACACGGCTACCATTTGGTATATTTTGCATTAAACTAGATGAGAGTACCAATATTGCAAATTGTGCTACACTTTCAATTTATTTCAGATATGTAGGGCAAGATGATTTTGTGGAGAATTTCTTATGTTGTTTAAATTTCACCTTGTATATGACTGGATTTTATGTATTTATCATATTTTAAAAGTGCAATGTTAGTCAATATAAATTAAACTTAACCAAGTGAAAAGGAATTACAAGTGATAGAACAGTAAATATTACCATAAAACATAGTGTCTTTGCCAGGGAGATCATTTGAAATAACAAAATAGCTTCATTATTCATTTATGATTACTATAAAACAATTACGCCTAGTTAAGTTGTTTTACATGAAATATGCTCAGCCTGTTACAGTACTTCTTTATGAATTCTATTTTTTCTAAATGTGTTGTGAGATTTTTCTAAGAACTTTTCTTGTATTCACCTTTATCTTCACATCCGTTACGCAGTGAACTCTTGAAAAGACGAAATACAAATTTGTTCATGACTGAATACTTGCTTCGGCATGTACACACCAACTCTATCGAGGGTCTGACCCTGTGATTTGTTTAGCATTTCATTGAAAATGCCAGTTTGAGTGGAAACTACTTTAGACACATGATGAAGGGGTTATCTGTATCAATAGGCGATAAATCAATTCTTGGAATAAATGCTGAGTTTCCTTGTGACGATTATACAACTAGAAGTGCATCAGTTATTAAATTTTTTTGTCGCCAGGCAAGTCCCGTTACACAGTCCTTTTATTGTGTTTAAATTTCTGAGTAACATAATAACTGTTCCCCACTTTTAAGTTTAACTTATGAAAGGACATTCCTGAGGAGGTGAGAATGTTTAATAACTCTACCGGGTAGTTATCTCTTTCAGAAGCATCCTCACAATCAACTGAATTAATGCTCTGATATGTAGCGGTCTCGCCATCGAGGAGGTTCAGGACCTCTTAAATGATTCTTGTAGCATTTTCATTGCCGGGGGAAAGGATTGTTGTACTGGAGTAATTTTAAACATTAATGGCATCCCAATTGCTTCCAAAAGTCGCTGTCACAATGGAGTCATTGATGATGAAATTATCTGGGACTTCAATCACAATTTAGTCCATCACAGTTTTTCAGGTCACCATCACCGAGCTTAATTAGCCAAGAACTGTATGTGGGAGCCACTGATTGGACGTTTCTATGAAACTTGGGGATTTTAAATTATGTCCAGAGTGTGCTTTATTTAATGCTCATTTGAAACACAGCTGCTCTATGAGTGTGAGATACCAGAGGAAAGTCTCCACCAAGTAGAATGACTTTCTGCCCATATGGATGATTATTTTTCATGATACTCTTTCAAGAGTCAATCAACTGCTTGGATCCATAGTCGACTCGTACCAGATGATTATCTTTGTTTGTCTAAGGGAGGCTGCGTCAGACGAAGTCATTCTCACATTCGATGTGGATGTCTCCCACCAGCAAGACTGGCAATCTAAACTGGTAGTGGTAAGTGCAACCTCCTTTAAAAGGTTTGACCACTATCCCCGTGGATGCCACAAGTAGGACTATGTCCCCCTTGCTTCGCACCATGCTCAGCAGTGTCTTATGGAGGTGCGTCTAAGAAGCAGTTTGATGAGATGTTGGAGGTATAGATGGTGTCTATCACAATGTCAAACACAGCCCTCTGCTGATTGTTTAAGCACTTCACCAAATCCTTCTCATTGGCTTCTTTCTTTGCATCAAATGCTGCATCGATATTGTCGGGCAAGTTTTGAGGAGGCGTTTGAAGTCCAAAGTTGGCATACTTTCTGCCATGTAGAATTAGAAAATTTTCAACATCACAAAGACTAAAATTCTCACAATCCTTGTGCCTAATGGAGTAATTTTTATGTCTTTGAGATAGGTCTTCTAGGAAGTTTTCCCACAGCCTCCGAGGCTCTAGGGACACCCAAATAGACGAATTAAATTTCTATGAAGGTTCGGGACATGCCAACTGCTACACCATCAGCCAGGGTAGCTTCCCACACCAAGAGTTGTCCTCTAGGAGACCCAGTTTCACTATCCTGAAACTCTCGAAGCTGGTTGCACAAAGGATGTGCACCAGAGTAGTTTTAAGAAGTAGCATTCACCCTCGCAGACACTCACAGTGTGTATAGGCCCTATGATACATTCAACTCCTCTTTTCCTTTCCTGGCACCCATTTTTCTTTCTAAGACATAGTGCTCTGGTATTTCTACATAAAAATACTGCCTAGCAGTATCATCTCTTTTATCTAATTCAAACCTGGCCCCAAGTGTGGAAATATTAAATGACAATGAATCTATGATTCCCTGAGTATATTGCTGCTGCTGTGTACTGCTAAACACACAATACTATTTATTTGATTGTGCATGCCTTTGCCAATGAAGTGCCACACAGCCTCGGTGCACTTACATGTATAGCATACCTTGACTTCGTTATGTATGAGTTTTCTATCTCCACGTTTCCTTCATGTCTCTGCGCGGGTATCTAGCGTACCCTGGTTGCTTATAGTTTCAGCATTGAAGAGTTTGGAAAAGTCTTTGGTGCATTTACCATCTTTCATGCAGGGTGACCTGGAATTGGCAGTGCTATAGGCTCCATGCATGATGTGCTTAGTTACTATTTTATGTAGCTGCAGTTAATGTAAGTCTAGGATGGAGAACACTGCATCTTTGGGTCCTTGTCATGATGGCATTATTGTTGTCAGGTTTCAAATGGATGATGAGGTCTTGCTCAAAGGGTGATTCCTTGTCTGTATTTTGAAATACAAACTTAAGGCAATTCCGTTGCAACATGGGGCATTGTAGAGCCGCTAGTCTGAGGAGCGGTCATATTTTATTGTCATCGTCACTTTGTTTGTAGACGCCATTTTTTTTTTTTGCTTCAGCTGCTTTCTCCATCTCTACTTCATTCACGATTTTATGTGCCTTTGCTAATTCATTCTAATCACACAAAAATGTTCCAATGCAATTCATAACCACGCGCTTACATCAATGTTCACCTCTAAGCTCAATCTCTGATGTGTGGCCTCCTCAGCCCCAGATATCTTCACATGTACATGCAGGACGCATTTGCGTATGTCTACCACTATGGCCGTCCAGACTTATTCATCACGTTAACGTAAAACCCCTCTTGGGGAGAGATAATTAATGAGCTTATGCCTGACCAGAGAGCTACAAACCACCACAACCTCATTGCCAGAGTGTTTAAAATAAAAGTAAAAAAATTAATACATCTGCTCACGAAAGCAAGAATATTTGGTGAATCCCAATGCTTCATGTACTCAATAGAGTGGCAGAAACGCGTCTTACCCCACGTCCATACTTTACTGTGGTTAAAAGAAAAATTACGGCCTAACCAAGTAGATCACATCATCAGTGCTGAAATTCCAGACCCAGACAGCGACAAAACAATACACAACTTAGTGGTCAAACATATGATCCATGGACCATGTGGTGCGCAAAACATGTCATCTCTGTGCATTAAGGATGGCAAATGTACAAAGAAATACCCCCAAGCTCTATTAAAGGACATGCAGACAAATGAAAAGAGATACCCTCTCTACAGGCATAGTGTGTTAAGGTTTAGGATGATAAACCGTACGTACTAATTTAAATGTATTAATATTTAATTATGCAAAGTACATTATTAAATGGTACAGAACAAAGTAGACTACGTTGTAACCTCACTGACACCATGTACAAGAGTAATAAAAAAGGCAGAAATGACATACTACTAGAAGAAGAAAAGCAACTGCACTACTTGAGTCATAAATAAAACACTCCCACTCTTTGTTCATTGATATCCCTAATCAACACAGATTCACGATTCATACCAAAATTTCTTTTGTGGCAAAGCCTTAGTTAAAAACTCTGCTAATTGGTTCTCAGAACGCACATATCGGACAACTATAACATTGTTTTCTACACACTCGCGGATGTAATGGTACTTAACATCTATGTGTTTGGTCATTTTGTGATGCTCACAGTTCTTAGCCAACCAAATTGCACTTTGGTTGTCCACGGAGAGTGTGGTAGGCTCACTGAAAATTAGCTCAAGTTCCGCAAGTATCATTCTAAGCCACACCCTTTCTTGAGCTGCTGAAGATGCTGTTATATATTCAGCTTCTGTAGTTGACCTACTGACACACCCTTGTCGATGAGATGACCAGGCGACTGGTGCTCCTGCTAAAATAGTGATATATCCCGTCGTAGATTTTCTTGTAGTTTCATCCCCAGCATAGTCAGCATCTGATTATACAGTTAACTCAGGTTGATTTGCTTGGTAGCAAATACCATAGCTCTTAGTCCCAGCTAGATTTCGCATTATCTTCTTAACTGCTGTCCAATGTTGTTGTTCAGTACTCTCTCGAGATATCCTTGTTGACTTAAAAACATTTTCTTATTTTTTCTGTCCCTTTTGATCTCAATTCCAACAAAATAATTGTAGTTTTCTTCTTTCACCTCAAACTGCGCCTTAAGCTCTATTATAATAAGTGCCAAAATTTCTGTGCAAGTACTTATTAGCATTCCATCGTCCACACATAATGCAAGCCAAACTTCGAAGTCATCAATCGTTGCTTTGAAAACACATTGATCTGATTCCAAATGATTTTAAAAATTCCAGGAATTTCTTACTCCAACAACGTGAAGATTGCTTTAGTCCATACAAACTCTTCCTCAACTTGCAGACCATGTTTAGATCACTCTTCTCGAAACCTTCTGGCTGTTTCATAAACAATTCTTCTGGCAGTTCACCATATAGAAACACAGTTTTTATGTCAAACTGTGTCATTTCCGTGTCATAAATTGTTGCAAGTGCAAGAAGTATTCTGATTGAATCACACCTGATTACTGGTGAAAATGTTTCAGTATAATCGATACCAGCCTTTTGCGAATATCCTTTTGCACATAACTGTGCTTTGAAGAGCTCAATACTCCCATCTGGTCTTTTTATCTTATATACCCACTTGCAGCCTATAGCTCGTCTATTTGGAGGTAGATTTGTCAAGGTCCAAGTTTCGTCATTAATTAAAGACATCATCTCTTCCTCCATATTAGCGACCCATTCCTTAGAATAGGTGTCAGTAACTGCTTCCTGGTTTGAGGCTCCTCATAGGATACTTGACAAACATCGAATCGTTTTGGCAGTCTTAGAGTATCTCTTTTAGGAAATGTTGGCCCTGTAACACTCTTGTCTTGTATAGGCCCACCCCCTTGTTTGGCATTCTTCTCAAATGTGGTAACACTTTCCTTGACTTCTTGCTCTTTTGGTTCATTGTTCTGTGAAGTTAAATTATAAATGAAAAATTCTGGATCATTAATTACAGCACCTTTACTAATTTCTTCATTACATTCAAGGTCCCGAGCTACTGTGACTCTTCTACTACTTGGATGGCACAATCTGTAATTAGTACTATAACCGTCATAGTCAATAAAAATGGCCTTCTTAACCTTGCTTTCAAATTTAGTAGGGGTTTGCTTGGGTATATGCTCATAAGTGTCTGCTCCAAATTTACGCATGTGGTTCAAAGTTACCTTTTTTCCAGTAAACTTCTCGAACGGTGTCACATTATTGTTTACCTTGCTTGGCCGCCAATTTAAAATGTAAACACTCAGATTTACTGCCTCAGCCCAAAGTTCCTCCGGAAGTTTTGCGTCTATCAGCATTGTCCTAGCACATTCCACAATGAATCGATTTTCCCACTCGACACGCCCATTCTGTTCCGCACAATATGGAGCTGTTCTTTCACAGATAGTCCCGGTTTTTCTAAAATGCTCTGTAAATTTTTCGTTCGCAAACTCGCGAACAATGTCACTCTTAATCACTTTTATTTTGTTTCCAGTCTGTGTTTCTATCAACTGTTGGAATTGTATGAACATATCAAAAACATCACTTTTGTATTTAATAAAATACACAAAATGATATGACGTGCAGTCGTCCTTAAATAGCAAAAAATAATTGGCTCCTCCCAATGACATAACTCGCATTTTACCACAGACATCAGTGTGTACAAACTTAACAGGGTTACTTGCACGAGGATTAAGATTTTCATAAAACGGCAGTCGATGTGTCTTGCCAAATTTACATGACTCACAGAACAGCTTGTCTATATTGTTCACCTTTAACCCTGGTAGGAGTCCCTGACTTGCCATGGTCTTGAAGATATTGATGCCTGGATGTCCCAGTCGTTCATGCCATAGCTTCACTGACTCCTCTGTTGAATTGACTTGCTCAACAGTTTTATTCTTAAAAAGCATCTTGTAACATTGGTTGACCATTTTAATTACAGTTACAACAACTCGATTCTTTGCTGGAATCTGTACTTAATTTTTCTTTCATCGAAAATCACCTTCAACTGTTTACTAGTCATTGCTCCTACTGAAAATAGATTTTTCTTAAGTTTTGGAATATACAAAGTATTATCAAGTGTGCGAAGCTCCCACTGTCCATTTAAAAGTGCTAACACTTCTACAGAGTAGATACCATCCACTTGAACGTATGAATTATCCCTAATCTGTACGACACTCAAATTGTCTAATGGATATAGCACGGAAAACCACTCCTTATGATAGGTCATATGTTTTGATGCAGCAATGTCCGCCAGCCACACAGTTTCACATCCAGAAGCAGAAACATTTTTGTATTCAGCACTTAAAGCAACATGCTTCTATTCATCCGACTTACTTTGATCACTATTTTTCCCTAGTCAGTTGCGGCATTGTTTTTTTATATGATCCACCCGACCACAGTAAAAACATTTCATATTCTTCTTACCACTAAGTTTTCCGTGAATTTCTCTCTTCTCGTTATTGTGGGACATTTGACTTTTCATACTTTTGTAATTTTTCTGGAGGTTCAGCACTGCAAACGCTGTAGTGACATCATCGTTCTGCATGAGCCGCTTCTCTTCCCTGAGAAGTCGAGAGGCTAGGTTCTCAAATCTCTGCATTACCTCAGCATACGAGTCCCACACACTTATGAACGCGCTGAAGCTACTTGGCAGACTCTCAAGTGTTTTTGCAATTTTGTCCACGTCGGAAACCACTTCTCCAACGTCCGCTAATGACAGCACCATTGACTCAATAGTACTTATATGCTGAGCAATATTATCGTTTGGATTCATCATATAGCTGAAGAACTGCTGCTTGAGATTAACCTTGTTTACAGAACTACGTTGTTCATGAACGTTCTTGAGGCGATTCCACATCTGAGCCGCTGTCTCGCATGCGATGACTGTTTGTAATTGACTATACTCAAGTCCTGTTGAAATTATCAAAATTCCTTTTTCGTTCCCATCGTTCCATGTCTTAACCTCCTCAACCTCAGTTGTTGCTGGTTCTTGTTTTTTGCCATTTATGATATCCATAATTTTATCCGCACGTAATATTATCTCCATTTGATATTTCCACAGTTGGAAATTATTACCATCAAATTTCTGAATGTGAAAATTCTTGACTTTATCCATCTTTGTTTGTAACCTTTATGATCTTTTCACAAAAACAAACAAATCCTCTACAGTGAAATTATCCGAGCACTCACAAATAAAAAAGAATATTAAAAATGGGTCTCTCACGTGCCGGCGTGTCTGTTCACAACGTGCAAATCGTTAACATTATACTTTATTCACTAACACGTTGATAAGCACTACTGGGCCCATAGCCTGTTAAGGTTTAGGATGATAAACCGTACGTACTAATTTAAATGTGTTAATATTTAACCATGCAAAGTACAACATTATTAAATGGTATAGAACAAAGTAGACTACGTTGTAACCGCACTGACGCCATGCCATACACAAGAGTAATAAAAAAGGTAGAAATGACATACTAATAGATGAACAAAGCAACTGGACTACTTGAGTCATAAATTCAACATAGAGCAACACAAGATGGAAGGCGCAGAGCCATCATCAAACGCGGCGGCAATGACGTTTTGATAGACAATAGATGGATAGTGCCTTATAATCCCCTGATCTCAAAAATATTTGATGCACATGTTAATGTAGAGTTTTGCAGCTCAGTGCGGGCTATCAAACACATTTGCAAATATATCAACAAAGGCAGCGATCAGGCAATTTTTCACGTTCGGCAAGCAGGCAATGGGAACATTGATCCTAGGAATGAAGTTCAAATGTTCAGGGCTGGCCGGTACTTAAGCAGGAACGAGGCGGTGTGGCGGATCTTGGGCTTACCATTGCATGAGAGATATCCCACAGTCGTCTACCTGGCAGTGCACCTGCCCAATGGTAAGCGTGTTTACTTCAATGAGCAAAATTTCTGTGAAAGAATCACGGCGCCCCCTAGAACGTCATTGACGACATTCTTTCACCTCTGCCAAAATTATAATTTTGCAAAGATCTTGATCTACTATGAAGTGCCGTGATACTATACCTTGAATTCACCGAGAAAAGAATAGAAACGCTGCATGCAAGGAACACCTATTGAGGGCTGGCCAGGCGTGAAGGCTGGATATGCACTGGGTCGGCTATATACCATGCATGTTAGAAACTTTGAGTGCTGCTGATTGCGCATGTTGCTCAATATGGTCCGGGGCCCAACGAGTTTTGAAAATCTAAAATCTGTGGATGGCCAAGAGCTTGCCACGCTCAGAGAAGCATTTTAGGTGCTCGAACTTTTGGAAGATGACAACAACTAGAACGCGACCATGGACGAAGCTGTGTTATGTTGCTCGCCTGCAAAAATTAGAGAGCTGTTTGCAATATTAGTGTGCAATTGCGGACTCTCTAACCCTCACCAACTGTGGGAAAAATACATAAATGAACTTTCAGAGGATATTGCGCACAGATTACAAGGAGCGAATGATGATTTAATCATCAACAAGGCATTGAAAATAATCGAAGATAAGATCATTTCTATGATGAGAAAGAGACTCACAGATTTTGGTTTGCCTACACCACAGCAAGATGGAGTGTTGTCTAGTGATGTAGTCAAAGATCTCAACTACGATGCCACAGCACTACAAGCCCATGTCTATGACATGATACCACATCTACTTCCTGAGCAGAAACACATTTTTGATACAATCTTACAGCGCATACAAAGTGAAGAAGGGGGACTTTTTTTCCTCAGCGCAATAGGAGGTACGGGCAAAACATTTGTACTTAACCTTTTGTTGGTACAAATCCGTAAAGACCGCAAAATAGCCTTGGCGGTGGCTTCTTCGGGCATCGCTGCGACTTCTTGCAACATCAGCTAGAGCAGTGGCCGCGGTGAGCTTATGCAGCAGTGCAAGTTGATCGTCTGGGATGAGTGCACGATGTCGCACAAGAAGGCAGTAAAAGCGTTAAACCTATACTGCAGGATATCCATGGCAACAAGACGCTAATGGGCAGAGTGGTAGTTTTTCTCGCTGGCGATTTCAGAAAAACCCTACCTGTTGTTGAGAGGGGTACTCCAGCAGATGAAATGAATGCGTGCCTCAAGGCATCACCACTGTGGGTTAGAGTTGAGAAACTTCATCTTATGTGCAATATGAGGGTACAGCTTTATAACGACCAAGAATCTGAAGCATATGCCAGTTAACTGTTGCAAATTGGAGAGGGTCACTTACAAACCAACGAAGAGGGCAAAATTACGTCTACAAATGAATTTTGCAACCGAGTGACGTTGGAGGAGCAGCTCATTTCTAAAGTGTTCCCAAATTTACAAACTAACATGACTAACGAAGAGTGACTTTGTGAGAGAGCAGTATTGTCGCCAAAGAATGACTCTGTAATTAAAATTAACAAAAAAATATTAGATGGCGTAGTTGGTGGAACAAAGGTGTATACGTCGATAGATACCGTAATGGCAAGTGATGATAGTACCACCTATCCCGTAGAGTTTTTAAACTCATTGGAATTATAAGTTGTGCCATCCTATAGTCTTGAATTGAAGATCGCCGCCCCTGTTTTGCTGATGCGTAATCTTGATGGACCGAGGTTGTGCAATGGTACCAGACTACGCATCACTGAGCTGGGGAGAAACGTCATAAAGGCTTCTATTTTCACAGGAGGATCTAAAGGAGATGAAGTTTTGTTTCCACAGATTCCTATTATGCCCAACAACCTGCCTTAAACAGTTACAGTTTCCAATGAAGATGGCTTTTTCTATGACTATTAACAAATCACAGGGCCAGACTTTAAAAGTAGCAGGAATCCACTTAAGCACTCCGTGTTTCTCGCACGGTCAACTGTAATTAAAGCTTGATTAAAATCTTTAAAATTATAATATCGGACTAATATTTTTAACTATCCTAAATATAAATTAGATTAAGACTTACTTAATCCACCGACATTTTGGTCATAGTTCCAAACATGACCAACAGCTTTCCCAGTTAAAATGAGGTTTATTAAGCTTTGACTTCCATATCCATATGTTCCATCTATTAATGGTTCCATTGGGTCACTCATTTCCTCACGAACTTGTTCTAAGCCCTAAACAAATACAATAATATTAAGTAAAACACTATAAAATATATTTGGGTTATTTGCCAAAACATAACTATAAATTCAAAATAGAGTAAACTTCAAATAATGTGGGAAAATGGCCTGGCTGATGGAAAAATATATATATGCATAAAAACAAAGTTATAAAAGTTTAATTACATATTTTCATGCAATTATGGGTTATGGGATTCAAATATTTATAAATGTTTTCATTTGTAACCCATTAATGAATGTTTTTTTCTGCTCTCCCTTATTGTTTGGCCTTTTACTATGAAATTAAGAAATACTATGTGAAGATTGTGTCAGCATTTAATATTTTAACTGGCTGATAAATTTTAAATCGACATATGGCACACATAGGCATTCAAAGAGATACTAGTTTTTATAACTACACTTAAAAACTTTATGCATGGAAACACATTTTGACTGTTACAAGTACTTGTAGAAACACACTTGTAGCAATGTCATTGGACAGAAAGTGTTGTTTCTAGAAAACCATAGCAGGGAATGAGGTGACAGGAGTGTTATGACAATGACAGTCAGTTAACAATCTTGTATTATTATTGCATGTGTATCACAAAGTGAAATGTGATGGTTATCCACAGGATCAGTCCTGATAGCTGAATCATATTCAATTAAGTGAAAAATGACAAACTGGACATGGGAATCACGCCCAGGACCTTTGGCTTTGCGCGCCAATGCTATACCACTGAGCCATTATGGTATGTCTCATTTGCAGGGCTATTTCTCACTAGATGTTGGTGTAATGAGTATATATGTAATAACTAGTGAACATAATGGCCACTCAGAGTTATCTACAATTATAGTCCACAGCAAATCATATGCTGCCATGCACTTTTTATTATTAATTCATGTGTATCACAAACTGATACATGATGACTATACACAGGTGAATCAAACTCAATAAATTTTAAAATAATAAGAAGAATAAAAAGAGAGAAATGACAATGGTAGATAATTGCCGCACAAAGCCAAAGGTCCTTTGTTAAATTCCCATGTACAGTTGTCATTTTTCACTTAATTGAATATCAATCATGTGCTTACAATAGTTTTGGAAACATTAGGTGTTCTTAAGTAGATGTTTAATTAAAGTAGGAACCCACTCATATGGCGGGCTAGGTTCCAGGGCCCCGCAGTAAAGTGGAACATAGCCTTATTTAACTTTAAAATGCATATAAAATCCCAATAACATGTTTACACTAATATATATATATAGCTCAATAAATAAATTATACAAAAGTAAAATTAATATACAGTAAACACATTGCTTATCTTAAAATATTTTGGTTCATACTTTAAAGTAGCTGACAAATATGTGTTACATATGTGCACTAGATAAAATAATAAATTAATTAAATAAAGGGAAAACTAAAACACCTTTTCAAATTCACAAAACCAACTGGTGAAACTTCAAAAAAGGAATATAATATTTAGTATATTTTTATAATTGAAGTGTGTTTGCATTTCATGGCGTAGGCAAGTGGATAAATACCTACTATCATCATTTTGAGTAATCAGCTTTGTTATGAATGGAGATACTGATACACAAACCACAGCAGCTATGAATGAATAGGTCATTCAGTCAAATGAAAACAAGTGAATGAAAACTATCCAATGATCATTCAATATGCAATAGTTTAAATCATTCAATAGTGAACATCACTACTAGTCTATTCATTTGGTGCTCTACAAGGTATATCCCGTCCGATCAAATACTGCCAGGGAAACTCTTTTGCACCAAGGTGAAAAACAGGGTGATGATTGGGGGGAAAACTATTATCAAACGGATTCTAACAGTTAGCGAATTTCCTCCACTTGTCGCACAATATCATAACGAATGTATGAAAAAATGTACCGCCACCCTGAAGTTAAAGAGAAAAAAAAAACTGGTCAATTTTTCACTGACATTAGTAATGTCCCTGATTTGATCCTAAAAAATATTTGAAAGCATTGACAATATTCTCCTCTTGATTATATATATATGGATTTTAATTTTATTTGAATTTTATATTTTATTACTTGGCATTTAAAACAAGTCTTCTTCTAAATTATTCATATATGATAGTTACCAGATTCTAACAAGGAAATTACTAGTTATTTCTTGTTGTCAAGTTCACGCCCTGAAGTTAGGAGGCATCAGCTACTGTAACTAAGTTCAGTATATGACATAAAGTTGAGTCAAAATTACAAAGTAAAAGTCTTTTAAAATTAACTTCCTGCTCTGGAACAACCCCGAACATTGTAGGTGTTCAATTTGAGGCAGTGACCGATTCTTGGCCATTCTGTATGCTTCTATACATTTTCGCGAACTAAACATTTTGGTAAGTTCCATTGGGCTGAGTTATATCAAGGGTGGTGTAACCTCAGCACTCACTGTGATGACAGTCATTGTCTCGGATGGACATATGTTAGGCGCTCGTCTAGATTATGTGCAACATGGTCATTTTTCTAGCCAAGTATCAATAATTATCATTGAATAAACCAATATCAAACTTTATCTGACGTTAGTTATTTCTATCATAAAAAGTGAGGCCCAATGTCAAGGAGTAATAACTATTTTATAACGTAACAAATGATGAAACAACCGTGGGACAGTTAAACAAGTAAAAATCCTGCAATGTTATAAATTACTTCCAAACGTGGGGCATTTATCATCAAAAATATTACGTAAGGTGGCAATTGGCGGCCCAACGTGGACCAGCTACAAGAACGTAACAATTGGTGTCCAACTTGGGTCATAACAGTGGGGCGTAACAAATGGCGCCCAAACCCGGGGCCAGCTACGAGAACGTAACACATTGAGTAAGCTATAAAATGTATTTATTATTTTTAGAGAATTTGAAGGAGTGTCAATTTTCCATGAACAATTTGTTGGAGCAAATTGAAGGTGATTACCATTCTGATTATCATACTGTCAAAAGTCACCTTATCAAGAAGTGCGGAGAAGATGTATTGATATCAACCACAGCTAATTAAATACCTGTTGTTTGCTTCAAAAACACAAGTTATAAGATCCTGAAAGACATCTGGTACCAACAGAAAAGTTCATCTCAACAGGAGGAACGCATTCGTATTGTGAAGACCGCTGCAGCAATCATCTTTGAAGATATTAAATCTCAGGTATATGAAACGTAGCAATACCCTTCACCCGATCATTTCTTGGAAGTAAATGAATCAATCATTCCTGATACTCTTCGTGTATTAATAGATACTATAGTCATGACAAAAAAGTGGGGAAATCTAAAACAATGGGAAAAAAAGTACTGCAATTTCAAATTGCATTATCACAGCAGTGAGACCAAAATCATGTCTATCACCATTGCAGCTTGGATTGACAGCTTTTCTTTATAAAAAGTATAGTTCTAGGAAGTTGATAGATGTTCTGTCATCTCTGGGCTTTTGTTCCTCTTAAACTGAAGCTGTTCATTTTGAAGTCTCAGCAATAATGTGTCCACAATTACAGATCAAGGAAAATGCATTCTTTCAATTCGTGTATGACAATGCGGATTTTAACACACAGACTATGGATGGTTACAACACCTTCCATGCAATGGACGGCATCCATTGTATTAATCCAACATCAGTTATATTGCCAGATCAATATATTCCTCGAGTGATGAAAGTATCGTCAGTCCAAAGTGTTAGAGGTTTTGGAGTTTTACAGATGAAACACTCCGATAAAAAAGATGATTTGGGCTTGAAAGCAATCGGGATACAAAACCTTGGTATAATACATCCATTTTCAGAAAGAACTGAACCTTCTTTGCCAGATATGCTGTGGCTCTTTGGCAAATAGGCAGATTTACCATGCGTTTCAGGTTGGAGTGTATTTATGGAGCAAGCTACTAGCGACCTTTCTTTCGAACAAACATCAGTTGTTTGCCCGCCCTTTGTAATTTCTCCTCCTACTGATTATGACACTATATATACAGTTCTTTTGAGTTCTGTAGAGAAGTGTAAATAGTTGCAACAAGAAACATATTTGGTGACCTTTGACCAACCGTTATATCTAAAAGCGAAAGTAATTGTTTAAAGCAGCCAAGATCTAAATATGAAAAATGTTGTAGTGAGGTTGGAGGGGCCCGGGGGGGGGGGGGGGGGGGGGGTCCCACGTGCTTGTGTCATTTTTAGAAGCAATAGGTTATATCATGGAAGGAAGTGGTCTAAAAGAACTGTTCAACACAGTATATGCCATGAATTCCGTTGAGAAGATCATGTCAGGGCACGCTTATTCAACAGCAGTAAGAGCTCACATTTTGAATCATGCTGCTATAGCCAAAATTATCACGAACATGATAATCTTAACTCCTCAGCTGAAAGCAGAACTGGAAGAGATTTTGTGTAATGCTGATCGATGTGTGGTTCTTTCAGCAAATGAAGATGACTCTGCGAATGTATGTATGGAGGTACGTAACCCAACTACAAGGATTGAAAGGTCGTGGTCCTACTGCTAAGCTTTGGGCCATATACTTTGAAATGGCCACACTTGCAAAACAATTTATTGAATCAGAAAGAATGGTCAATTGGACACTCCACCTGAAAACAATTGCCAAAATGCTGCCATATTTCTACGCTAGTGGCCACTATTCATATGCTAAGTATTGCCACTTATATTTGCAAGAGCTGCATAACTTGAAGGAAATAATGACTGCAGAAGAATACGAGAAGTTTACTACCCAAATAAACTTCACTATTAGGCAAACAGACAAGTTCTGGTGTGGAACATGGAGTGACATGGCTATAGAACAGTCACTAATGAAAAATATGAAATCAGTTGGAGGCCTCACCCATGGTCATGGGATCAGTGATAAAGTACTTTCAAGGTGGACAATGGGGATGACAGCACTCCAACATGTTTGTGATGAAGTAGAAAAATTCTCTGGTGTTGCTTTTGCAAGCGCTGAACAACATTTGAGCATCGGTGAGTCAGGAGTTCAGCATGATAGCAATGATTGTAAGAAAATTCTGGAATTATTGGATCAGCATAATCCTTTCCCAGAAATTCCTAACTTGATATCCATAAGCAGTGGTGTCATCGGGGATTCAAGGATCAATTGTCACATGGACCAGGAGGTTGGTACTCTTGGCATAGAAAGATTTCAAGGAGGTGATTTTCATACCATAACATTCAAAACAAACGACAGAATACAAACTCTAGCTGTAATGAGCAGAGCGCAATCAAAATACAATGGGAAACAATTCCCATCAATCAAATGATAACCATCCAGTGAATTAGCATTGCTAAGCAATCGGATGAATAACTCAAAGAATTTTTAAAATAGAAACTGTGCCCTTTTCCATTAGCTCTTTTTTAATGAGGGTGGAATGTGCAAGTGTGTTAAATCAACACTTTACAAAGCGTTTCAGCCTTGTACACAGGAGGTTAATTTGAAAAAGAGTGTTTATGTTATCGACGGAGGACACCTGCTACACAGAGCCTCATCTGCCCATAAATGTTTCTGCTTAATCTGCTTGAAGCACCTTGAGTTGACTGAGTTTATTGCGATCCTACATATTCTTCTTTTGTTTAGTTTGTGACTATGCTGACTGTGTTCAATCATAAAGGAAGGGAGTGTTAAGTAGACTAATCTCCACACGTCTGTCAATCAGGCGACTGTATTGATAAACAAATATGAAATAACAGCTATGAACTATGATAAACTAAAAGAGATTGAGGGCAGTATGCCAGAACATATAGTGAATGCTTAGTGGACCAATAGTGTGGTCCCGAGCACACTATCGTGCCACCTTTTAACCTATGATGACGCAAGCAAGCCCACGCTAGTGTCACCAAAGCATCCACTTCGTCAAGTTATTGCATATGGTGCTGAATGCTGGCGTTTCTTCTTGCTTGTCATGCAAAAAATGAGTGAGGATTGAAAAACAGTGTAATATTTTCATCATCTACAGACCACCCTAATAAACATTTAATCTCAGCATGGAACATTAGTGAAGTTAGCAAAAAAATTGTTTCTTTCGGTACCAATTCGATGCCGGAGTGTGAGCGCTAGTATCAGTAAAAGTATCAAGTGAAAAAATACTAGTATCGAAAGGAAAATACCGATATTAGTGAAGTATCAATACTTTTTTTCACATTCCTAATCGGTACTTTTGTGACACTTTTATGAGGAAAAAAGTTTTACAAATGGTGAGCTGAAGCACTCACATATTTAGCTGTGTTGATGATAAAAACACAATAACTTATGATTTTTGACATCCCGCTTTATTACTTGTTTGGATTTCTTCATATGAACTAATTACTCCTAATGTTTTAGGATTGAGGAAAGTTGAACTTAGGAAGTAAACCCACATTTGCCTGGAGGTAAAATAAAAACCACTCAGGAAAAAACCACCCTCAGTACACCCAATCTCCTTGATCTCGACAATCAAGTCTAATGTGATACAAGCCTTTGACCACCGAAGCTGGTCTTGTGATTATTTAATGAACACACCTATACCAATTGATTATTGATGTCGCATACCGAGAAAATAGCTACCTACAGCAAACAACACAATAACACAAATTACTGTGTTACTCAGACAACTATTAAGTTCCATCCCATTAACTCAAAAATATAAATTTATGCATTGTTGATCAAAGATTTTTATTTTTTATTTACGGTTTTGAAAGCTTATATTTGAATTTTAGTTAATATCATTAAATTTTTTGGAGTAGGAAAGGGTCCAAACCCCTCTTACCCTTGGCTATGTGCCTGCCCATCCCATCATATTCATTCATATGTAATAAATATTATTATAACATAATAGTATATCTTTATTTTTCATTTAATATCTCTAAAAAGTAGAGTTTAATATTCATTGTATATATAATGGTTTACTCTTAGGAAAAGTGTTTCCAGAACCTCACTTACTTATAGTAGAGTAAGCTCACAACCCCCTCTTTGCTCTGCCTGCATTAGTTTGTAAATAATATTTTCATAGTTTATGTTTTGATCATAGCTTATCCAGTGTTTACGTTTGATCTTATATAATGAATGTATGTTTTTATAATTTAATATTAGAAAAACGAATGGTTAAGATTTCAGAAAGGCTTGATTATTGAATTTGTTTGAAATTGTTATAAGAAATTAATTTCATATTTATTGATGGATTTGGTACTGAATTTTAAAAACAAGATGAGCTCCTTTATATGATATGCCCTATTTAATACATAGCATTTTCTCAGTAAATTATTTTAAAAATAAATATATATATATATATATATATGGGTACCAGTGTGATAAAACCGATAAATTGTTCCATTTTAGATCAATAATGAACTATAAAATCTGTAATAACCTAGAATTATAAGTGGAATCATGGTTACCTTTGTGCAAAGTACAGAATACAGAAGTAGTAGAACACCAAATGTGTTCTGCAATGTTTCTATTTGCTGTATGTAAAATTCTTCTACTTCTTCTACATTATCAAATGACACAACCCTAAAAAAAAGAACAAATCATATAATAAAATTAGTCTATGTCACTCAATTAAGAAGTAAAAAAATTATTTCAGATATAAAATGATATAATTCTCAAGCCATTGTTAAGTTTTCAACTCTTCTGTACTTAAGATGAGGACCAGGTTTTGTCTTGAGAGAGTATTTGTTTTTACATCTGTTTTTCAGGTTTTTTTTTTACATTTACCTGCAATTTCCTGGAATGTATATAGCAATATTATTAAAAACTGGACCTCTAGGATTCTATAATAAGCAATTTTTCCCATACCAATCTATTGAATTTTGTGAACCAAAATACTTTACATTCTTTAAAGAGAAACATAACCATAATAATAATGAGAATTTTGGGCTCCCCTGGTGAAAAAACACATGCTAGTTAAAACATTTTAAAATAGAAAACTAATATATAAAGAAGTATCTGTCTACACATGAAGTGATTTAAAAATATTATATTTCACATATGTACTCAATTTACACTGAATGGTGTATTATTTTGACAGATTACAGTATGGACCTATCTTTTAAGTTTCACCACAATGAAACCAGGCAAGGTAAGCTAAGACTAACTGCAAATTGGAGAAAATGATTTGGTTTAATATCTCCAGCTTTTAATCAATATAAAGAACAATGAAACCCAAATTGAAATAATGTATTTTGAAAAGACTGTTAAAATACAGATGATAATGTTGGTAATATAACAAGTTTGTGTAAAGGGTGTGTTAACGGGTGTCTGATTTAAAATGAGCCTAACAAAGAAATGGTGTGGGGTTTTGATATAAATTATCCTGCTTCTCATAAAGGCAAATTTTGGATGAGGTAATCAAATCAAAGTATGAACAAATTATTAAAACATAGGTTAAAGCATTAAAGATCACAATTATAACTATATGGGCTACCTCCCTAATATATTGGCAAAAATTAGACTAACCACTGTGAATATCTTCTTCAAATGAGTACAGTATTATTCTGTAAAATATTTAGCCAATGAACTCAAATTTTTTAAAGCGCCTGTCTTACTACTCATTTGGATTATATGTGTATGTACTCATTATGTTACTGGGTTAGGGTTAAGGGAGGTTGAATTTAAAGGAAGTGTACCCATATTTGTGTGGAAAGAAAGTGGGAAACCATTTAAGAAAAAGGACCCTCAGTGCACCTGACTGGAATCTAATCATGATCTTCAGGTCATTGGCAATCAGTCTCTTACGAGAATCGCGCCTTAGACCATGCAGCCACCAAAGTGGGTCTTTGATATTTATTCATGTATGTTTTCTCCGCACCTATGTTCAATTTTGCTTTTGTAATACAAGTCTTATTTCAATGTAAAACTCCCAGAGCAATATTTGCAACAACCACTCAGTGGCACTCAGGGGGCAGAGGGGTGGTCGCCATGGGGACAAAATAAAAAAGTAATAATAGTAAATTGAAAAATAGTACACCCTGTCTCTCACACAGAACATCTTCTAATGTTTTAACAATCAACACAAGAGCTGGCCTAATAGTCAATCTTGACTTGTCAATAAAGACAAATTGAGAGAAGGGAAATGAAGAAGAGGTTTGCAGTGCACCTGCACACAACCGTTCTTAACAGGAATAAAGTCAACACAATACAATAATCAGAGTAACAATCGATGGTAAAAGCTGTGGTGTAGTATTCTTTGTTTATTATTTGATTTTAGTAAATGTGTTTTATTTTATTTATCGCTAAAAATTACTTCATTATTCAACAACTAAAAGCCTACTTATTCCATAATTAATGGGAAAATTATTTCTTTTTTTAAGATTTTCAGAGATAAATGCCTGTGTTTGATATGCTGAGGTAGTGTTGCGGTGTCAAAAAAAAAAGCAATTTAGAGATACATTTTTAGAGCATTCATAAGAAGAAATATAATCGTGATTTTTCACCTAAAAGTGAACTACGGAAAAGAAAAGTGAAAGAAATTAAATATGTTGGTAGCACAACAATTAATGTTTTCTAAGCCTGTTGTATGGTCACAAGCAGGCATCATTTTGTATCAGAATACTATAGTGAAACATAAGAAACCTTTTCACAATGAGGGAGCAAGATTTTCTTGAGGCCGGTGACGTTTTTTCAGTGAATTTAAGAATAAAGTTAAGATTATGAAAGCTATTAAAGACATGCAGCTCTCTTGCCAATCTGTGACGCGACGCATAGAAATAATGGGTGGTATTTACTAAGCAAATTGGAAAATTACATCGATAATTGTAGTTATATTTCACTTCAGTTCAATGAATCAAGTGGTATATACTTATAAATTAATCGTGTTCCTTAGAGATGGGTGATAAATCACTGACTGTAATTTTTTCACCTATATCATTTGATCACTGTTATTCCCAGTGACTCTATCTCAAGAGTATTGGTGATTGACATATCAGTGATCGGAGATACTCGTATCAGATGGCAACAGTTACTCGAGCTACGGAACTAGTATTGCTTCTTCTAGACATTCGAGTAAATACTCGCTTCGTGGTCCATGTTATTCTTTTAATTTTTATTTTCTACCAGCTAATTGAGAATCGACCTTATTGACTGGCATGTTTTACATGTTATTTCTGGCTTCAAACACTTGATCTCGTAGAGCTCATTTTACAAAAACAGTATCAGATTGCCAATCTTACTAAGCGAATCACATTTCAGATTCTTTTTAAAAGTAGGCTACGAAAAAAAATCATTTCTTTTTTTCGGTGATCCTATCCCCAAAATCGTAAATGATAGATTAAAATAATTAACAAAATAGAAAAAAATAAAATAAACCTTAATATTTAATATGCGTTGATGATACTAATCATCCTATAGTTTAATCTAAAGTGTGTGTATATAATAAAATTGATTAAATATTTTCTAGAATCTCTATAATTTAATGGCAAGTCTCAGTGCTGTGGTTATGAATTTTATTCCTTTATATTTAAATTAGTTTGGTTGCTTCTAATAGATGTATAGTTAATCTACTATTAGATGTACTTTATTTAAAATAAAATATTAATAATAATAATATTATTATTATTATTATTATTATTATTATTATTAGCACCGCGTCTTACTACCCGTTCGGGTTATACGCACTTACGCTAATGTGTAATGGTAGGGTGATTGTGAGATGAAATGAAGGACCTACAGTTTAACGTGGAATCCGAACCACGGTGGAGCCCTGGCATTCCCCACATTCATAAGATGTCTTGTCAGAGGTGAAGGAAGGGTTTGGAGATCAGATAAATCTGTGCCGTGACAAAAGGATTGAACCCCGGTCACCAGCACAGAAGTCTGACACCTTACCCCTAGACCACCAGGTCACCTAAAATAAAATAACACTACAATAATAAAATATATGACCTGCATTCCAAACAACAATTTTCTAAACCAATCACCATTATGTTATGTTCATTTTTAATGTCACATAAATTTTAATTGCAGTAAAACAAATCACTAAATAAATTACACAATTACAAGAGTTTCTCATAGTACGTCAAATAAGTTTTAATATTGGTACTCAAGTTTAACATAATGTTTGTTGGACCACTAATTTTGCTCAAATTACATAACATTTCACTATAAAATATTAAATAACATTTTTTGATTTCTGTTTTTTTTCAATTGTATGAAACTTCTTAAAACACATACTTTTGTATTGACTTTACATTAGTCAGGCAACATGAAACCCAGATGAAACCTAAAGATTAGGTAACTGTACGTCAATTGTCAATGTCAGTGCCGACAGGATGAGCGTGTTTTAGTTAGGCCTTTAAGTATTGAATTCTATTGCAAGTCGCCAAACTCTTGAGTAATTTAGTTTTCCTTTCAACCGATTATCATGGGACTATTTGAGTAAATACCCAGTATTCAGAAATACTTGATACTCGATTGTACTCACTTACTTGGACAGCAGCTAAATACTAGCTTTGACCGTGGTTTACAAAATATCAGTTCAAGTTCACACTTCATTCTGTTGACGACATAGTGACCAGAAGGGGCGGACAGTGGCGGTCTTTGCTTTGATAAACCGCAACCGAAATAAACATACAGTAATTTACATTTTCTAAAGTATAGTCAGACAGAAAAATATTGATCTACTAGGTACCTACTACCTAGCAACAAACTGTGAAATCGAAAAAAATTATTGGTCCATTAAGACACTGTGAATGCCAGTCAAAGTGAAAAATCACTGGTATAAATCACCGATATTTTAAAATCACAGTCACTGTAGTCACTTATATTGTAAAAGCAATGTTTATCCCATCTCTACTGTTCATAGTCCAAGCAGGGAGCTTACGAAAATGACTTTTTATAACTCAACTTGAGGAAAGTGAGGCTAAGTATTAAGACTTGCTGCTACATAGTGACGTAAAATGGCTTAGCCGTGGAAAATTCTTAGAAAGATTCCAAGCTTTATTGCATGAAATAATTGTGTTCTTGGACTCAGTTGGAGAAAGCTACCCTCCACTACATGACTCATCTAGGTTAAGCAACTTGGATTTTTTGACTTCTCTAATAGATCACTTCAATACCTTCAACCTTGAAATTCAAGGTAGGGGCAAAAGTATTAATGAATTAATTAGCTGCCCAAATTCTCTCAAGACAAAATTGCTACTTTTAAAATTTCTGCTTGAAAGAAGAAATTTAAATAATTTTCCTAGCTTAGAAAAAGTGGCAGAAAAGGAAGATAGCCACATTTCGGAGATATTTTGTAATGGAATACAAAAACTTTGGCAAGAGTTGGAGGGATGTGAAAAAGTTTGCTCCAGCATAAGTTTTTATGGTATTCCCATTTGGTGAAAAGAAGGTTAGAGAAAATTCCAAAGCAGTCTCTTCCATTTTTAACATAAGTGTTTCAAACGTGGGGGAAGAAATAATAAAACCATTTCTGAGCTATAGTTCATGATGAAAAATACCCATGTTTGAGGTCCATTACTCTTCGTCTGAGTGTATATTTTGGTGAAATCTATTCCTGCGAATCAGTTTTTTCTCAAATGAAGATTATAAAATCGAGATGCCAAAGCTGTTTGACTGATGAACATTTACAATCCTGCCTTTGTTTGTGCCTGAATAATTATGAACCCTCATTCAACAAACTATCTGAAGATATGTTGTGTCATGCAATAACTTCAAAGTGAACTATTAAATGATAAAATACTGTTTTCAGTGAAATTATATATTGTTATTTAGTGAAAAACTTGGTTTCATTCAGTAAAAAGGATTATATTTTTATATGTGATATAATCTTACTATTAAAACACAAAAAGGATTATTAACTATTCTACCAATAAAACAAACAAGTGCACCCTATGGCTACGTAGTCGATCACAAAGGATTTTCCTTCTCAAGAGTAGATCACTAGATCCAAAAGTCTGGCCACTCCTGTTCTACACAGTTGAATGAAGGGGGCCGAGTGGTGAAAAGTAATAATGGAACAAGGAAAAAGAGTGATTATTATTATTATTTTTATTTATTTTGCATAATACTACACTGACCAAATGTACCAAGTGATTCGATATATGCAAATTGAAGATACAAAACTCAGCGCGATAAAGTATTTCTTTGACTTTATTCAATTACATGAGAAATAAGCTGATGGCATTACAAAATAGATTAGTGACAAGTTACAAGCAGATTACCTAAAGCTGAGGCACTGCTAAGACCAAGGATACGACAATGCCGCCCGCAACTGGAGGTAAAAGCATGAAGCTGTATGCGTACTTGCCGAGCACACCGAGGAAATAATATACACTGTGAAAGTGTTGAGAGATGGTCCAGAAGAAACCTCTAAAACCAAGGGTGATGCAAGAAGTCTGTTAGTTTGCATCATGACCTATCCTTTTTTCTCATTTTGGCATTTTTGGTGCCCAGTCATAAACAAAGTGAACAATGCTCAGATCTACCTACAGCAAGGACTTGCGCTTGATCAATGTGCACAAAACATATCAGAGATATACTATGAGCCAAGAGGGACTGAGTAATCTAGCAATACTGTCAATTGATGATAGAGTTCCATATAGAGTTCAATAATATAATCAAAAAATGTGCACAAATTAAAACCAGGTTATTTTTAATATATTTAAGTATGTATACTAGTAAAAAATTAATTTTACTTTAAATACATCAGTATTTTCTTAAATACAATACATGTGATTGGGGGTTAGGGAATCAATACTGGACTGGTGGAAGGGTCTCAGGGAGTGCTTAACAATTCACGGATTAGGAGGAGCAATACTTGCCTTTCTCCGGGTGATGGTAACCCATGCTGGGCCACTGCAACCACTAAATATATTCTCTTTTTCCAAAAAAGATTTAAATTATTCATCTATGAGCTAAGACTTGGCTTACTTAGTGAAATAATCAAAATCCTAATACTGTATAGTGTTTAATCTTTGAATATTTACTTAAAGCATGCAAACATTAAGTGCCCCCATTTTCTGATCCAAGGACTGGAAACTTTCATGCATTTAATAATAGCATAAACATGTACAACCTGGTGTTAGGCTAGTTAGCTAAAGAAATAAGTGCCCTTCATTTACTGATTTAGTGTGAGGAAATTCTTATGTAATGAAATAATACCAAAACCATGCAACACCTGGTGTTAGGATAGTTCTATAAAGAAATATTATTTTGAAGAATTTATTATTCAGATAAAGTACAAACGAATGGACGGTGCTAAAATATACAGATGATTTCAAGAGACTCTTGAGTCATCACCGAACAAGAGAAGCAAACATTAGTGAAGAAAAGTTTATTCACTAAATACCAATCAAAATCATTAAAGACCCCAACTCTCAGCACTTTTATTCAATTTACAATGGATCATTTCACGTCAAATCAACATAAAAAAAACTATTTTGCATTTGATGCAATTTTTTACTAATTATTATTCTCTTAAATCTAGCCATGATTTTTCTCTCTTATATTTAATAGCCTTGTTTTAGAGAAATCGATTTTTGAAAATAAAAAAAATTGATTTTTTTTACCTGCACTACATCTTTTAATGCTTATTAACTTATTTTATATTGGTGCTAGGCTTATGTTTTTTGGCTCATTTTTTTCACTTTGTTATGGGCTTTAATCTGATATACAACTTACCATATTTTTAACAATAACAAAAAATGTCCACTCTTTCAAAAAGTTAAAAAAAAAAAAAAAAAAAATTGTGATATTGTTGTTTGAAAGTTTTGAAAAAAATGTTATTTAGCTATTAATTATCTATATAACCTGAAAATTTCAAAATGGGATGCCTATGGGATCATGAGTTATGATGAAAAATGTAGTGCAAGTAACAATATTTTCAGGCCCATAATCTGTGATTATTATTATTATATTAAACTTCTGGTATGGAAGCTGATTTAATACATATGATCCAAATTATTGAAGTCTTTTTAATTCTTCAAAACTCAGAGACTATGCCTACGCATATTAAAACTATATAATGAATGGCATGAAAACTTATAATATAGAACTTACATGTGTATGCACACAGAATTTTTTTTCATCAAGATGCATCTAGTTAATGGCTAATTTTGAAAAATTTGTTCTTTTTACACCTTTGTAGTAATGTATTGTTTGCTTGGTTCATTTCTTCTGCTGTCAGTCTATACACTTTTCCTGTTGGTGTCGTTGGATCAACGTGAGTTATAATGTCAAATCTATTAACACTCATGGGTCCACATGGCTCCAAAAAACTTATCTTGATGTCTCCCTCTTCTACACTAAGAACACACCCAAACCACCAATGGTTTGAGTACTGGCAAGTTACAAATCCAACAATGTCACATATCTCCAATAGGTTGTCTTGCTCTTCTACAGATACTATTTCTTCTTTTGATTCAGTTGAATAAATGTAATACTTAACTTTCGGCCTGGTTTTACTTCCAATTGGAATATTGCCGTGTAACTGTTGTGTCCCTTTGATAGTTTTTGCATTATTTAGTTATTATTATTATTATTATTAGCACCGCGTCTTACTACCCGTTCGGGTTATACGCACTTACGCTAATGTGTAATGGTAGGGTGATTGTGAGATGAAATGAAGGACCTACAGTTTAACGTGGAATCCGAACCACGGTGGAGACCTGGCATTCCTCACATTCACAAGATGTCTTGTCAGAGGTGAAGGAAGGGTTTGGTAATCAGATAAATCTTTGCCGGGACCGAGGATTGAACCCCGGCCGTCAGCATAGAAGTCTGACACCTTACCCCTAGACCACCAGGTCACCTTCATTATTTAGTCTTGGTTGTAAGAATGTGTATTCTGTTTCATAATCTTCATTAGTTGTATAAAAAAAAAGTTGATTTTTAGTATATTATCTTAGGCCCAATCATAAAGCTGATGGTGAGTCATAATTACTCATTGTATTCAATGCACAGCCTTGCCACGACAGCTGGCCATTTTACAGTTCCTCCCCCACCATCACAAGCATTTTTGCCAAGTGAGAAGGAAAAAAAAAAGAAAAAAAAAACCTGCTTTCATGTTAAAGTCTTCTTCATGAAAGCAAAGGTTGAGAAAGTTGAACCTATTTTAAAATTGTGATGCTGATCTAGCTGATAAATTATGTATTTTTCGAGTGGTGTGGGGAAAGTTTGCTTCAAGAAATCAATCATTAGTTTTTGAAAGAGATGTACAGCTACTGTATAATGTGGCATACAGTCAGAGATAATCACCAGACTTATACGATTAAACTTCTCAGTATTTTGAGTTTTGTAGTAGATAACAAAAGGATGGATTGTGGCTTGTGCATTGTTCCAGTGGAAGCCTTGTACAGTGTATTGTAATATAAAATAATAATTATCTGCAAAGTGACATAAAACTAAATACTCATTTGGGGGGAGGATTTCCTTGAGGTCTTCAGATATTATTGCTGTTTCGCAATATATGAATGATGTAGTAATTTTGACATAGTTTCAAATAAAGAGTCCAAAAATTCCTGCGTTGGTTTTGTCATAGTTTTTAGTATTGTCCTGTTCTCTATCTACAACCATTGTTTAAATGTAACATTCTCAATACAATTTTGCTCAAAGCAATCTTCAAAATACAATCCAAGTTCGTCACTGCCCGGGCAATCATCACATTCACTAAAATAGTACTTTGTTGTTGGTTACCTACAAATAATATTATATATCAAATCTTTATGTTTTTATTGGCATTCCTCCATCAGTTTGCAATGAGCCATCATTAATGTTGCATTTTGATGCATCAGACAAACACATTGTACCATGACGACTGTACAATGTAGCGATCAATCCCCACCAACAAACATTCCATGGACTTACTACATTGCTTCCCGCCGTCCAAGTCACATAAACTTATGAAAAATCACCTGACTGAAGGAGGTGTGCACAAAAACATTTCGAATATAGTATGTACAATGTCATATGATTCCACCAGGGTGCAGTCTCTTCAGTGTTTGAAAGGGGTGTGAGCTTGCGGAAGAAAATATTAAGTTCTCCTGACTGTTCCCGCACCATGCATATTCAGACAAACATTGCGGTGTGCATCAGTCTGTATAATATCGCTTCATGAGTGGACGTTGACCAGATTAAGGATTACATCATGTGTTCTCTACCCCTACCAGCTTTCCTCAGCTGAGGACCTTTTAAAAGTTAGTGATTATTAATGTGATTTACTCTTTGATGTCATGCAAGTTGTAGGGACTTACTCATGGTCTATTTAAGTTAAAATTCATTTTCAGCCTTTTTATTCGTTTTATATAATTTTTTTTATCAAATTTACATTTTTGGGTATAGCTATTTAAAATCATGTAAGGGAAAGTACTTATTATGTTTTTACTGAGTTTTATTTATACTTTTTTTTTTACTAAATTTACATTTTGGTCTGATTTGTATGCTAAATTTATGTCTGGGCTCAATGAGGCATCAGACTTCTCATCCATGTGTATTCCATCAAAGGTAGGTAGCTCGCGTTTTATGCTTTTTTTTTTTTATCTATTCAATGTGAAGAGTAAGTCTGATGCCACCTTTAGATGTAGTAATTGTATGTATAGTTAAAGGCAGAATCCTCCTATTATATTTTCTTAATGATTTATATTTTCTAATATTCTACTTTGGTATTGTTAACAGTAAAGCTATCTAGTGTTAAAATGAGACCATATGTCGTGTATTATCCTCAATGACCATGTTAATATTATGATTTTTTTGTAATACTCATATTTCAATGAGTTTCAAAGTATACAATATATTTTTATGGGGTTTACGCATATCTCTGGTTATTGTAATTATGCTACTATTTTAGTACATTTAAAAACTTTTTGTTTGAAAATAAACAGGCTTGTATAGCCTGTTGCTAATGTTTATATGTCCTTTTTTCAAAACTTGTATTTTATGATCCATTACCCTATATCTGCTTAAGATCATTTTCCTTCTCTCCTCTATATTTACTATATTTGTGGGGAAACCCACATGGGCTGGATATATATTGATATTCAAATTACGAATCCTTGTAGGATATATTTATTTCCATTAGTTCTGCTTTTTATATGACTATGAACACTGGTCAGTTGCTTGCAACTGATATAGAGGCAACCAGCTGAATTGTTGGAAAAGCATACAGAATGTGTGCCACTCGACCCAAAGAGAACACAGTGCTTTGAATAAGCAGACGACCTGGTGGTCTAGGGGTAAGGTGTCAGACTCCTGTGCTGGGGGTCCGGGGTTCAATCCTCGGTCTCGGCACAGATTTATCTGATTACCAAACCCTTCCTTCCCCTCTGACAAGTCGTGTATTAATCACAACTTGTGAATGTACCTAAGCCCTGTTCTTTTCGAGGAGATGACATTTCAATTATTTCTGTACCAATGTTGTCACCCTCATTTTCTAAGGATTGTGAGGCTACTCCTTCATCAATTTTAGGTAATTTAAGAGTGGCCTTCTGACAGATATCACAAATCTCATCTCCAGAGCCTATTAATTTTCAGTGACTCATAATATTGTCATTAACAGTTATTAAGTTAAAAAATAATTACTAAATGGATTACAGCAGCAAACACTAAAGTATTTTTGGAGGTGTCTGCTTCTTCCATTTTCACTCATTCCTATGCCTAGATTAATTTAAATGTCATCCAAAATGTAAAAAATCACACATAAAACCACACCAGTCATACAAAAGGAAAAAAGAATTTGTGTAATGCAACTAAAAGTCAAAAGTTTTTTTTTAGTTATAACAATTAAAAAGTTTTTAATTAGAAAAAATTAAAGTACAACTAAATTACAAAATTAAATTTTTCATTGAATTAAAACTAATTTAATTACCACTTGTTGACGTCACTGATTCTGAACAGAAACTGAACTAAGGAGATGGTTGAACATTCATGTACTGACATGAGTAGGCCCTACAATCCTATTGAGATATGCAGCTGGATAACCAGTCAACTGCTTCCTAAAGCTGAGACTTAGTTTTATTTCATGTATTATTTTTACCTAAGCTAATTATAATTTTACTATTTTTTTAACTGTGATGTATTTTTTATAATTTTATAATAAGTTAATCTTTTTTTCTCTTTATTTAAAACAAAAATCCTGTACTTTGAGAAGTAAGAAATACTCATTTATTTTTAATAATTTAAACTAAATTTAATAATAACACATTTCATTTCAAATTATTAATGGAGTGATTTTAGCTAAAACTGTCCAAGCAAATTTTAGAGAATATCTATTTTGCGAGGAGTCCTAAGACAACATTACAACATTAAAGCCTGTGCTGGGAGTATGGGGTTCAATCCTCGGTCCCGGCACCGATTTATCTGATTGTCAAAACCTTCCTTCACTTACGACAAGCCATGTATTAATCACAACTTGTGAATGTGTGGAATGCCAGGCCTCCATCGTGGTTTGGATCCCACGTTAAACTGTAGGTCCTTCATTTCATCTCACAATCACCCTACCCATATGCATTAGCATGTGTATAACCTGAACGGGTAGCAAGACACAGTGCTAATAATAATAATACTAATAATAATAATAATAATATTAAAGCTAGACTAAAATTATTAATAACTTGTATTATATCTATCATCATAGCTTATGATCTCATAGGCATCACATTTTGAAATTTTCAGTTTATATAGACAACTCACGGTGTCTATTCAACATGACTAATGAAATTCCCAACCTTTTCCCTGATAATTTCCTAGAATACCTGACTCAGAAGTATGTCCCTGCCCTGTGTTTATTTATTATTTTTATGAATAGTTATAAGTTTTAACATTTAAATAGATATCTTTTTTAATTTGTGTTAACATAGTCTACTAGGAATTAGAAAATTTGAAAAAATTTATTACACAGGTACAAAAAAAAAAGTTTGATCACATTGTAATTTACTGTTTTAATATTTTGTATTTTGAGTAAAACAACATTTTCCAGTTTTTTTTTTTTTTGTAATGTATCAAATTCCCAACTTATTCCCAAACACTTCATATTCACGGCTAATTTCAAGTTTTTTTTCCGGTTTTCCCGGATGGCAGACACCCTATTATTAATAGCTAAATAACATTTTTTTTCAAAATTTTTAAAAAACACCATCACAATTATTTTTTCAAAAAAACCTTTTGAAAGAGTGAAAAAATGTTATTGTTAAAAGTGTGCCAAGTTGTATATCAGATTAAATCCCATTACAAACTGAAAAAATGTACCAAAAAATATAGGTCTAGAACCAATATAACAAGAGTTAATAAGCCTTAAAAAAATGCGGTGTGAGTGAAAATATATATATATTTTTAATTTCAAAAATCGATTCCTCAAAAACGGGATCATTAAAATATCCTAAAAAATATGTTCGTGGTTAGATTTAAGGGAAGAATAATTGGTAAAAATGTAATTAAATAAAAAATTGTCAGGTTGATTTGACATGGACTGATCCCAATCAACACAGCATACAATCTGGGCGCTAGAGAGTTAAATAAAATTTGGTAACCCTTGGGTCCTACAAATATCCTTATTACTGGAAGGTTAAGTAATTTCTATCTTTATTTTTTTAATAAGTGATCAAAATTGATAGAGAACTATATTCTTTGAGACAAGCTACAACATTAAAATTGCCATTGCTTTTGTTGTAAATGATATATATAGTTTTTTTTTAGTTTCTTTTCTTTGCTTTATTAAAATTCAATTAAATCATACTTTCAATTAGTATAATATACATAGATTTGGTAGGTATTAGTTTAATGTCAAGGTTACCTAAGTGTATATTTGACCTAAGATTCTCAAATTAGACATTTTAATAAGTTTAGAAATAATCAATGTTCACATGAGTGTTTTGATAAACCGTACAAATACAAAATTGGGATTACAGTAGGATTAGATGGAATCAAATATTTATTAATCCTCAGATTCCTTGATTCTGATGAAAATACCAAGGTCGTGGAAACAAATATTATACAGGGGGGGGGGGGGGAGGACCAAAAGAAACTGGACTTTTGCTCTAAGAAATCGTTTTATTAAGTTTTTTATAAAATTCTTTCAGCCTCCTTCAAAGTACTCTCCATTAGATGCGATGCACTTGTACAGTCTTTTTTCCCACTGTTTGAAGCACCTCTGGAACTCTTCAACTTTGATATCATTCAGTGCTCTCTGCGAAGCTGTTTTTACAGCCTCCACATCATCAAAACGTTTCCCTTTTAATTTTTTTTTCATTCTCAGAAACAGAAATAAGTCGCATGGGGCTAGGTCTGGTGAATACGGAGGGTGTGGATCGGTAGCCCACCCCTGAGAGCCCAAATAGCGGTTCATAAGCAAGGCCGTGTGTGGGGGGGCATTGTCATAGAGAAGGAACCAGTCACCTGATCGCCAGAGTACTGGGTGTTTCCTTCACACATCCTCCTTCAAACGTCTTAAAACTTCCAAATAAAAGTGCTGATTAACAGTCTGACCAGGGGGAGACAAATTCCCTATGCACAATTCCACGAACATAAAAACAAAAAAAATGATCATTGTCTTAACATCCAACCTCACTTGTCTTGCTTTCTTTGGTCAGGGGGAGTTGGGGGTCTTCCACTGGCTAGACCCTTGCTTGGTTTCGGGGTCATATCTGTAACATCAACTCTCATCACCTGTAATGACCTTGGTAAAAAAAGTTTGGGTCACTTCCAATATTATATTCCAAGTCCTGGCTCAAATTCAGAAGAATGGTTTTTTGATCCTGTGTGAGCAGGTGAGGAACAAACTTACCGGCAACTCGTCTCATTTGCAAATCCTCAGTCAAAATCCGCTGGCACGAGCTCCAACTCGCTCCTGTCTGTTCTGAAATCTTGTCAATCATGAAACGACGATCCTCGATTTTTTGGCAGATTTGTACAATGTTTTCGTCATTTTGAGATGATGACCCCTCATGAGCAAAAATGAGCATGATTTTCAACACTCATCTCGCCACGTTTAAAGCATCCAAACCACTCAAAAACTTGTGTGCTGCTCATAGCATCTTTATTGAAAGCCTGTTAAAAAATCTGGTAAGCTTCCATTGCAGATTTTTCGAGCAGGAAGCAAAATTTCAAACACACTATTTGTTCCTTTAAATCTGCCATAACGATTTTGCAGGCGGCAAACGAAAACAATTGAGAAAAAAAAACTACAATCAAACATAACCTTCTATGCAGATGCCGCTTGGGCAACTGATTTGGGAAGGTCTCTAGTAGATTCACCTAGCGGGAGAACTCTCTACTACTCCTAGAAACGGCCACGCACTTTCAATCCTGTTTATTTTAGGTCCCCCCTCGTATACTGTGCTATTTTTACAATGTCTTAAAATCATTTTAGCATATGAAAATTATTAAAAATAATTGAAATCACATTTTATAAAATCAAGTTGAAATTGTATAGGGTATGCAATCTACATAAAACCACTTATAAAGTGAATAGAATTTATGTTATATGATTAAAATGTACACATACTCAAATAAATAATTACCTTTAGCATAAATTAATGAAATAGGCCTAATAAGCTATTATAAAAAGAAAAGGAAAAAGGTCAAAATGACCAGGACTACATTATATATTTGCTTAAGATTCTCTGTTACTAATTGAGTATTCATTTGGTCAAAAAAGGAGAAAGCGTGAGAGTGGATATGAGTGAGTGTGAGTATTAGAGTAAGTGAGAGTGTGAGCATTAATTTAAGTGAGAGTGGCTATTATTGTGAGAGACTGACTATTTGCGTGAGTGTGTGGCTATTGTAATAGAGTGACTATTGATAGGATTGAGTGTGGCTATTAGTGAGTATTAGCGCAAGTATTAGTGCGAGTAAGAGTGGCAGTGTTTTATATGTGTGAGAGCATAAGTATTAATTCAAATAAGTCAGTGTTGCCATTATTTTTTTAATACAAATTAATCTATCTTTTCCAGGTTTTCCAGAAAGAATTCTGATTTTTTGGACACTCTATATAGTAATTTAGATAAATAACATTTTTAATAAAATTGACCATTGTGGAAGTCATGTTGTAGTTTCATATAACAAAATAATGTGACCTTGATGGGGAAATTTATGTAGTGTGCAGAAATGAGGAAGATAATAGTTAAAGGAAAATGTACTCACATTTGTGTGGAGGCAGAAAGGGAAATAATTAAGGAAAAATACTTTGAAAATACCTGGCTATTAATACAGACCCCACCCCTTTGTCACTGGAAAACCAGACTAGATAAGATGGACATTCAGTCCAAGTGTCCTTAGATGTGGGGGGATGAATCCAAGATATCTGTGAACTATTTGATATTTGTTCTAAATACTTAATAGCACACGGATTAATGTGGTTATTTTTTCTTTAGGGCTTTTGCAAGAAACTAATAGTGTTTTTGTAAAGGTATTATATACTTATCATGTTTTGGGAAAGATTTCAGTATTGAAAACATAATATTTTTTATTCCACTAAGTCAATAAATTATTTTAAAACAAATAACTATTATTTAATATTTCCATGTCAAAAATATGTATAATATTCAAATAATTGTTCATTTTGTTGAGTTTGTAATATGGATGTAAAATAACAGTAGACCGTAGGCAAAGCACTTTAATAAATTGTGATTTCATTGTGTGTTAATGTCACCCTGCATTTAATTGCACTTATAAGGTAGATATGAGAAATATATATTTGAGAGAAAATGAAGCAACATTTTTATGGAGGGAAATTGGGAAACTATTTAGGGAAACTAACCCTTAATACACCCTGCTGAGATTTTAACTCAACACATCCCAAACACTGGAAAACCAGACTAGATGAGCTCAACTTTTCAAGTGCAAACCCACATTTGCGGGTTCCAATAGATTAAATTAAAGTTGAATAGTCAAAATAATAGTAATCATTACTGCAAGACTCCATTCTATATTTAATAGTGTAAATTTTTCCTAGCACTTCTACACTAAGGGTCTGATAAAAATATCACTATCAATTTGAGTAGTTTGATATTCCAGGGCTGCCACTATTTTCTTGCTACCAAATTACTTGTGTTTTACAGAAGGAATTCCCATTTTTTGGGAAACTTATATTAAAGAAAAGAGTAATAACATTTTTTCAAACTGATTGTGAAGTCATGTAATTTGTGTTTAAAACACGATTATTAAAGATGGATCTTGTGTCGCTTCATAGCCCTTGTTTAAGGGGTAATAATAAATATTTTAATCAGCGTGCTTAGTTTTTCAGTTAATTTTTTAGATCCAAAGAACTCTTTAAAGCTTTCAGTTAGTTGTCCCAATTTAACAAATATTCTAGTATTTTTACTAGATTTTACAAAATGCCTTGTGTTTTCCCAGTTTTTCCAGACATAATCAAATCCCTGAAGCAGCCCTGTATCCAAAGATATCACTTTAGATATAAAAAAAACTTGAAAAACATTTCCTTCAATTTGTGTACACTTCAGGTACTTGCCCTAATCCCATTCTACCAGTAGTAATATTTATTTTAACTCAATCTCCTTTTTATACTGATATAGCTGATTGTTACCTGTGACAATAGGTTCCAGAAATTGAGGGTTAAGGGATGTGGGCTCTAAGGTAGTAATTGCTCTGGAAACACTGTAGGGTTGGCTGAGCCACTGATACTTGGGGAACTTTAATTAGTGTTTACTAATACTGTTTATTAGGGATGGCGCTGTTGGGATTCTTTCATTCGAGAGACCACTGGGTGGACTCTTAAAATTGAAAAATATAAAATGTGTGTGTATTAATAATTAGAAAGGTTTTAAATTACTTTTTAAATGGGACCAAAATGAACCTTTAGCTCAATAAGTATTCAAGCTATGTAAAAGGTTTATAGAATAGCTTGATTTTGTTTCTGTGAATCTCAGCTTGTAGCAAAATAAAAGAATAAAAATTCTTGGTAGTAATTAATTTACAAGGTACACAAAATCACCAATTTGATTTAATGCTGAGGTAGTCATACTGAAAATAGTACATTTATGTTAACTTTAATGATGAAATTCCCTGATTTTTCCAGGCAACATTTAACTGTCCCTGACTTATTCTTTTTCCAGTTTTTCTTGGAGATGAGGTAATAATATTTAAAATTGTGCTTTTCTGTTAATTCTAAATCAAATGGCCCTATCACATGGCAGCCACAGAACTTTTATGATAAAATGCTCTGACCTTTCATGACTTTCCAAAGAATGTCTTTCAATTGTCCATAACTTATACTTTTTTCCTGTTTTTTTTAGAGTGAAGATCTTTTGGTTTATAACAGTGATCACAGTTTGGGTTTTAACAATGCTATTAGCTACTAAAAATAAACATTTTTTTTAGTTCTTTCCTCAGTATTAAATGTTTTAAGTATTCATTTGTGACACTCATTACATTTTGTATAGAGCCCAACATTTTGGACCCATCTTATATTAGAATGCTATATCAAGCCAATACATTTAGTTAAAATGTAAGAAACAAAACCTCTTAGTTTTGATTTAGTGCTTAGGTTCATAATTCATATGTAATTTTTATCCAAGTATTTAATTCCCTGGTTTTACCTTGTGTTAGATAAAATGATCTGTAATTTCTTTCTCTTTTGTCTCTAGTCACCATAACATAAAGTATAAGTTTACATAATAAACATCACATTAAATTGAGATAATACTCACTTTAAATGGGAATGAAAATTTTCATGTTCCAATTTTTCATGTCCAGCTGATTTTTCAACTGGTTCAGATGGGACAGTCCCGTCTTCACCTTGTTGATTTTCAACCATATTCATCTGAGGAACACTATTGGCATCGCAGTGCTCATTCATGTGTACTACTATAAAAGTACCTTCTGTGCCCGAAATTGCCTGAGCAAGGATATCACAAACAGCTTGCACCAAATACTTATTGCATTTTTTAACATCAACCTGTCATAATGAAGCAAATATATAAACGTATTTTAATGCAATGTACAATTTTGAAAAAATATCTGTAGAGTATTATTTGGGTATGTTTTATGCTGTAAATAGTGCTAGGAAATATAGGCATAGACAAACAAAATCTTTGGTTTTTGATACTATGTAAGTAGAACTTTGGGAATCCCTAAATATACTAAATAAACAAAAATAAATTTAATTACAAAGTAAGAGTGAGTAAATGAGTTCAAATGTGTCAGCTAAGTGTGTAGGGAGGTGCATGTGCAAGTGTGCATGTAAAAGTATATATGTATATATATATATATATATATATATATATGTGTGTGTGTGTGTGTGTTACCATGCAAACCCGATTTCCAGGACAAACTATATCAGACTAAGCAATACTGATACATCCTGCTGCTTGTAGGATACATCAATATAGCCTGATGTTTTTAGGTAGTACTAGTTTTTATTCTTCTTAACATAATGATGAAACGACCTTGAACAGGTTTCATCATTCACAGTTCGCGTGCAAATGTTGTCACCTAACCTAACCTAGCCTAAACCTGGTTTGGCCTCATAAAATCGTAGGCTATACAAATTTATCCTACGAGCTAGGCCAAAATACCAGGATTAACGAATTCAGTCTAGGCTAAACTTGTACATCCTGAGGCTCTTAGGATATATCAGTTTGGCCTAGTCCAATCTAGTTTTTCCTGGAATCGGGTTTGGCCTGTAAGGTATGTGTGTGTATTTTTTAAGTTCTGACTTTTTTATCACCAAAAAAAGTATTCTAGATAAAAAAAAAGAGTTTCAAAAAAAGATTACGTTGTTTCGAGGGGAAAAAGGTTTCAAAAAAGTTACGTTATTTTGAGGGAGAAAAGAGTACAGCATTATTTATTTATGATTGGATGGACATTTCCAAGGTTATTTCAAGGCAAACTTTGTTTTTTAAATGGTAACCTATTTAAATTTTTATCAGCATCTTATTTTATGCAAAAAAAAAATCACAACTTTTGTGTGAAACATTTTCTATTCCAGCCCTGTTTTCAAAAATAGGCAGGTATTATGGGACAAACAGAGTTGTAAAATCCATGTGTTTGGGTTTACATAAAACTTAAAAGATTTATCATAATCTCAATATTTTTTTATGATTACATTACTTTCTCTTGATGAAAAGTATAAAGTAATAAACAAAGAGTGTGAAAACAGGAGGCTAAAATCAGAATAAAGGCAATACATAAAGATAAAAGTAGGTATAGATAGTGAAAGAAAAATTGTATGGGATAGGTAAATAAAGTGTGAGTATTTGTATGAGGGGTGAAGTGAGTGAAAGAAGAAGAGAAGGTGAAAAACTTAAAGAAATGTGAAGAGAAGAGAGGGTAGAAGGGATTAATTATTTTTTTACTTGATGTTCTCAAGGAAAACCAAAATTTCTTGAAAATAATTGTATTTGTATTTACAAATTATTCGAAGGATTGATGGTTGTTTGAATGATTAAAGGTAAAAAATATATTCCTGTATAATTTTAAGAACGGTTGTTAAATTAATAGTTTGTTTATATGGGCATTTAACATGAATAGTTACATGAGTATATAATTTTATCAATCTAAAATATAGTTTCTTCTGTCAAGCTTTAACTATACTAAAATTTCTACAGTAGATTTCTTATTCAACCTGAAATTAGATTTAGCATTTCCCTGCCAAAGGATTAATGTTAGGGTGTCCAGCAAAAATATATTTAAAAATTCCCTGAATAGTTCAGGTTTTTAAAAGCCAATTTAAAACTTTTCCATTCTATAGTGACAAACATTACCTTATTACGAATGTTATAGTATTTTTTGAAACAAAAACATTCTGATATTTCATTACTCCACGAAGGGGTTAAAGGATTTTAGCCTAGAGCGAAGAGCTATTGGGTAGTTCAATCTATGTTAGAGTTAAGTGAGATTATATTGAGACATTGAAAGAGCGTCTTAAACCGGTACAGTTTAAAATTGTTGCAAGACACCTTTTTTAGTTTCTTCTTCCTATAACATAATTGAATTCTCCCACATGCCCATCGCCATGACTTAACTTTAACTAAAGACATGGGGTAGAGTGGTGAAAATATGTCACAGAAATCATATGTTGACTTTGAGAATTAAGATATGAACGCTCAACTGGGACAACTGTGCTAATAGAGATTTGCAGTAAGAAAAAAAATGGAAGAAAAATGTTATTTTGACTATTGTAAGTTAACGTTGCAATTATACAAGTGAGTGAATATGTGAGAAATCCAGAAATTTGATCAAACTCCTTAACTTTTCTGTTTTCCAGGTCACTGGACACCCTAATTATAATAGAGTAAAAAGTGCACATATGACAATAAAAATGTACACATCCAAATATTAAATGTAAAATAATATTTGGTTTTCACACTTTTTTGTTGATTGATATTTTAAAGAGGGAATTGGAATTTAAAGGGGTTTTACCAAGTTTCAATCGAAGTATCACCTAAACATAGTCTCTTGTTCAAAAAATAAGTTGTATGCCCATAGGAAAGTAGTAATTATTGGCCAGTTTATACTAATGAAACTCAACTTCAATTTCAGTACTATCAGGGAGTAAGTGTGAAGTTCAGTTTATTATTTTAGTCACTTTTGTTATATGACCTATTGGATAGCAATGGCAGAAAACTAAAAAAAATTGTGTAAAAAGTTACTAACAGAAATTGCATATAGTTGATTTTTCTGAGCAATAAGTCCTGATCCTAAAAAGTGGTATTAATTGATCATTTTAAAGAAAAATATTAAAATAGTAATTTTACAATTATATTAACTTATCACAAACCTCTTTCCAATTAATACCAGACTTATCTGTCAAGAGAGATTTAAAAATAAATGCCTGGACAGGAGCTAAAACAGCACAAGGACCACCATCGCTTTGTACAAGAGCCGTTGGTTCATCTTTACTGAAGTGGAAACCTGAGCATATAAAATACATACAGATGATAAATTGAAACTAAACAATGAGATCTGTAGGCCTATCCATTCAATCCCAACTTAACTATATTGGAGAATTCTATCAGATTTTATTTTATTTGTCAATGAAAAATGCAATCTTTGAAATATTTTACAGCTCATTTTGGGCTTGTAAGATTTAAAATTATTACTAAGTTTAATTCTTTGAGAAAAGTAGTTAGATTTTTTTTAACACCTCGTCTTACTATTCGTTTAAGTCATACACATTGAATAGAATTATTTTATAGATTTATAAATTCAGTTGACTATATAAAAACCTTATTCATTAACAAAAGTATGTTTTGTGTTGTTTCATAATGCATCTTTGTTAAGTTAACTAAGTATATTGTTAAACACGAGTATAGTGTGTTTTTGGTCACACGAACAAATAAAAGAGGAATGGGGAAATCATATAAAAATAGTTTTTTCCTTGGAAACAATATTAAAATCACTCTCCTAGCAAAAAATTATAATTATCTCTACTACTTAGGCAAAGTGTCTGTAGGTTTGTATGTCTGTTCACTGAGATCTCTGGAACCACTTGAGAGTGGGTTTACACTTGACACAAACCATATTACACCCATTTAACCTAAGATGAAGGAGGAGGCCGAGGACAGGGCATATTGGCGATCTATGTTCACTGACAAAAAGAATGAACCTGTTGCGATACAAAACACATAATAATAATAATAATAATAATAATAATAATAATGATAATAATAATAATATTAATAATATTAATAATAATAATAATAAAGTGAAAAGGAAATTAAAATTTTTGTTGAGTAATGTCTTATATAGATATTGTTTTACATTTCCAATGATATAATTTTTTCCCCTAAAACAATTAAATAGTGAAATCTCGGTTAAACTGTCGTTATGTAAATGTATTATAAAACTGTGAGTGAGATAGGTCACTTTTACTTCTCGTCCTTCATTTATAACTGCCACTAGGACTTAGTTTCCCTGGAAATAGAACAAGAATGAGCAACATTCTAACATCACAGTCAGAAAAGTGATTAGAGAGAGGTAAAGTTGGGAAGGGTGGTGTTTTCAATGAACATTCTAGTTTTTACCTTAGATGGATGAGTAAAAATATGTATGTTGGCAAGCTTAATTCGTGATTTATAGTTCATACTTTAGTTATATACTCTGCTCTAATTTCTAGTGTTTTTGGTGCCTTTTACTCTTCAGATAGGCATACTTTTTTTATGAAACTGGAATAAATAGCTACTACATGATAATTTTCTAGCTATAAATTATTGTGTTTTTATTGGAGTCTTCTCACTCTTAGCACTTTTTTAAATACTCACTAACTAAACATAGTCCATGCATTTAAAATGCCTCGGGTATCTGCAGGTAATAATGCCTAGCTAAGGTAGATTTGAAATAAGATTTTTTAAAAAATGCAAATAATCAAGTGATGATTCGATTATTTCTTAGATCGGGTGGTCAAGGATATATCTTCTTAGCCACCCATAAGAAATCGTGAATTAGTGCCTTCAATTTCAATTTACAGCACTCATGATGAAAATCGAGCACTAACCAGCACTGACGTGGTACAAATGATGGACGTTTTCAAAAAATGGAGATCTCAATTATTTCTTAGATTGGGTGGCCAAGGAGATATCTTCCTAGCCACCCATAAGAAATTGTGAATTAGTGCCTTTTATTTAGAGCACTAACAAAGAAAATCAAGCACTAACATAGCACAAACGATGGGTGTATTAAGAAAATGGATATCTTGATCATTTCTTAGACCAGATGGCCAAGGAGATATCTTCCTAGCCACCCATAAGAAATCGTGAATTAGTGCCTTCAATTTACAGCAATAACAATGAAAATCGAGCACTAACGTAGAACAAACAATGGGCTTTTTAAAAAAATGAATATCTCAATTATTTCTTAGATTGGGTGGCCAAGGAGATATCTTCCTAGCCACCCATAAGAAAACGTTAATTAGTGCCTTAAATTTATAGCAGTAACGATGAAAATCAAGCACTAGCCAGTACTAACATAGCACAAACAATGGGCGTTTTCAAAAAATGGGTATCTGGATTTTTGGCCAAGGAGATATCTTACTAGCCACCCATAAGAAATCGTGAATTAGTGTCTTAAATTTACAGCACTAACAATGAAAATTGAGAACTAACCAGCACTAACATAGCATAAACCATGGGCGCTTTCAAAAACCGGCTGGCTAAAAGTCGGGTTGCCAGGGTGATACACATAGCCATCGCACACCTACTTATTGAAAAAATTATCATATGTTTTATTAAAGTTAGGACAATGTTCTCATTACTTTACTAAAAATTTCAAGGGGGAAAAAACCTTTTAACAATAATATAATAATAATAAAACATCAAAACATATTAAAAATTATACATAAAATAAGCATGGGAACAAATCATTAATGTAAGATAAGACTTTTTACTTTTACTTTGTCCTACATTTTTTGCTGAAAAAAGAAGTTATTGATTAATTATTTCATCTGCATGCATTTTTTTTTGTCATCTTCCTCCATCGCATTCTCCACTCCTTCTAGCATGAGTGGTCCTGTGGTGAAGCCACCATGTCCTTTTTCTCAGCAGCCTCCTTAATATGTTTGGTTGCATCACTAAGCAACATTTAAGCAATCATCCTATTCTCGTTGTGTTCTTGTCTCAGCTTTTTCAGTATTGCTTCATTCTCTTGAATATTATCCTTCACTGTCTATCTCCTTCAACCTTTCTAGCTCCTCTGCCTTTTCACTTTCATTCTTTTCTTTAATGGCACACTGTTAGTTACAGAATTTATTGTAATGAACACGAGATGCTCTTTCCATTTGTAAAAGCTCCTGTGTGATATACCTTGTTCTCATATACATGATATAAAGTTTCTTTGAGAAGCAGGTGAGCATTCAACATTCTCTCTGACATTTTGGCCATTTCATCAGTCGAAATGCACCCAGATTTTTAAAACCCTCTTTCTATGTTCGCACTCCCATGCGATAGCTAAAATGCTGTTTTTATCACCTGGGTAACCAGTGGGTATTTAGGATATCCAAATGGTTTTGTCTTTTCATATAACTGATTCAAGTACATATCTATGCGGTGAGTTTCACTGACAGTTATGTCTTCGAGTCTAAGGCCGGGAACACACGAGCGTTGTATTAACAGACGTTGTGACCTCTGTTGAAACATCTGTTGTTTTAAGGTATTGAATTAAATGCAGCCAGTCACACGAACAACGTCCGTACAATTTAACATCCACACAACGCTCTTGATGGATGAGACATGTTACAATGAACATTGAACAGTGGCACAGGACGTTGTAGCATAGTATGTGACTACTGATCCAGACATACAACCTTTAATTTGACGTCCGTTGAGACTATTATGAGAGGCAATATTTTTGAAGTAGATTATTATAATGGATATATAGAACATTTGATATCAGAGATTGAAAAGTGTCCTGTTTTGTGGGATGTAACTAGCAGCGAGTATAAAGACCGTAATAAAAAAAAATGAAGCATGGTTAAAGGTTTCCGGTGCAGTAACCAAGGATTTCAAGGGAAAAACTGAAACGAAAAGAAAAATAATTGGTAAGTAGAAAATAATATGAAAGTAGGCCTGTGTATTTTATAAAATTATTTATAATTGTTTTAACTATAACAACTATTACAAAGTGTTTCAGTTATTACAATGGTTACAAAGTGTTTTAACTATTAAAATGATTACAAAGATTTCAAATTTTTTCATTTTGCCAAGGTACTTGTCCAATATCACTAACAAAATATTTAGTTAGGGCATCTCTAAATATGTTTGCAGACCTATTAACATGTAGATGAACAAATTTGACTGGAAACGTCGAAAAATAGAAAATTGTCATTTCTAGATGATTTCAACAGACGAAAATAATTGTAATCGAGATCATCTATGACCTCAATTACATCCATTCCATTTACTGTTAGGGTATCCTCGAAGCTATATCAATCATGTTCACATACAAAATTGAGCAACACACAACAGCATTTCACAATATCCACGGCAAATTCTATACCCACGTCAATGGGTCTATGGAATATTTGCCACTTATTGGTTAAGGTTCTAAAAGAGCATCCCACATATCTCCTAGCTTGTGACAGCCAGTAATTAAATATTCGTTTCTCCCTTTGTAGATATTTACCAGCATAAGGTCTAAGCATGTTTGATGACAGCCTAAAAGCTTTGTCACCTATAAATGCATAAGGCAAGGGTCTAGAAACTCCTAGTATCACACTTGGTGTTTGGATATTAATAGATTTGTTTTGCAATCCCTGCCATAAGGAGGAGTTTCTAAGGATAGTGGAATCCGAATATTTTCCAAAAGATCCTACGTCAACATCCATGAAGTGGTATATATAATCTACAACTGCCAGTAGAACCACAGAGAAATAATATTTTTAGTTAAAATATAAGGATGCACTTCCTCCAGGTTTGATAACTCTAACGTGTTTGCCATCAATAGCCCCTAGGAAATGTGGAAAATTTGCCTTCTGTTGAAAACCGTCTGCTATGTCCTTCCACTTTTCTTTACTAGGTAATGGCATGCATTCCTCATGCAAAACTTCTCAAATTTGTTAACAAATTGTCTGTACAATTTTGCTAAGAGTGGATCAGCCTAGTTTTGATAATGAGAGTGTAAATCACTAAGGTTGTTTGTACTGCCCAAATATCTGAAACCAACGAAAATGTAATTAAAATATTGATAAAATGATTACTGGGTCTAGTAAGCAAACCATTGATCGAAAAGAATAAATAAGCATTGTTAATTATTACAGTAACCACATAAAAACCTCTTACATTATAAACTGACCTAACATAACTTTATTTTTCGGCTCCACTAAGTTATTAATAAAAAAATTTTTATCTCATTAAAATATTTTTTTAATAATTTGTTTTTATACTTGACCCTGATTATTAATAATTTTAGATAACTTTGTTTTATGTTTTTGTGCTCTTAGTGCAAGAAGTCATCAACAAGTGGAGAGCTGTTCGGAACAATTATGTCCGTAGTAAAAAAATGTGTGTGTGTGTGTATATATATATATATATATACATTTTTTACTACTATATATATATATATATATATATATATATATATATATATAAATAAATATCTGGTTTCGCTTCAAAAAATGTAACAACAAATGTGTATGGGGAACAATTAGCATTTTTAAATAAATGCCAAGAACCACGACCCATTACTAGCGGTATTCAAGTGGAAATAGAGAAAACAACAGACCTCGAAGCTCAACACACAGGCACTGTGGACATGGAGTACAATAAGAGCAAAAATGACAATGTAAGCTCTGACAAACAAAATGTTACCAATGTTAAATGTCCACCACAAAAAAAAAATTGATTTGGAACAAAAACATGCTTCTTTCATTGATTCGCGGCAAGGAAGTTCAAATGATGATGACGAGGATTTATCATTTTACAAATCAACACTGCCGATAGTAAAAACTTCAAACTGGATGAAAAAATGCATTTCAGTTCAGTTATGGAACTACTACAACATATTAAATGATCGAAACAAACCATTGTCCCTAGTAATTATTCTGTTGTAACGCCATATTATCGTCCTCATAACATCAAGCACCAAGAGGCCACCAACAAAAGCAAACAGCCACAGTATATAAATCAACATCGCTCAGCAACACCATTAATGTCATACTACTCCCCGTTTTTTTCTGTTTGTTATGATCCACCAACAAGTGTGTCAACGAACATTCAATGGACTCATTTAATGATCATTAATCAAGTACTATTTATAACATAATATTAAATACTAAATAAGGAATGTTTATGATTAGTTTTTATCAATAAAGTAGTCAGAAAAATAAATTCAAACTAAATTAAATGTGTCTTTATTTTCCTTCTAATAATAGAGAAGTTCCACAAAGTATGTTTATAAATTGATTATGTATTTATATAATTTCCTAATGTGTGTGTGTGTGTGTGTGTGTGTGTGTGTCTTTCCAGACCCTCAATGGTACAGAACCAAGTGGAGTCAAATTTTTATTATTAGTCACAATAAGGTTATACTTAACTTAAGGCAACAGCAAGCATCTCTTCCGCTTGTATCTCAAGTCTCATATTAGTATTTTGATGCGTAATCCTGTTTTATTTTGCCAAACAATTCATCAAAGGATGATGGAGACATATGAAAATAATTAAAAAACTTCATCTCGAAGATACCCATATAGTGTATAAAATGCACCTTGTAATATAGTCTTTCACTGTTTATAGGATGCACCCACAATTTTTTTTTTTCATTATGAATACAGCATAAACAATAACCACGGCTTCAACATCGTCCATTTTTCTTTTCCATCGGTTTTTGGCATATACTAACATTCTATGTGACCAAGGTAATGTCAGTCAACAATAACGTCCTTTGATACAACGCTCGTGTGTTCCCGGCCTAAGAAGTTTCCATTCATCCGCAATCATGTCCAGCGGAATATACATTGGGAGTACTGCTGCTCCTATCATTATATCCTTGTGTGTTACTTCTTTGACTCGCTGTGCTGGAGCTAAGCATTGAAGATAACTGAGGAGGATCTTGTCCAAAGATGACTGGAGTAAAGGATGTTTGCAGTCTGTAATGAAATTTACTTTGCTATTTTTAGATTTTAAACTTGACTATCATCATCATTTGAGATTTTAAATTAAGTGAGTTATTAGTGATTTCTTTGAAGTCAGCAGTACCATTAGGCCTATATATGTAGAAATATTCAACCATAATATGTTTTATCTGTTTAACTTGTGCTGTCAAATGTCAGCATTACCAGAATTTGAGGTTTTAAAATTACCTAGTTGTGAGCAATAAAAAAAAGTGATTTCCATTAAGTTCACAGTATCACTTCATATATCAAAATATGACCTAATTCAAGTTAGTAGGACTTTAAATAAGGAACTTAGGGACCAACATTTTCAATAAAAGTGACTTTTGGGGGACCAACATTTTTTGCACGTCAGAGAAAACAATTGGGAAATTCAGGGGGAAAAAATTTATTATATAACCCCTACCAATTATTTGCTACTTAAGAGAATATCTTAAATGCATGCCAAATACAATATTGATAAAATTATTAAATGGAATAAAATAATAAATATTTTCAATCTACAAGTTCTTTATAGTAGATACTATTAGAATTTTGAATTGTTGTGATAGTGACACCCATAAAAATGCAATAAATTAAATATAGTATTGGTGTGACACCTTTTGAAAACAAGGTTTCATCATAAGATGGTCACATCAACTTGTGTTTTTATGTTTTAAGTAAAAAAAAAATGGATGTGTATGGCTTTCAATTAAGTCCCTATTTTCATAAGATCCCACATTAAAAAGTAAAATTTGTTGGATTTTTGTTAATAGTCATTGTTATTATTATTATTATGAAATAAATAAGTTGGCCCCATAGTATAAAATCTTTTAGACCAACTCCTGGATGGGGAATGGCTTACCGGTAATTTTTTTATTTTATTTCAATACACTTTTGCTTGGTAACAAATAGGAATGAGCTTTAAAAAAATAATGGTATTAGATTACAGATTACTATAAATATTATTTAGTATTGCCTAACTAAAATGAAATCAACAATTACCAAAAATATAACAGATTTTAGGTTTGCACAATAAGTAACAATAAAATGTATGGCAATGTTTTAAATTTACTAATAAAATGAACTAACACAATGAGAGGCACAAGTTATATTTAAATGTCTTCTCAGTTGACTTCATTGGGGGCCGTAATTTAAATAAAATGGCACCAAAATTCATTATATTCAAACATGAATATGCTCAAACAACACATGTTCAGATGTTTGATGAATTGTAAGAAAGGCAAATTAATAACTGCTAAGGAGCTTCGCTCAACTTAAAAAGAAAGTTTATAGTATTTTTCATCAGTTTACTAGTAATTTTTATCAAGAAAAAGGGACTTTTAGGGGGTCACCTTTAAAAAAAGGGGGGACTTAGGGACCACGCCTAAAAGCCCTGTGTTAGGATTTTGAGCTTTGAAACTGAACTGTTCCCTGAATTTGAACTTTAAAATTTACGGAACTTACATGATTATTAAAAATCAAAGGATGTGATTTTCACTATAAAATTAGAGTTTATTATGTTTTGATATCTCTAATTCAGGTAAGTAAAAAAATGTTTATTACAACTCCCAGCTGTGAAGGTGGATTTTGCTCTACTTTGATTAAATATTATGTTTGCTAATAATTGGGTAAAATGATTGGAATAGTCAAATCTGAAAATTCAAATAAAGCGTACAAACGTGTTTAATAATGTGATACATGTAGCAGCACTTTTAATTAAATGATAATGTTTAATTTATATTTGTGTATTTTATAGTGTTTTGTTTTTCTTCTTTCATGAATTGCAGGTGTTACTGCCATTGACAGCAGGAGTGATATAAATAGAACTTGGAAGTTTTATTTCTTATTTTTCTAACTTTCTTATGTTTTTCTTTTCCATGATTAGCAGGTGTTACTTCCATAGATGGCAGGAGCGGTATGAATAGAACTTGGCAGTTTTATTTATTATATTTCCACCAAAACTTTTACAGGATTTTTTTTTTTTACAGAGAGGTGTTACTCAATTATTAGTACAATCAAGCTATGAAATGTTGTAACTAGAAAACAGAAAGTTTATCAGCCTAAAAAATGGCTAACTGACAAAGAAATGACACAGATACTTTGTGATTCTGACAATGAAACTGATTTAGTAGATACTAGTGATAATGAAGATGTAGATTTTCTGATTATGATAGTGAAAGTGTAGAAATAACTGAAGGTGTCAGCAATAATAACTTAGATAGGCCTTCTGAAAGTGATAGCTCTTTTGACAGTCAAACAAATGTAAATACGGGTAAAAAAGAAGGGGGAGAGATATAAACTGAAGGATATGGGGGGAATAATATAAGTGGGAGGGGAGTGAAATTAGTAAAATAAAGTGATAAAGAGAGAAAGACACATAAATAAAGGCTGAATGGAAGTTCTAGGAGAGAGGGGTATTAGGGGAGGTGAATTGAGGAGAAACGGGAAGGAAAAAGAGGTAAAGTGGGAGGGAGGAAGAATGTAAATGGGAGCAGGAGGGAGGAGAAAAATGATGATTTAGCATGACATAAAAATGCTGTTTAGGGCATTGAAATTGCAAATATATTAAAGAAGTTATATCAGTTAACCTAAACTTGTGCATAAAGTATTTTGACATGAATTTAAATGGTAATCCTGGTGTAAAACATAGCCAGGTCAAATGGTAAGTCAAGGGGTTGATATATTCTAGGGCAGAAAATCCACTTTCACGTTCAGCTATGCGTACAGACAGATATTGCTAGTCCAATGGGAGCTAGTTTTGCTAAATTTGGAAAAGATTATTTGAGTTCAAATGTTGAAAATGTAATCATTATTTGTTTTGAATCGAAATTTTTGTATTTCTGTGCTTTAAACATTTTTTATGCAACTGCCTACATTCATTTTTCTTAAATAAACTTAAAGAGTGTTCGTTTATGCTTTAACTTCTTACTCAATGTGGATTTTGTTGTTACTTTATTGAGATTATTATATTTGTGCACCATTTTTTGAGACCAAGACAAACTATGTGTACAATTGTTCACAAAATTTAACATCATGCACTAGCTTACGAAATTATAATACTCAGAGTGGATTGTATGTAGTGAACTTATTTAAGCACTATGTTAAGATAGATTTACCTTGTAATAAACACGCCACTGCCACTACGCTAATGGTAGTCTCCTACCCCTCCCATCCTGTTCATCATTCCTTCCCACCTACACCTCATCTCCTTCCCCTACACTAGTATTTAAAACGCTAACAGGCACACTATTAAATAAAACCCTTGCTATCAAGTTAGGAAATAAGTTTTTGTCTATACTAGCGTTTTTACCGCTACCTCAGCTGGCGATTAGATAGAGATGATAGTGTATGAGCAAAAAGAAGTGAAGGAAAGAAATCAAGAAATACAACCAGGTCTTTCATTCACTTTATCAATGACATGTATGTAGTTTAATATTGACAGATAAATGGGAAGTACAATATTGGTACCACGCGAATCACTCAAATTTCAGCAAGGTGGTCAGTGAAATCAGCCAGGCGGTCAGTGAAATCAGACGGGCGGTGCGCCTGTCAAAAAGGCCCTGGGTATAACACTGTACAGTGTACAGTGTACATTTGAAAGAACAACTCGGAGAATAGTCAAAACTGAAAGTTCAAATTAATCTCAAAATACTAACATGGTTAAATAATTTGATATAAAGTTAATTAGTGAAACTGGCAACTTTATGTAGATACCTAATATTATTTTAATTGCTATTAACTTAGTCAATTTGAAAGCTCAATCGAAGAGATTGGTCACGTTTTTATGCATACTTCATGGAAATAATTTTGGGCCTATAACTTAAGTCAGTTTGAAAGCTAGAATTCTGGGAAAGGGTAAAAGTCATGTTTAAAAGCTTAAATTAAGCTATAGCTCCTACAGTGGCTTAATAATGTATAATATTTTAGTTAATGGAAGTTTGACCTTCCTGGAAAACAAATTCTTTTGGATGCTCGAATTTTGAGAATAGTTGTGTTTCAAATCTCAAATTAATCTCAAAATGCTACCATTGTTGAATATTTGTATTATATGAAGTGGTAATATCAAATTCCTGGAAACACAATTTGAACTTCTTAAATATGTTGTTTTATAGTTTTGTGCTTTATATGCACAAGGGTGTAGTTATTTTGAATTCAACTTATTCAGATTGCCTTCGATTATTAAATGAAATTACTAATATCAAGAACTAGCATTAAAAACATACTAATGGAAACCAATATTTAATAAACGAAGCACTAACGCTTTCATTATAGTCATCTAGTAATAAAATATAGAGCATTATTGGCTCATCAATATAATATGTATATATATTCTAATGACTAATTTCTGTTTGTTGCTTTGGGTCAAGTGCCCTTATTTTTTTTATGTTTATAAGCTCAAAGTTTTTATGCATCAAGACAGTATAGATATAATCTTTGATTTAAAATTTGAAAAAAAAAAAAGTAGGTCAACTGTTTAGTGTCTACAGAAGTGTGCACATGCGCACACACACCCATACACACACACATACAGTTATACATGCATACATATGTATCTACCATTTATCCAAGTAATAATAGTTGGAGAGTTACAAGAGAATTATCAGTGTATTTTATTTGACACAAATATAGTGGATGTACAATGACAATATGTAAATATAATAACATAGGTTATGGCGAGAAATGTCTAAGACATCAATATGTATCATAGCATTGTTAGATAAGCGAGGCGGCAAAAAATATTAGAGTCAGAGACTTAGTATAAAGCATAATATCTCAATAATGGACTTGACCGTCCTAATTAGAAATGGCAATGTTAATATAATATTTGTTTTATATAAACTCAACTAGAATGACCAAGTTATTAACATTAAAATAATTCAATAAGATATTTCTTTAGGGTTGAAATGCCGAGAACTTTGGTATCAGAAACATTATTAATTATTTGATCTTCTATTTCATTGAGTTAAATGTGACTAGAACATTTGTCTTAGAAACATTATAATAACCATCCAACATGGTATTTCATGAAAGATAAAATTGACAAGAACGTTTGTACCAGAAACATTATTATAATTTAACACCATATTTCATTAATGGTAAAATTGACTAGGAAGGCTATCTCAAACACATTATAATAATTATCCAATATAATATTTCACTAACCCAAATTTCTAAACTAAACCCTCGGCACCAAACGTAATTTACCATAAATACAAGAATTGGTCAAAATGCCGAAAGTCAGGAAACATGATATTAAACGTGACATTTCACTAACACCAATTTGACTATCGCGCATTAAGTCCAAGACTTCAATACTATGCGACGACAAATCAACAATGTCTCACAATGATCAGCGTGCGCACAGAAGAGGACTTTAACTTTAAATAAAGCTCCCAAACAATAAATAAATTGAACAGAGTAGCCTATTCAAAGCAACATATTATAGGTGAATAGAGAGAAACAAACTATATACATATTTTATAGACACAGAGATATCAATATTCAGCGAGGACACTACGCTACAAATATATATAAATATTTATTTTGAATGGGGTGTTCAAAGACAAATATATAAATATCAAACTTGCTCGTAGCTTATGGTGACAACTTCCAGGCATTTACATAAAGAAAATAACTTAAATCCACAAAAGGGTTCACCCACAGCATAGGGAAAAAGGAAACAAAGTTAGAAGTGAGTGCCCTGTCTAATCAATAATCCCAAAGAGTCAGAAAGAACAATACAAATCAAGGCGGTCAGTATTCAAAATAACCACTTGATGCTCAACACCAACAATCAAGTGTGCATATCTCATACAATTATAAAGGGTAATATACCCGCGATCAATCTTAATTTCCCCAAAATATGTTTCCCAAATAAAACCCAAACAAACATGATCAGAGCGGTGGTAAAGCATGACCCAAGGTCAGACGCCTAAAGGCAAAAAAGGACAACAAGTTCACAAATGAAAAAAAAGCAAGTTCACATAACAATAAAATTAAAATGTGGTCACAGATTAACCACGTGGATACTTGACAAACCCTCCCCATGATTGTATATTTAAATTTGTAAACCCGAATCAACAGTTTTGACAATAACCCCCATAATTATCCGAAAATAAATTTTGATGAATTTGAGTTTGTTGCCGCTGTGGCAATAAAATGTTATTTTCTTTAGGTATTATTAACTTTAATTTTAGTGTTTAGTTGCGACATGAATGGGACATTTTGGACATATTTTCTAATTCCCTAACTTTTCCTTATTTTTAGTTAAATTCCCTGACATTTTCCTGTTTTCCCTGTCAAGAAATTCCCCGACTTTTCCAGGTTTTCCCTATCTGTAGCCACCATGTATAAAACGCACCTTATAGTTTTGTGTTATATTACCATATGGTGAGGTGTGTCATATTTAATTACTATAGTTTATAATTCCCTATAGTCTTCTTTGAAGCTAGTACTGACCAAGGTCTAAGCTATATGGATGTGTCTACTCTTAACATCTATTCATTGATCATGCATTGAAGCCATAAAGCACTAGGATTGCCATATAATAGCATGTGCTCAATTCAAATATTTAACACAGGGAACATGATATTTACTGCTAGAACATAAATATCAAACACTTTATTTTGAAGCATGGAAAATGTGAGTTGCTATTTTGAAATATTCATTTTGTACTGTGAGTTGGTGTGTTACGGAATATCGAAAACTCACAAGCTACCGAGTTGTCAATCTGAAAATACTGGAAAGATGACTTTTTCCAAGAACTGAACCAATGGAATACAAACACAGCATCGTAAAAAACGTATGGGTTACACTAATGGAAACCCTATTATTGCATTGAGTGAACAATATCATACGATTTGTTTGGCTTAGTTATAAACCTAAATAGTTTATATACAAGTGCAGGCTTAGACTCTGACATAGACAGCAGATTCAAATTGTTTAAAAAAGTTTACCTTTGTTTATAAATTTTAGCGTAATGAACCTGCCCCTGCAGGGTTCCTACAGTATTTGTAAAAAAATTCTCCCCAACTTTCCCTGACTATTATCCCAAGTTCCTTGACCAATTTCTCATAAAATTTCTACTATAACTTTACAATACTATACATGTGAAAATATTAATTTAAATACATTTATTTCGGCCTCCTCCTCCCCTAAAGCCGACCTTGTCTCACCTCTCATGGAAGAATAAGAAAGCAGATGTCTTGCCAATCAGTTCAGGGAAAATGATGGAAAAATAGTTAAATATGTCTAACCCTATCAAAAAGTTGTAACAAACTTGATTCACTTTGGTATCATGTGCAGAAATACATACTAAATAAAAGGCCACTAAGAACATACTAAAAAGTTTGGTATCATTACAGTCTTATTTTACCTAAACTGTACATATCATGAACTGAATAGCTCACAACAGGAGAAACTGTGTCTGCTTTCATATTATTCATGTCTCAAGTCAATTTTCTTTTTATTAAATTATCAAAAGTCATACAATAAGATACTATGCTATATTTAATAAAGGTAAGCTGGTTTCTTCTTCAGTTCTTGCAACTCTACTTCTATTGCTTCTCGTTTCTCTTCAGTTGCCATCATTAATTATTTTTCTTTTTCCTTATAAATCTTTAACTTGTATATCTAATTTCCTCTTTTATGCCTTCTTCTTCTCTTCTTCACTTCTTTCCTGCTTCTTCATATCCAAATATTCATGATAGCGATTCCAAGCACCTCTCACGTAATCCAACATCTTTTGGCTAATGTGTATGTTTTTAATCCCTCCTGCTTCTTGTATCTCATCATTAATGTGACAGTGTGCAGTGACTGTTTTTTCATGCATATTTCCAACCAGTAAAGATTTATTGACTGAAAAACCACCTTCAACAGTTGCATTCCCATGCAACAAGACAAGGAAAATCTTTATTACTTCCCAAAGATGTTTGTAGTTTGCATCTCCTATTAGAAAGCTACCATAAATAGTGTTAGGTCCTACTTCATCACTAAACTGATCACAAGGATGAAATATTTCTTGAAGCTGAGATTTTTTGAGGTTTTGAGGTTTTTTGAGTCAGTGAACAGATAGTACATGTGACGTAATAAGCTACTTATATCCCAATCAACAGACTCCACTCCTGTTCTCAAGGAACCATGAACAACATGAAGTCCACATGTTCCCAGATTTAGCAAACTTCATACTTCATTGTCTGTGACAGATTTGATGTGTTCCTGAAGAAGTGTTATAAACTTTAAATTGACATTTGGGCCATCCATTGACACTTGTATCAACTTAGAGAGTGGAAGAGGAGAAATACCATCCAGAAAATGCTTCAGTAATTCTTCAGCGGTGCTCCTATCGAAAAACACACTGTTTAAGTAACGATTGGTGACTTTATGATTTTCCTTGTCCCAGAATCTTATTACAATGTCCATTTGTCCTCTTTGAATAACTTTATTCAATGCTTCATCAAAACAAATTACAAAGTTGTTACATGATTTTAGGCGGTCCAGTAAATTGTCATGAAAGAATGGAGCCAAGCTATTCACATGAAGTATGCAGCCTTGTCTCCACCAAGGGTAAAGGCCTTGGCAATGGAACACTCGAGAAACATCAATTGAAAAATTGTACTTAAATTATTGCACAAATTGAAATACATTTTTTTGTAAACAGCTTGCATAGCCCAAATTACGTCTGCCTTAGTTATATCATCTTTTATAACAAAAGTGTTATGGTTTCTTCGAGGCACTACACTAATTTCACTTTTGGCAACAGCTTCCTTCTGTGGCTTTACAATTTTCGATGAACCAGAATAACTTTACGAGTAACCAGCCGAATCACCACTAGGTAGAATGTCTTTGTGTACCAGAGATTCTGTTGAAACAGGGGAGCTCGATGAACCTGAATCACTTGACTTTTTTGATAAAAAAAAAGTCAACAGAGAGCGTTGATTTGTCAAAGTTTCAAGAGTTTTGATATGAGTTGGTCCTTTTGCATGGGAAGCTAATGCTTGCTTTCCCATATTACTTAGGTTTATAATTTTTTTGCATACTTTACAAAATGCCTGCAACTTATTACTTTCAACGCCACTGATCCAGTATGAGAATTCAGGAAAATGCTCTGGGCTTAGCCAGAGCTGGTTAAAAACTTTTTTTTTTGTTAAACATTGCTGGTGTAGCCGAATCAGTCCTAATTCACTGTATCCAACGATAACGATGCCAAACCTTGAACAAGAACCAAAACAATGGATCACTAAAGTTAAAAGAATTGTCATGTTCAGACCAGGAGATTTCTGAGTTCACGTTCTGAAATAAAATGCTACCAAAACTTGTGTTACAGCAAGTTTGAGCATGGTATGTGCCCCTCAGCTTTCTTCATTGGGGCAGTGGCTTATGACGCAGTAAATACGAAAAATATTTTCATTGTTTTTTTCTAAGTGTGACATGAATTGTCATTTCCCTGACCTTTTAAAAGCTTCCCTGACTTTCCAGTAGTTTTAAATGTGATGGCTAAGCATAAAAAACCTTTCACCAATGGTGAATTCATGAAGACCTTTACTAAACCTGCTTTTTACTTAGTTGCAGAATCCAAAATAAAATAAAAATATTATCAGCTATTGGTTCTGTTCAACTATCAGTTTGCACTGTGACATATATATTTGAGCTTATGGTCACAGATTTAATAAAAAAACTTAATGATCTACTACCCAGAATTGGAGGACTCAAGATCGCTAATATATTTTGCATTTATTCTTGATACTATTGAATAGACTAAATTTGGTACTTCAAAGTAAAGGGAAAAAATTACAAACACAATTTATGTGATTTAACTATTTTTAGGAAAATGTATATTTTGGGTAACCAATTTACTTCTTCAAAATGGTGGTTAATGATTTTGATTACAAAAACTTTGATCCAGAAAAAACACTCAAAATCATTGAACATCTAAGAGACTAGTTTGCTTAAAAATTTGCAATATTTGGAAAACTAGAACCATTACAAGATTTATTTTAAACTAATTTTCTCTTAGCAATGTTGAAGATAAATCTCAAGAAGTTCATTAAGTATTTAATAATCTTGATTCTGCTACATTGGAAATAAAAATCATCTCAATCTAAAATGAAGTGTATCTAGAAACATTATGCCTTTGGTGACCAGTCAGTGTTGAGAGGTATCAACATTTTCTATGTTTCATAACAGTTTTATGTTAAACTATTCAACTTTATAATACCTATTTATGAAAAAAAGTAGGTAGGTTAATTTGAAATTTTAAATATTCAATATTTTAACTCTGAAAGGTTTTACAGCAAGTTGATCGAGGCCCCAAAGAATTGCCGACCCCGGACTAGAGAGTAAACGGTATCATGAATGATACTCAATTAATTGAATATGTTAAATTTTACTTGAGTAAAAAAAGATTGTCAATTCAAATTTAATATTAATATAGTCATATTTTTTATTTATTATAATTTTTAAAACATTAATATTGGTGACAGGCCAATAAAGTGCTTCCTATCCCAATAATAATTACTTTTATTGTTCTTTTTGTAAATAAAACATCAACCTGGAGATCGTGCCAATCACACGTCACCGTGTGAACCATGAGCTATTTTTAAGATATTGGAGGACTTTGCTGATAAAAAAGGATTTAACACGAATAAGGAATATTCAGGGTTTTGATATTAACAATCAAACAAACACATATATTGACTAGGTTATAATTTACAATGTCAACCAATTATTTAATACAAACACACACTTAGAATAGAACAACACACCACGCTGTTCTACGCTACATGAATTCTGGACATGCTGGCTCCCTCCCTAGACAAGCTAGCCCGATAACTGGACATGCTAGCCCACTCCCAGGCAAGCAAGCCCAAAAATGGGCATGCTAGTCCACTCACTTCACTTGCCTCACTCGGACTGGGGTCCCCCTTGCTAATGCCAACCAAGTATATATAGGGGTCACAGTTTAGAGTCTGAAATCCTCCATTTCTAGACTATTAAAGCCGAAAAAATGACCCGAGGCTCTTCTGAATGCGTCACATTCCTTTCAAATATGTTCCCCTCTTGTGACCTCTAAGCTCCCTGGCAGTAATGGCTGGCCTAGATACCTGCTAAACAGGGATGGAGAGAGAGAACAGTGAGGGCAAACAAGTGGCAAGGGCACCGGCACTACAGTTAGACCCTTATTTTGTTAAGAGTGATTTTTAAGTGAGATTATTATGGTAGTCTACGTAGGCTTAACTACTATGCATGTTTTTAGAAAAATTTAAAATTAAAAAAAACTTATAATAATGTTGATGAATAATGTGAAATCCAAATAGGACAATAGTAATAGTTATTTCAGTTTCCACAATGGTTACCTACCTACTTGTGCATTTTAATTAAATCCATACTCAAATATTGAACTGAACAAACTCTTAAAAGTAGCCTGAGTAAAATTGTTTTGTGTAAAAGACTCTAAAAAGATTTTTAACGTTGTATGTATTAAGTAAAAATGATGTATATTATCAAGAAATATGTAGGCCTATTGGCTGAAATAAATCGTGAGAATGCTGTGTTGAATCAAAAGAAAAAAAAAATCAATCATTATTATTAAATAATAATTTAACATAGGAAAACATTTTGTGTGAACAGAGTTCCTCCTGCTCTCCACCTTATTTCCCATATGAAAAGTTCTACAGTTTTGAAAAATAAGTTTAACAGTTTAAACAACGATATAAAGTCAAGACTTATAGTCAAAATCCACATTTGAGGTTATATTTACAGGCATTCTGATATTGGTGTCTATATATAGAACTTCTTTCAAACATCGTAGTTTTTATACATATACAGGGTGGTTTTTAATGTTGCACAATAATATATCTTTAAAAAAATGCATTTAAGAAAGGTTTATTACAAAAATGCTTGGTTTTGAGGCACTGACAAAACTACCTAATTTATTTTTTATTAGTGCAAGACTTCAACGTCATCTCAAGTTCAACTATTGGTTTTCAAATGAGACCAAGCATTTTTTATTGCAGATTCTTAATCTAAAAAAAAGGTAACTTTTGTCTGAAACACTTTTTTACCTGTGTCTATTTTGATATTTAATTAAGTAGGCCTAAATGGTGTTTTTGGAATTGTTTTTTATTTCATTTTATTGCCTACTAAAAACTCTATATTGTAAACAAATACAAGCAAAACACTCATACAAACCAAAAACAAACATTCGTTCATAAGGGTTGAAATGTTAAATTACAACAATAGTTTGAAATGATGGCATTCTATTTCGATACACTTTCCAATTCGCTTTATAAAATAATTGTGAGTATTTAATAAAGTTTCTCAATCCCTGCAGAAAATTCTAATGTGTTCCATCATGTTTTCTGGAGTTGTTGGTACATCATGGTATACGCTTTCTTTCAGGTAACGCTATAAGAAAAAATCTTGTGATGTTAAATCTGATTACCTAGCAGGCCAACTAATTGGACCACCTCTACAGATCCAATGGCCATTGTAATTCCAATCCAATCCTTATCGACCAATTGTGGAATAATGGCCAGGAGCACCATCATGCTGAAACCAAGTTTTCTAGCAGCAATGGCAATTATTGATCCAAAAAGATTCTGTATTTGTCTCCATTCAATGTACAGTCAATAAAAAAAAAGGGTCAGTCAATTTGTGTCTAATAAGTCTGCACTGAAGGTTTCAACTTGGCACAGCCACCGGAGATTTACTGCACTCCAATAACTTCCCCATGATTCATAAAGCTCGATTCATTAAATTCATTTTTTTTAAAGTTATTATTTATACTTACTTGTTAAAGTGCCCATTGGAAGAATGCCACTTGATTGAGAAAAACTTCTCCATTCAACTCTTGACTAAACGACACATGGTAAGGATGAAACTGATGATGCTTTAATATTATGAACACTTTACTCTTGGAAATTCCTAAATCACTAGAAAACGCATGGGAACCTATATGAGAATTATTAGCTACTGCGGCTAGGACTGCAATCCCATTATGTTCACCGGTGACAGTTGCTTGGCAGCTCATTTTCTTGGCTTGAGCACTTCCATTTTCCACAAATTCCTTAACTACACAATAAAAAGATCTATGTGACATTGCATTTCTATCAGGAAAATGATCAGCATAAGGGAGAATAGGAGCATTGACTTTTCTTCTACATTCACCATAAATTAAAATCATTTCAATGTTTTCAGCAACAGAATAAAATATTCCACTATATTTACAATAAACAAAAATACCTCACGTTATAAAGAAATAAGTATTCTGTTTAGTGTGAACAATGATTCATATGGATCAAAATGTTAAATTGGTCTACTTATTACATAAACATATTAGGTACACCAATTTAATATTTCGATCATTATGAATGAGCATTTGTTTTTTGCTTGTGAGAGCATTTTGCTCATGTGTTTACACACTACAGATTCTAGTAGGCAATAAATTGAAATAAAAACAGTTACAAAAACATCATTTACGTTTTCCTTTAATTTGAATATAATGAAAAATAAACCTTGGATAATAAAGTGTTTCAAACAAAAGTGGCTTGTTTTTTTCATAGTATACGATTATGCAATAAAAAATACAGGGTCCCATTTGAAAAAACAATAGTTGACCTTAAGACCTTGAAGACGTCCAATCAATAAAAAATAAATTACGTTATTTTGTCAGCATCTCAAATCCAAGCAACTGTCTATGAAAATTTTTTTTCTTAAATGCATTGTTTTTAGATATTTTGTTGTGCCAACTTAAAAAAAAGACCTGTATTTAATATGTGCACATATATAACATTTCTTTCTACCTGTTAAGGTTACACAAATATATGAAAATTACTATACTGGGGTAAGGATGAGGAGGGAAGCCTTTTAGAGGTAATTTACTCACATTTGCATGGAATAAGTGGGAAACCACTTAGGGAAAAAAAACCTCAGTAAACCCATCTGGAGTTCAAACCCCAATCTCCCCATCATCAGCAGGCCAGTCTAACAAGAGAGTGACACCTTAGACTATTCAGCCCCTGAAACGAGTTATTTAAATTTAGGAATAGCCCCAAATGATTTACATGTTTAGTTAACTTTGTTTTAGTGATTTATTTACTTCTAGGATTATTATGAAAAATATATATTATAAGGTAAAGTTATATTTACTTTATTATTCAATTTCAATGTGTAAGAAGGACAAATGTCAATGATTCAGGAATATCAATGTTTATATAAATATTGTAACACTATCTTGCATAATTTGTGCTAATTATATTCAGATGAAACAACTATGGTAACAATATGTACTTTCCGAAGATAGCTGAGGTTTTCAACTTTATATTTAGGCTAAATGACTTTGGGCCAACTAAACATTATATAATATTTTCATTGCAATAAAAAAGCTCTAAATTATGTATTTAGGTTTAGTGGGGTTTTATTAACTAATATTTTTTTTATCATTGCATCTGCACCACACCTGTTCAGGTTATAACAAAATTATCACTAAAATTTCAATAGGCATAATAGTTTTTTTAGAAATGAAAATATTAAAGAAAGTTCCCAAAAATGTGTATTTTATGTTTATTTTAGTAAAAAAAGTTTTTCAATCAAGAGAGAACAATTTAATGGATTCTTAACATATGTAAATGTTGAAAATAATTTAAATTTTCCTTGCTAACCCCACCTTAGAACATAGTTAAAATGAGCAAACGCAAGTGTATCCAGTTTGAATGGAATATTGTGCGTAACAATACATCCCTTAAACCAAAATAACTGAGTGAGACAAGCACACTTCCTGACAATAAAGTCTGCCCCTTCCCCCAACTTCATGGTTAGGAAGTGTTTAAGGAGGTGAGACAGAGAGGGGGTTAACAGGGCACTGCTTGAAACAGCCACAAATACTTGGCCTAATACATTAGCAACTTCAAGTAGTTCAGAAATGTCGTCATAGACATTAAGTGCGGGAATCATGTTAATATTTGATATATCAAACCTTTCTAATATTTCCCATCCTACATTATTGATTGTGGAGTGGAGTTAATGAAGGATGGACTAAACTTCTTTCAAGTTTGATGGCATCGCTCTATAATTACCTGAGCTTTAAAACTCTGAATTGACCTGCTTACGGTGATAAGGTGGAGACTATAGAGTTGCATTGCTTTTCAACAATCACAAATTAATTAACCTTTTGTTCTGCCATGGAACAAGACAGTGGTGAAGATTTGGCTAATGAAATTTACAAAGCCTGAAGTACTCTCAAAGAAAAGTAAATTAACTGGGCACCAACATAAGGAAAATTACATGAATCAAAGATTGCCCTCTCTTGTTTTAGGGTCAAAATTCTTCAAAATCCAATAAGGTAGACAAGGGGCTCAATAAAAGAGATCTTCATAAGCGAGAATAGTGGTGAAATATTCACTTTCACAGAGGTCATAATGGACCCAACTAAAGTGAACAGCCAAGCATGTTAACCATTCAAATGAGAACATTTACTCTAGTAAAAACCAATTTAAAATCATTTAAATATTGTTAATTTTCTCTACCCCAACTCGTTCCGTTTCCCCTGAAAAATATGCACCTTAAAAAAACGCACCTTAATCATAAAAGAAAGTAAATTTTTAAATGAATGGAATTGTCCAAACATGGCACCAAAAATATTTTAATATGGGTTTTTTTTCTTAGCACTGCATCTTACTACCCGTTCAAGTTATCTGCTTATTTACTAACTATGTTAATGGTTTTATGGATTATAGAGGTTATTTTTTATAGGAAGTGTACCAGCATTTGCATGAATGGAGAGTGGAAAAACCTTTCAAAAAACCATCCTCAGTACACTCGACCGAGATTCGAACCTCAATCTCCTGATCATCGGCAGTCTAATCTACTACAAAAGTAGCGTATTAGGCCACACGGCCACTGAAGCAGGTATGGTTATTATTAACTATCTCAAACTAACAATAGCTAACCTTCCAGGCATCAACAACTTTTATTTTCTGAAATTTTGGAGCCAAGAATTATGTTACACATTGCAATACTATGTTAAAAAAATACATCATTTTGTTCCATGGTTTTATTAGATTATTAATCTATTGGGTTTAATGGTCCTATTCCATTCTTTCTCGTAAAAGTATTTTAAAAAACATATTGGTTTTTTTAAACTTTTTATTACAGCTACTTAAAAAATTGTATTCAGTGACTCTTGAAAGGTTAGGGTTAGCTGAGATAATTTTCATTATTAACATTTTAAATATTGTGTGCCAAAATACCTGTTATTATGTGCTCTGACACTGTTGAAATATAATAGCTGTGAAGTTCCAAGTTTTCATTGAAAGGAGTGAAAGTCTACTTTAGGTAGTTTTATTAGTTGTTCAAAATTTTTTTAATCAAAATAACTTAAGAGGATTTTTTTCTATATTTCTGTTCTGATCTGACATATTAGCACACGAGAATATCTACGAGCAAAAGAGCTTACCAGTTTTACAATGAAAGATATTTGCACATACCTTCCAGAGTTATTTTATATGACACAATCAACATAGGACCGAAGGCTTTACTTCCCGTCCAAAGGAAGATGTGGTATACATTTTTATCACTCAAGAAAAATCAGTCACATCATTTCTTGAGGCGAGCACTTTACCCCAAGACCACCTAGGTCAACTTTAAGAAAATATTTATCCTTCAACAAACTTGTAATTTTAACATCTAGATTGGTTTGGAACATAATGATAGGTTTATGTTGATGAACCTTTATGTATATTCTCAAATTGACCCATTCCAGGCTTTATTAATCAACATGAGCAAACTTTTTGAGTTGATTAAATTGAGTTTTCTTTTAATGTAAGAATTATATATATATATTTTTACACTAATAATAGTGTTATTATTAAAGCTTGATATTTTTGTGTGTAACAGATAAGAAAAAATATTTTTTACTAACTTGCATTGGGACGGTTTTGTACCAATTCCCCTTCACCCCCCCCCCCCCCAAAAAGAGGTATAGTTACATTAGTTTCTTCTCATTATACTGGTATACATATAAGATGACAGTGAATTGAATAATACCAAGAGTTAATAAAGTTTGAAAATTTTGAATAGCCATACAATTAAAAAAATTATCATCAAGTGTTTCCATCCTGTGGCCAGGTCAGTTTAGTAAAATGCCTCCATCTTCCTATATTCTTCCTCAGTACTTTAATTCCTTCCATTCTTATTCTCTCATTTGAACACTTTCTGTTATCTGCTCTTCCCATCTGTTTCATGGCCTCCCTTGCAGTCTGTTTCCTACATACTTCATTTCCAACATTTTCTTTGGCATCCTCCTTTTTTCCTTCCTCATTAATCTTCATACCAACTCAGTTTTGCTTCTTATATCATCTCATGTACTTCCTATACCCCCACTATTTCCCGAATAACTTCATTCCTGATCTTGTTTCTCCTTATGAAAACTACATGCTCCTCACAAACTTTATTCTTATGCCCGTATCAGTTTCTTTAGCATATGTGACAATGGGTACAAAGTTTGCCCTGTATAACACTTCCTTACACTTCAAGGGCATCTCTTTTCTATTGAAGGTCTCTTTCACGACTATAGAACTATCTCCGCTGTCTTCTTCCTCTTATTTCTCTCCCCATACCATCAAGTCATTAGCAAACATCATGGCTTTCATTCCTTCCTCCCCGAGTTTTCCTGTCACTATGTTCATGACCATTTCCATTACCATTACAAATAGTAATGGTGAAAGGGCACTCCCCTTTTTCACTCCATTTTTATTTGATAAAACTACATTCTTCCACTCTCAGTCTTAACACAACTCCTGTTATCCTCATACATGCTTTTCACTTTCATTAAAACTCCTCTTTCAACTTCGACCTCCTCTATCGATTTCCAAACTTTATTTCTATCCACGCTATCATATGTCTTCTTCACATCCATAAACAGCTTACCATTATCAAGTCTTTCCCATATTCATACCGTCATTCCAACAGCTGTTGTATGGCAAATATTAAGTCTATTGTAGACCTCTGTTCCCCAAATTTGTGCTGTTCCTCTCTCTCCATCTTAATTTCATTTTATTTCTTATTCTCTCTTCCACTATCTTCTCATATATTTTTCTACAGTGGCACATTAGCATTATCCCCCTATAATTTGTACACCTCTTCCTATCTTTTTTCCTTGGAAATAGGTATTATGACTCCCTTTCCCCAGTATTTCAGTATCTTGTTCTCCTTCCAAACCACACTCAGCAACCTGTATAACCATTGTATACCTACTTCACTTGCTGCTCTTACCATTTCCACAGTCAGTTCGTCCACACCAAGTGCTTTTCCTTGTTTCATCCACTTTAATGCGTCCTCCGCCTCTTTCCATGTGGGACCTCTATCCTCCTCTATTGCTATTTCTTCCTGCTCATCTGTTTCACTCTCATCCCTTTCCTCTTCCGGGTTGAACATTTTCTCAAAATATCTCATCCACAGTTCCTTTTCTTCCTCTCATGTCTTTGAATTTCTTCCTTCTTCACCTATAACTCTATCTTCTTGTCTTTTCTCTCTCCTCCTGTTTCTAATTTGGCTATATAACACCTTCTTTCTTCCACGTCCCGTTCCAGCATTTCTGTCCATTTTTTTCCAACTAATCCTTCCTGTCTTCTTGTACAACTCGCTTCACTCTTGTCTTTAATTAAAATTCAATTAAAACAAAACTTACTGAATTCACAAGAGAAACTTAAAATATTAAAAAGCTTTTGTTTATATGTTCATTGCATTATAATGCTGAATCAGGATCCTTTGTGTTATCTGAAATCATCTTTTCCTATACACATTAAATTAATTAATTCATAGCCTATTAATTTAGTAATAGATTAAGTTAAGAGGCCTGCATAGGGGATCCAAGACAGTGTCACTCAAGTGTTCAGCTCTATCACGATTTTGATCAAACTATTAGTAGTATCGAGGTTTGGTCTTCACTGGAATGAATACAAAACTTTATTCTATGTTTCTATACACAAGAGAGATATGTCAACATAGTTTAAAATATGAAATTTTGCCCTTAGAAAAGTCAAAATCGTTAAAGACCTAAATCCGAGGGAAATTAAAGCGCAATAGTATAGGAACATAGAATGGAGATATGTGAATCGATTTATATAATTTATTATGGGGGTCACAACACAAAATTTATTGGTATCATTATTAACCTGAGAGGTAGCAACTGCTGTACGCTAACGCCATCACTCGACAAATGACCGGTCAAGCTTTGCTCTGAACGTAGGAGGGGGTAGGAGAAGTGAAAGAATGGCAGACGAGCAGGTTAATCCTTCTCTCGCTTCCTATTGCCATTCGTACTTCCACTCGGCTCATCACCTTCGGTAGAATCTCGCAAGTCGTGGCGCGCTTAGTTGAAAAATACGTACATTTTGACCACATTTTAGCACGTGGAAGCTAAAAAAAATTAGCGTCAGTATGGACAAAGAAAATACAACTGTGGACCATAGAAGAGGGAAAAAAAGAAGATTATACCTCAGAGCCCATCGCAAGAAAAGAAATTGGAATAAGGGGAAGAAACTATGGATTGGTGATTCAGGGTTACTATTTTTTAAATTTATATAGTAATAGTGAATTGGTCAAAAATGACACAGGCTTATTTATATTCATGTATTTACCGCACACTTTTTAAACACACAACCTAACTTAGGTAACAATGTTATCTGTACCTCACATTCAGAAATATAGCCTAGATATTCACTATTCAGATAAAAGGACGTAGTCATCTACAAATATAAATTTTATTTTCTAGCACCCCAGAATCAAACTAGTGTCCCCTAGATATAAACACTTAAACGTGTGCTACACAACCTGTATTTTTTTTTAAATTACTTAGCTACTATATTTATTAAGGGGTCATTTAAGTGCAATGGAGTAAGAAAGTAGTTTAGCAAATGTGCACCTGCATCAGCATGGAGTGAGCATGGGTAAACAACAGAAACTATTTAGATGCTGTGCATTTAGTTAGTATTTGTACTCAATTCTTCTTTCTTTTGTGTGAACTTGAGCAAAAAATTATTTCCAAATAGTCCTATTATTTAAAAGGATGATTTCCTATGTGAAAGAAACCACCAAGTTGCCAAGACTTGTCTTTATGGGAATCCGAGATAGGTCCTGATTATTTTTACTCTAGAAAAACTGAAATATATATTTTAAGAAAATACATACAGTTATCATTGTATTAGCAATCACGAATAATGCTATAATATAAAATTAATTACAAGGTTTTAAAATAAAACTATTTAGCCATTTTTTAACCCAAATCCTGGAACAATAAATGAATCATCAAATCTTTGACCCATGTTATTTCTGTAACTCTTGGGATAGCCTTGGGAACTTTACCATTGAGCTTTCATTCATTCTTTATTCAATGATTTTAACAACTAGGCAAAGTATAGATAGGTATATAATAATTTATATATTGTAAAAATAAATTACGTTTTTCTGAATATAAGTTTTTTTATAGAGAGAATATTTTAGGCAAACTATTAAATTACTATTGAACTTGTGTTGTTTAGGGAATTGATGAAAATGTCTATTGTGAATGAAAATGTTCAGGTACCAATAACTTTTGGAGAGAATTCTGAACAACCACTAAGTGAAACGTAAGTGAATATGCTATTTTTTGTTATGTTAATAACTGTACTTTTGGAAGCATTATTATAAAATTATTTTAAAATTCTCAAAATAATGCATACTAATATATTAGCCCTGTGGATAAGAGCCAAAACTGCCTGGCAAATTAAAAGCATTTAATTATTTAAATTAGGGTTATTGTAATTTAGTGTGTGGACTGGGAAATAAATATTGCTTCTATGTTGACACTCGGTCACTCGACCGTTTTGCTAGGTCAAAATTGTTCAAACTAGGAATCAGAGGGGAAAATAGGTTAGTGGAGGGGGAAGGGTGATGCTCCACCCAATATATATTGGATAAGTTTTATCGAGTAGATATTAAAGGCAAATTTTCCAAATTATTATATTACTTGTGAACTTTGTTGTTTAGGAAATTAATGGAAATGTTTAACGTCGGTGAAAATGTTCATCTTCAAGTACCAATAGCTTCCCAAGAGAATTCTGAACAAGAACTAAGTGAAACGTAAGTAAATAAACTATATTAGAAACTGTTTATGTACCGTAACTAATTCCAGTATTATCTGGTTATTACTTATTACAAAAGTGTTTCATTTTAAGCGGATGGACGTACTACCTTGTAAAGTATGAGAAATTATATCAACGCCCCTCCCAATAAAGACGTGTTCATCTAACTATCTGGAGGGTCGAGTTAGAACTAGTGGTGTTGCTACATTTGTCAAGTAAATGCTGATAAAAAGACGTGAAGGACACTAGTTCCACAGTGTTTATTTCGTCGAATATTCACTAACTTGTAAAAATGTTGCCGGTGTAATGAAACCAGATACGGGGGAGGGAGAAGTGAGAAGGAGCCTGCGGTCTCTTTGACAGACCATTCACATTACATTATTATTAGCACCGCGTCTTACTACCCATTCGGGTTATACGCACTTACGCTAATGTGTAATGGTAGGGTGATTGTGAGATGAAATACCTACAGTTTAACGTGGAATCCGAACCACGGTGGAGGCCTGGCATTCCCCACATTCACAAGATGTCTTGTCAGAGGTGAAGGAAGGGTTTGGCCATCAGATAAATCTGTGCCGGGACCGAGGATTGAACCCCGGACCTCCAGCACAGAAATCTGACACCTTACCCCTAGACCACCAGGTCACCCCACTCACATTACAGCTATTGATAAGTTTTGCTTGCGTTGATACCAAATGTTCTTTCCCTTATTTAGGCTAAGATTGTGTTGAGTTGAGTTTGACCCCATTCCATGTTCCCTTCCTCACAGAATCGAACCCGGGAGTTCTGTGTCTGTGTTTTTTTTTTATAGTAAAGGGTCCTTGATTCTTTGTCCAGGCTAATACTAAAGCATTTTATTTTAAAAGCCCTTCTAATTCTTACTCCTTTGGTTTAGTCGTCATTTTTATTTTTGTTTTTATTTTAAACCATTGTGTAATATGCATACAGGCAATACACTGACTAATGAGATGCTTTAAGGAAATGTATTCTCATTTGCGAGAAGGGAGATTGGGAAACCATTAAAAAAGGCCTTACACTTGATACAAACACCTGGGGCTCGAACCAAAACTTCCTTGTCATCATAAAACCAAACTAAAAGCATTTGACACCCATGTGGATAGTCATTGGTAATCCCTATAATAAACATACTAAGGGCTATAAAATCGCTTATCATCTTTTGGCGTGTTGTGGTAATTTTTACAAAAAAACAAACTTTTTTTAAAGTATGTGTTTATATTTCTTGTATAACCAACAGATAATCCTGGTGATATAATGATAGAGCAGTGGCACGTATAGACAAAATTCCCAGTTTCAATTCCCGTGTCCAGGTTGACATTTTCCAACCTATTGAATTTAACACAGCTTCAAGGCTTCTATCTGAGACCATATATAATCTAATCATTTAATTGTAATTAATCAATCGTGAGCTTACCTGTCCAATAGTGATGAGGTAGAATTTGTAAGCGCTTCATTAACATTAATTTAGTTTAAGTAGATAAAAAAATGTAAAAAGTTTCTTGGTCCATCTGGGTAATAATTTAAAACCAAGATCTACTAGATAAGCATTGAGTGTGCTAACAACATTAAAACCCGTTCCAGTGGCTGAAAAGACTAACGCGCCAGTCTCGAACTGAACTCGATCCCTTTTGATGCAAAGATGAGGTCAAGGATCGAATAACTAACTGATTTATTACTGGGGGTTTTTAATCTTTTCTCCACGCAAATGCGTGTTCACTTCCTTTTAACTACTTTAAAACATTATATACATTGTTGTTATTGTGAGTTTATTTTTTTACAGTTACAACCTTCACTTCTCAAATACAAGTTTTGAAACAGGAGACATCTATACGTCCCTACCACCATTAGTGATTGATAATTCAACTGACCATACATCTTCAAATATAGATGTTTTACCAATATTTGGACGACGTATAGTTGATATCGGACACTTGTTTCGCACTATATTGGAAACAAACCATGAAAATGGACTAGATTGTAACTTTATGAATAAGTATCCAACTAAAGAAAGACGAAATAGTTTTAAAACAATTTGGACGTTTAAATGTAAAATGTGCAAAATAGAGTTGAATATTTCCTCCGAAGACAACGCTATCAAACACACATACATGAACATAAACAGCGCTGCTGTCAATGGTATAATAGCAACTGGGAATGGATATAGTCAATTGTCAGAACTTGCCTCTGCACTTGACATACCATGCATGTCAAGTTTAACCTTTTTAAAGTACCAAAAAAAATTGCTCTTGCAATTAATAACTCTGCGTGGCTTGCTATGGAAGAGGCGGGAAAAGAAGAAGCAGAATTAGCAAAAAGTGAAAATAATGTTGACCAGGATGGTGTTCCACTTGTGACTGTAGTGGCTGATGGCCAATGGTGCAAGCGTAGCAACAAGACAAACTATGATTCTCTTTCTGGTGTTGTAAATATTAAATATTGTAGCTAATTAAAAAATACATTTAATTATTTTATTAATTTTTTTGCCTCAAAAATTACTCAAATGCATGTTTTATATTTGATTCTCTTTATCATGTTTCAGGCGAGTATTGTAGGACACAAAACAAAAAAAGTTTTGTTTATAGGAATTCGTAACAGATACTGTTCAGTTTGCGCCAAAGCCAAAGCGAAAGGTGTAGAAGTAGGGAACCATCAGTGTTTTTTGAACTGGAATAAAAGTGCAACAAGCATGGAAGCTGATATAATTTCAGAGGATTCAGGCAAAGTATGAGTATGCGTGGAGTGAAGTACAACAAGCTAATCGGTAAGAAATATACTATAACTAGATAAAAAAGATGTGTGTGCTATAATATGGTTAGAAAGAGTAAAATTAACATTTTGTTTAATTGCTCATATTCTCATATATTTTTTAAAAAAATCTTCTCGATTCTTCACAATAATCCAGGTTCTACTATAGTAATGCTTTTCCATTCTTGCTATAGAATTAATTTCTTAACAAACTTTGTGAAATTATAAAAACAGAAAATAACTTACAGTATATATGTTTAGTCTCACTTAAGAATATTATTTCAAGAAAAAAAAGAATTCCCAACTTTGTGTTTTTATATATCTTGGCAACAGAGAACCAATTTGACAGCTTAGTGTATATATTTATGTTAATATTTTGAATTGATTTAGGGGACGGCGACAGCAGCGTCACAAAGCGATTATGAGAAATCCTTCCTTATGGCTCAGAAATGGCAGTCGAAAAAATCGAGTGCACAAATCATGTGTTGAGAAACTATTCCAACAAAATCTCTGATATTTCAAAACAAACAAAAGCTGGTTATCCAGTTCAGATTAGGAATATATTGAAAAATTCACAAGTACGATTGAGATCAGCAATAACCAAGGCAATTGATTATCGAAAAAACCAGAAAGAACAACTATCATTTAGGATTAGTGAGCTCAAGAGGGATATCGAAAATGGTCCATATCACGTCTTTGGACAGTATGACGAGTGCGTCTAAAGGGGATACTTTGTACTGGTACTAAAGAAACAGAGGAAAGCATCGTACCTGAAATGCAAAGATGTAAGATTTTGGATGAGATACGTATTGCTGTGCGGCGAGTATCTCACTTAGCATCAAGTTTAATTTTGAATGTCACCAACAATTCCTGTGAGCAGTTCAACAGTGTAGTGAACAAATTTATCAATGGAAAAGAGTCAACTATTCTCTGAGGGGCTCGTACACAACACGTTGTGAGGCATCTGTTGTTTCTCATAATACATCAGGACAATACCTAAGAATGATACACAAAACAATGATGAATGACAAAAGCCCAGGTATAAGCAATGTTTTAATATGTATCATCATAGAATATTTATATTATTTAACAATAATTTTTCTAAATGTTGTGTTTAATGAGTGATTTTCTACTGATACTGTTTGATATTCTGGAGCACGTGTGGCGTGGGTGGAAATATTGTCTAGATGTATGCCACATGATACAAGAGGCACACACAGAATTTCTAAATTAAGAACAAGAGCGTTCGAGTTGTTCTTTGTGATGACACCTATTTCATGTCCATACATGTTTATGCATGTTTATAATAACAGAGGATATTCATTATTCATGGACACCCTGTAGCGTTTTTTATGTTCTATACGCATTTAAGTTATGGCTGCATTCATTTATGCAATTAAATTCCTTATCCTTACCACAGGTCATGATATTATATCATGTGCTAAAGCACAATTTTACATATCAATATATAGATAAATAAATAATCTAAAATTTATCTTTTCTCTTTCAGATTGGATTTTGTAATTATGTTGATGGAAAATTAATTTTTAAGAAAAATCATAATTATTTCTTTCAAGTTCAAGGACAGCTACATATCACTAAAAGAAGATTTTGTTATTTTGTAATTTACGCGAAAAAATGGCTTAGTATTGAGAAAATTTAACGAGATGACAACTTTTGGCAGGAGAAAATGTGTCACAAGCTTGAAAGGTATACCAACTATACTGAAAAGCAATATATCTCTCACAGTAGTTTATGACTAATATTTTAGTCATTAATGTCTTATTTAAAATTAAAATAAAACGTTTGTAGTAAGTATTATTTCATATTTAATACTTAGCTATAAATTTATGAGTTAAACACAAAGTAAAATGAAAGAATTACAAAAAACCAAGTATTATTTGAGTTTTATTATTTTATATAGGCTACTTATAGAGTGTAGTAGTCCCCTTATCGTCTCAAAATTATTAAGCTTGATAATTGTAACTACAACTGGGGCGTGAATCAAGTTAGAATAACTTATATAAGCATGATCCCAAATAGCATTCTCAACACACCTAGGAAGGGAATGTGGGCGTTAATAAAAATAAAATCCACCAGATACTAAATAAGCGGAATAGGATTTTGAGTTTGGAACGTAGCTTTTAGTTGAACATTTGTTTTTATTTTTCAGGTTTTACAAGGAAAGCTTGTTACCAGAAATGGTCGATTCTTGATACAAATTTCGTTTACTAAAAAACGACATCAGAGAGAAGGTGTACATAAAAGAGATTAATCTCTCAGATGATTCAGTAGCTGAATATTCTTACATTTAATTTAATTTTTAAAGACCTTCAGTAACAAAATTATAATATTATATTTTATAAACTATCATTATATTCTCATTACTCCATTAGCCTTCATAAAAGCTTTTGAATATTTACAGTCCATATTATCAAGTTTTAAATGATTACATCAAATGTGCCCAAAAATTATTGAGTGGAAATGGATTTACAAATCTATTTATTGAATCAAGTTAAAACATATAGATTTTTTTATTAAATAAGTCTAAAAACAAAGTCTACTTTAGATATAAGGATTTTTATTTTTAAATAATCATGTAAAGTGTACATATCGGTCATATATTTACCGCCACTCTCATATATTCAATGGTTTTATTTAAAACCATCTGACATTACTGGAAGCGTATAGTGGTTTCTAAAATAAAATAAATATTTTAAATAATAAACGCATTTTTAAAATAAATGTTTAATTTTTATTGACTGTTAACCATCACTCCTCTGCTAAGATATACCTAGCGAATGTAAGCCATAATTCCTTTGCCAGGATATACCTAGCGAATGTAAGCCATCGCGGCTTTGCTAGAATATACCTAACAAGTGTAAGACATTGCTACTTTGTCAGGATATACCTAACGAATGTAAGATTGATTATGCATCCGGGCTATATAATGATTAATGAGTTAAATATAATGGTAACATTTCAAGGAAAGGGCTTGACGATTAGACCACGTATGCTGATAGTCTTGAGTAATCCCTGTAGTAAATATATTAAAGGGATTGCAACATCGCTTTTCATTGTTTGAAATGGTGGTAATTTTTACAAATCTTTTTTTGTAATGTTCTGTATTTCTATATTTTGGATAGAAGAGCATAAGAATTCATCAAATAATATAAATAAAAATATCCTCGTTACGTGTTGGATAGTAAAGATCGGGGTTTTTAAAATAGCATCACGGCTCACCATTCCACCAAAATTTTATATTTTTAATTGGTATGTCACTGCTAGTAAGTCGCTAGTTTATTCTTTGATTTTGTCTTTGTTATTGCAATGCCAATGGATTCCCTTTAAGATAAATTTTAGTTTTTGTCTTCGTCTATTTTTAGATTGTTTTGTCTACCTACACTTAAAAAACCATTTTCATGTTCTTTACAGACTGAGTTCTATTACAAATTAAGTTTGTATTTTTATTTTACCTTCCATAGGTTTTCACCTATTTTCATAAAATTAAGTTAGCTATTAATTACCAAAATAAAGTTTTAAGCTAGCTAATAATTAAGAAGAATGTTTGTTGTTCAATAAATTGTTGTATATCATATTGTTTATCTTGTACATAATGTTGGAAACAATGACTACAGCGTCACACGTGCAACGGCTGTCAAAAAAATGCCTAATATTACAAGTGCTGACACAGTGACTGTGAATAATCACTGGTATAAATCACTGCTCTTTTAAAACCACGGTCACTGTGATCACCTTTATCGTAAAATCATAGTTTCGCCCATCACTACAGTGCTTAGGGGTTAGCATGAAAACAAAGTTTGGAAGCTCCCAACATTTATTTGCGGTGGTAATTTACTCTTGTTAACTCAAAATATATTTAAAAAAAAATCACTGGTCAACTATTTAAAGTTTTGCTAAAAGGGTTTAAGAGGTTTTACCATTTTAATTTTTTTTACTTCGTTTAAAATATATCAATTTCATATTTTGCAGGCGTTCTTAGTAACTATTACTACGACGAACATAAAATTATTGGTTTCCCGCACACGATTGAAACTAGACTTGTGATGTTATATAGTTGGTACATCTTGAAACTGGGGCATAGGGGCCTAATGTAAATTCTAACACTTTCATCAAAATAAAGTCACAATAATTTTTTCTATAAACTATATTACTTTTACTAGATTAATTAGTGAATAGTTATTAGTATAAAATATATCTTGCCTATATTTTGAAACTTGATATGTTCGTTTATAAGCTACAAAACGGTAACTTTGCTTAGCAGAAAAAAAGGACAAACCTTGGGGCCAAACATTTGGGAGACTACCAGTCTAGTGCTTGTAAGACCCATAGAGCAAACTAAGAATGAGATGCCGTTTTACTATTCTTTTCTTTTTTTACACTGCTGTCCTCCCCAAGATAAGAAGTACACATTCTTTTTGTGTGTTTGTGAGTGTTGTCTCGCGGAGAAAGAATGACAGAGTAAAGGAGAGTAGGTGCTTGTCAGTTCACCGAGTTTCCTTCTCTATACTGGATGACTTGTCTCTGACGTATTTGTCTAAGCTCCACCTCCCTCGCACGCGCACGGGCTGCGAAACTTCAGAACTGGCATAGAGCCTTCGCATGCTATCCTCTTAAGTTAGTAAGTTAAATTGGGTAAGATCCATAATTACATATTTGAACTGTAGAAGTTTTGAAGTTTAGTTTGTATCAAAATAACTATTTTGAACATTAATTTGTATTTTTATATTTGTGACATCATCTAACTGGTGTGGCTGTTGTACTTGGTTTAGTTCAGGCAGATTCTTACGCGATGTTATGTTGTGTAGTTTCATTTGTAGAATTTCAAGATTTCTTCATGTCTCATTTGCAAGAGGTGAATTTGTTACAAAAAAAAAAGTGATATGTGGTAGTTGAAGATGAATATCCATATTAATTGTTTGTAAAAACAATAATTCTTTGACAGCTAGGCCTAGTTATATGTGTTCCACATCTTTTCAAACTTTGATTCGCGTGATATAGCCGACCGACATCCTGTTTCTAAGAGTTTTTTTTTCTTTCAAAATAACTAGTAAAAATGTATTTTTATTTACATATATATCAAATGGCCATATTAATTTGTTGAGGTAGGTTTAATCCATAGCATATGATTTAAAAAACCACATCTTTAATAAATGTACCCTATATTAGCAGTCAAGAGGTGTGTTCATAAAAATAGACTAAATTGATAACTAAATGATAAATTTAAAGTTGAAGTTTAAGTTCAAAAATGGGCATAAATTTGCCCAATTCATGAATTGGACAGCTACACTATTGGGGTTGTAGCATGCTATTAATAGTTTTAAATTAAAAAAAAAAGTTATTTTCAACTTCAATGATATTTTTCACTTTAAATAATTGACTGTGAGAATTATTATTTAAGGTAAGGTGGTGTAAGTGCATCCCTAAATTTATATAGTTCAACTTTATCCATTTGTAAATCCTACAATATTTGAACAAAATTAATGTAATTTTTACCATACAATCGCTTATGTGATTGGATTGCATGTACCAAGATTAAACATAATCGTGAGAAAACTTCATTATTTATTTTTTAAATTAAAATTGAACTGTTCCCCTTGGTTTGGGGTAAGTGCATACTTGCCCCAGAAATTAAATTCACTTCCTACAGTTAAAAGTGTGGAGGAAGTGCATATTCTACAAACTTTAATCTTCAAATGGACTTCTACAAATTGAATTTATCTCAAGGTATTCCAGAGTTATAAGCTTTTTAATAATCTATAATGTTACAAACTAATCTATAGCAAAAATAGAAAGAATCATTTTATCTTTCTCTGCCCCCTAAATAAGATTATAATATTTTTTCTATTCCTTACAACGATGTTGTAACTGTGAAAAATAAAAAAATGTCTTCAGTTGGAAAAACACTTGTCATATTTACTAATTTGTATTACTATTTACACTTTCTAGTAAGAACTTTAAAACTAGTCCATTATTGAATATTATATTGAGAAAATGATATGGGAAATATTAATTCACCCCTGCGCCCAATTGATGGTCGGGGTAGAATTAAAACAAAGTCTTCATCACAGTGTTCACTGCAGTCTTCATTTTCAGGATACTTAAATACCGCAGAAGAAATATTTTGAGACACTTTATGAATAAATCTTACATAAGGCTGTCTTGAATCACTTAATTTCTCAATTTGACCAACAAAGTGCTTAGTACTATTTTTGGTGGAAAATTTGACCAAGACCCAATCATCTTTTTTTCTTTCTGATACATCCCTAGTTATATCTTCCATTTCCTGTAGTTCTTTGGCTAGACTTTCTAAGTTTTTGAATATTTCTTCTTCATTGGTGGAGTGTGTACTGTAAGCTTCATTTTCTGAAGTAGTATCATCAATAATGACTTGTTTTTTTGTTGATTTTAAAAGCTTTTCCTGAATTTGAGGCATTTTTACTGTCTTGCGTAGTTTTCTTCGGCTTGGGTTCTTGCTCACTTGTTAAGCGGTGTATCACTTCTTCACTTGTAATTACCTCTGCTCCTCTAGCAATTCGCTTTCTGGTGTTGGTTGTTGTTTAAGTAGGCCTACTTTTAACTGTAGACAATAACAGTTCTTCAAATAATAGATCTTGTAGTTTATTGCATACATTTCTATTTGTTTGAGAACTATTTATTTCTGTAGTTGTTATATTACTTGTGTCACATGAAGATAGCAATACTTTGCTGCTCAAACTGTAAGATGTTGAAGGCATACAAAGCACATCAATATTCTTCAAGATAGGCCTATTTATATTTCCTGATACTGAAGGCATACATAGACTATCAATTGTTTCAGAGATAGACCCACCTGCATTTTCTGATGCCAAATCATTGTTGACAACGGTTAGAATACCTTCCTTTTCAAGGGCTTTTTCGAGTTGGAAGTTTTCCCAATGCTTCACAGCCAAAGGGTTGAATGAATCTTGTGGTACCACTTGGTCATTGAATGGGAAAATTCCTCCCTACTTAAAACCCCTCTTTAAATTTTCTAAATTTGTTTTGAGCATATAATTCACCAATAATTTTGGAGAAATGTTTTCTTGGGCGCTTAAAACATACATGTTGCCTTTGCCAACGCACAAGGGCCGCATCCCATTCAGTCTTCAGTGATTTGAACACACAAATCTAGAGGTTGAAGTAAATGGCTTGAATGGGGAAGTAACTTAATAATTGTTATGTTTTCTTTCCTAGCTGTTTCAATAAGCTGTAAGCCAACATGTGTTGAGTGTCCATCATCAATCAAGAGCACCGGTCTTTCATCACCAACAGCTTTTAGAAAAGATTGTTGAAAATAGTTTTTAAAAACCTCTTGTCTTCATCCACCCATTTGGAGTAGCCGCATAAGTGGTTTCAGGAAAGTAGGTACCTTTTGGTGCTGTCCACTGATCCCAAATATTCTTACCTTTGAAAATTATTAATGAAGGTGCTTTATCTCCAGCAAATAACACAGTTATATTATCTTTCCCCGAAGAGCTTGTAGTTCTAGTGCAAGGGGAGTCTTTCAGGCCCACAACCTTTGTCTTTGAAGGGTCAGTTGAAAAGCTAGTTTCATCCAAATTTGGCTTGTTTATCAGCTAATCCAAGTGTGTCAATTACTTGTTTCAACATTTTGAAGTACTCCTGGATAATAAAAGGATTGTATGCTTTCTTCCTTGCCATTTCAACATTTTGAAGTATTTTAATAGAAAGATGGTGACGCTTTAAGAAAACATGAAACCAGTCTTCTGAAGGAACACCTTTTTGAAAGGAGTTTTCAAACTGTTTGAATTCATAAACCCCCACCATTTCCATAATTTCCTTTCTACTCAATCCAAATCCATATTTTTCCATTTGTTTGTTTGTTTCCTTCTCTATTGGTATGACAGTGTCTCGCCCAAATGTCTTTGATTTTACTCCCATTCTTCCTTTAGTATGATCAATGATTGTGTTTTTGGGGATTTTATAAGTTTTACTTGCCCTAGATGCACTCATTTTACCATCTTTTACCTCAGAAACAGCTTTTAAAAGGCTTTGTTTGCTATAAGAAAGGCTTTTATTGGTCTTTCAAATATATTTCCTAGGCATGTTCTAATTGTTTTGTCACATAAATGAGCGTAAATAAGAAACAAAGTCCCACAGACTCTCTCTCTGATTTTACAACAGCAAAATATATAGATTTAGGCCATACTCTTAAGTGTCTCCCTCCTGCAGCATAATTTCACTTTTTTTTAACAATCTGAAACCAGTGTAAAAGAAATAAAAACTGCCAGAAGTGAAATTCAATCAATGTAGACAAAATGAGCAACTTATGTCACAAGTGAATAAGTTGTTTTCAATAATTTTCCTAATGGCCTAAGCAAAAATCACCAATGCAGGAGATAATCAATTTAATTTTGTGTAATAAAATTGTTCTATTTCAAGTTATCAAACAAAACTTTTGCTAATTGGTAGGCAAAATAAACAGATATGTTAAAATAAGTAGCCTACATTAACAAAACGAGTAACAATTTGGAGTATGTGCATACCAATATGCACTTACCCTGTTTGATGATATGCACTTTCCCCCAATAAACATTTTGAGGGGGTAGTTGCAAAACCTCCTGAAAATAATATATAATTAAATTAAGTAAAATCATTCCATAGATTTTAAAGTGCACTGTATATATAGTAGTATTCACATAAAACTAGAATATTCTAACAAATGTACCGAACGGTTGATGGACTTGGATTTACAACACTGTTACGAACTTGATGTAAGAATTGAAATGTGGTGTCATGGAAAATGGCTTGGTGGCAGAGGGTTGAAATTTCCAAGAGCTGCTTTTTGGTGTTAGTTTTGTGAAGTAGGTTGTGTATGAAAACATATCCAGATAGCAGCACATTATTTATATTATTATAATAAATAATGTCCGCATATACACTTACTCCGAAAACGCACTTACCCTAACTTACCTTACATATTCTAATAAAATACTGCTTAGAGTATTTTGTCAACTCACATATAGCCCTGGGAGAATATAAGCTTTTAAAATGTATTAATATAGGCCTACATTAATGATGTTAAATACATGGCATCAAATATCTATTAAAGAATTACATTGGTGGGCTTGGTGGGCACACAGCTAAAATGTAAGATTGTTTGCCATTGCTGGGGAGGACTGGGTTCGAATATCAGCCAGATGTACAGAAGTTGGTTTTTCTTATATCGTTTCCCACATTCCCTTAACTCAAATATGGTTACATTTCCTCTAAATTATATCTCCCTCATTCCTTACCTAATAGTGTGACTAAAATGTACATAGTCCAGTCAGATTAAGAAGCACTGCAAAAACAAAAGTAGGTATAAAATACAGGCATATCTAGGCAAACGTGTTTTTATCAGATGTGGCCCACAGACTCTGGTCTTCCGATAAATTTGAGTTTGTGATCACTGCTCTTATATGATGAGTAGGTACTATCTCAATTTGGTGTGTTTTGTTTTAATTTTATAAGATTAAAAGGCTAGTATATAAACGTTTCTAAAATTTTTTATTTTGTTAGAATTACTTGGTAATAGAAAGGATGTAGGGTAAAGTACATCTTAAATTAGCCATCCTGTAGCTATTATTTCAATCAATTCTAGCCCGATTGTATAGTTACTAATTGAGTTATGTATGAAGGTTAAATAAAGCTATGTGTGTTTGATGTGAAAGATCTATAATAGCTTATGGGCCAGTTTCATAGTCAAATTTAGTACGCCTCAAGTGCGGCGCTACACTAAGTACATGACGACACCTACCTAAACCATAATGGAATGGGCCAGTTTCCTATGCGAGAACGGCCCATTCCATTCGAGTTTAGGTAGGTGTCGTCATGTACTTAGTGTAGCGCCGCACTTGAGGTGTACTAAATTTGACTATGAAACTGGCCCTATGTGATTGTCGACTTTGGTGGTCTTGGGGTAACATCCACGAAGGACCTGATGTTTGTGGGTTCAAATCCAAAAGATTTCTGCGACTTTTTCTTTAGCGATAAAGATTTGTAAGTAGCACCACTTCCTATAGAGGGGAAGTATAGCTGTTGGTCCAATGTCAATAGTGAAATGTAAAAGAACCCTGGAAAGTATGTGAAAATACCTTTACCAACCAAGTTTGTAGGCTATTTTGCTCTATAATAAAAATTCTTGTATGCTGATATAATCAGTTGATTCAGAAAGTGCACTAGGGGGCCTAACTAGAAAAAATAAAAAAATGTGAATTATAAAGATAATAAAGAAAAAAATATCCCATCATAATGAGATTTATGTGGATGGAAATGTATGCTTGCTCTAAGGTTCAAGCATTTCAGAAGATTAGGCCCTACCAAGAATATGGAGGAATGATAGAACCTGGGCCTACTCTATGAAATAGGTGCAGTGAGCAAATATTTTCTAAATCCTAAATTGAATAGTCATTTATTTATACAGATACGTTTTTATGTGCCGGACCATTTCACCCAAACAAAAAATCCTTTTCTCAAAATAAATTGTACACTATGTTTTTTAACCAGGATGTACTATTCAAGTGTGTTTTACTTTAAAATCACAAATAAAAAGTAACTTGAATTGAAAAATGATGGTGTTCTATTCCTTTTTTTTTTTTTAGACAGTATTAAGTTATTATGTACCATTACTAATTAATCAACATCAGAGGTTAAATGATTATGAAACCATTTAAGAAGATATTATGTCAAAGAGAAAGTCTGATTGAAACAGATAATTGTTTTTTGTTTAGAATAGTAAAAAAGTGCAGCATCATGCCCAAAAGGCAGAAAATTATTATTAAACATATTAAATTAAATATGTATTCATTGACATTCTGTGCTTTAATTATAATGTTAGGGAAAATTTAAATAATAATACTTTATCACTACAATGAAATAACACCTGCCTTGAGTCCATCTTTGAAACACTTCATCTTTCACGAACGGGCCCCACAATAAATTAATAATTTCATTTAAATCACTGTTGGAAGAACATGCATTATTTGCCATCATTAAACGTCAAAATAATCATATTTTACAAAATACTTTAATACAAACTACACAAACGTTCAAGGAAAATAAACACCAGATAGATTTTCTTGAAGACTTGTCAGATGTTTTTTTACTAAATGCCTTACTCACCACATGGTGCGTTAGTGAGCTTAATAAACGTCAAGGTAGGACTACCTAAAGAATATTTCACAAAACAATTTTTATTCAATGGTGTCAACGATTAGCTTAATTATGTAACACAGTACTGATATGTATTTAACCACGCACTTTGGTATTGAAGAAAATATTTAAATACTATTTTTTATTTTATTCAATAACAGATCAATAATTAGAATTAATAATAAATCAAGTATAGAATAAATTGAATTTTAGTTTCACATTTATTCTACAAATTAATATTTCAATATAACTTGAAAAAAATTCTGGTTATAACCGAAGATACAGTATATTTCAAATTTTGTTAATCGATTATAATATTGAAATAGGAGTTAATAAATGAAACGAAACCAAAATTAATTTTAGCTTACTTGACACAATGCACTTGAACTACATAAAAACCTAATTAAAATCACCTCTTGAAAGTCCGACACCTTAGCTCAGTTAGAAGAGTGTCTGTCTACTGTACTAAGGTTCCCACGTTCAAATCCTACTATGGTCAAATAATTATAATTGGTGAAAATGGGTTTACTTTTTCAAAATGATGAATAAACTGCCGAAGCTGTGTAATATGTTCTAGATTTATGTTAGTTTTTAAGTCGTGTGCTTATCTAATTAGTCGGTTCAGAAAATGCATGTTAAATACCTTAAATAAATGAAAAACATTCTATTTAAATGCGAAAGCTATATTCAATCCTACTACATAAGTATAAAATTTCAAGTAGGTATGTCAAAAAAAAATCAACACAATAGTTCCTAAAAACACATGAAAATATGTATAATTGTATAAAGATTTACCTGCATTTTCATTCGATCCCGTTACCTATTGTTTTATATAATTTGCTTACAACACGAATATGGTATCCAGATTATTATTATTATTATTTTATAGGTCAGATCCTTTTTTAAGGGAACTTAGACCACCAATACACCCTGTCCTCTTTTTCTCTTACTACAGCTCCCAGAATTTTCTTCCTTTCTTCAAGTCATCCAATATTTGAATCATCTCTCTGCCTAAGCATCTCTTTCCTTAAACTTTTCTTCCATGACGTCATGCAAAAGATAGTTTCTCCTAAGGATGTGTTCAATCCAGTTTCCTGTGTACCAATGAATTACATCCAAAATTATTCTCTACTCGCCCACATTTCCTAGGATGACTTCATGTATCACCCTGTCTGTCCATTTGATTTTCTCAAGTCTTCCCCAGCACCACATTTCAAAGCTCTCCAGGATTCCATCTTGCTAAGAGTCAAGTTACTTCTCCATGTAGCGCGATGCTCCAAATGTAGCATTTCATCAGTTTCTTCCTCAGTTCCAAACTTAACCTGCTGGTCCACATTAACCTTTTCTTCTTGAAAATTTCCTTGATCATGGCGCTCACCAACCTCATTTCCTGGGTGCAGTATGTAATCTTTGTCAGCATACTTCTCAGGTCCTTGACTGCTCTATGTTTTTCCAACACCTGGTTTCCAATTTTGATTTTCAACGGCTATTTATTTTTGAAATCATCATCACTTTTGATTTCTCAATGTAGATCTCCATGCCATAGTTTCTTCCTATCTCCACCAGCTGTTCCATCATTTCCTGCAGCTCTTCTTTACTTTTGGCCAGCAGTGCTAGATCATCTACGTATTTTATTGGGTTTATGACACGTACTTCTAACCTGAAATTGTTACGTGCCTTCCCGGCTTTCCTGACCAGCAACTCTTCATACAAGTTGAATAGATTGGGTGACAAATAGCATCCCTTTCTCATTCTTCTTCCTATCTCTACGCTGTTGGTTTCTTCATAATTCAGCCTCACCTTCATTCGCTGTCCAAAGTGCAGGTTTGCAATCAGCCTTCTGTCCCTTCAGTTGATTATAATCTTCCTGAGTAGCTATTTCCATCAGTTTCTTCCACTTCACTCTATCGAACACCTTTTGCCAGTCAATGAAACCGATGTAGACTTCTTCCCAGACTTCCAGCACACTGTCTGATATTATTATCAGCATGCCGATGGCATCTCTGGTTCCTTTCCCTTTTCTGAATCCAAATTGGTATTCTTCCATCACACTTTCTATTTTCTGTTCCAATATTCTTACCACAATCTTTCTCACATGAGAGATGAGGCTGATGGTCCTGTGGTCACTGCATTTCTTAGCTTGTTTATATTTCACCACCATGATTACATCTAGAAAGTAAATGGGCCATTCTCTGGTTTCGTGGAACCTATTTATGAGATTTGTCAGAGCTATTAAGCCGTTATTTCCCATTTACTTTGAAAGTCAGCAAGTATGTCATCGTCTCCAGCAGCTTTCCTTCTTTAAATGTCCTTTATGACTCTCTCCACTTCACTCTTTGAAATGCTGGGTCCACCTTCGTCTTCCTCAACCTCATCTTCTAGGTCAATCTCTAGATTCCCCGGTCTATTTTCTAATCCTATAATATCACATCACATCCCTTTTTCTTCAATTACATTAATGATCAATTCATAGTAAACAATGAGCAGTGTAAAGTTAATGATTCCAAAGAAAACAATAAAATAGTTTATAGTGAAACGGAATGTATAAAGTCTTTCTTTAATTGATTATAGTTCAAGAGATGAAGAAGAAAAGAAGAAAATGCAATATGTACCATATAGTGAGGCAATTGGTTCTTTTCTTTTCGTTGCAAAAGTCAGCCGTCCTGATATTGAATATGCAGTTAGTCAAGTCAGTCAATTTTTAACTAACTATGGGCATGATCTGACAGGCAGTTAAGAAGATCTTCCGTTATTTAAGTTCAACAATGGATTACGGGATTGTTTACGGAGACAGTGAGAGTAACGCTACGTTGAGAGGTTTTACGGATGCATACTATGCTGGTAATGTAGATACGCGAAAATCAACTAGTGGATTTGTATTTTTGTTTAATTGGGGTGCTATCTTTTGTTCCTCTGAGCGACAAAGATTAGTCGCACTTTCAACAAAGAAGCTGAATACATTTCATTGTCTAATAGAACAAAGGGTGCTATACGGCTACGCCAAATTATTTGTGAATTGGGTTTAGAATGTGATAAGGTCAACGTACGTAAATAAACAATCAGCAATTAAATTGACGAATAATCCTGAGTACCATCGAAAAACTAAGCATATTGATGTTCGTTTCCACTTTGTACGGGATGTCTAAGAACGTGGTGATATTGATATAAGGTATATTTAATCCAAAGAACAATTTGCAGATGTTCTTACAAAACCTCTGCCAAAGCATAAATTTAATTACTTGCAGTTTTTAATTGGTGAAACTAGGCACATGTGTTATTTTCTCAAATACTTCAGAGAAATTATTTAGTGGAGAAATAGGCCTATAATTACAAGCGTTAGTCTTAGCGCCTTTCTATTTATGGGAATGATTATTATTATTATTATTATTATTATTATTATTATTATTATTAATAGCACCGCGTCTTACTACCCGTTCGGGTTATACGCACTTACGCTAATGTGTAATGGTAGGGTGATTGTGAGATGAAATGAAGGACCTACAGTTTAACGTGGAATCCGAACCACGGTGGCGGCCTGGCATTCCACACATTCACAAGATGTCTTGTCAGAGGTGTAGGAAGGGTTTGGTAATCAGATAAATCTGTGCCGGGACCGAGGATTGAACCCCGGCCGCCAGCATAGAAGTCTGACATCTTACCCCTAGACCACCAAGTCACCATGAATGATTATAAAATTTCTCTATGTTTCACGAAACGTTTCACTTGACAAAATAAGGTTGAAAATATATGCTATTATAGTTTAAATAATTTTAGAAAATATAATAGCAATAATATTACCTAATAATTTTTCAAATTATTAAGTATGTAATAATTTAAAATAACATTTAACACATTAATAATACTTTTATCAAGATCTTATCATAAATAAATACACTTAAAGAGCGTGAACATTTTAACATAACATTTTTTTTTGTTAGCTAGGGTGACCTGGTGGTCTAGGGGTAAGGTTTCGGACTTTTGTGCTGGGGGTCCGGGGTTCAATCCTCGGTTCCGGCACAGACTTATCTGATTGCCAAACCCTTCCTTCACCTCAGACAAGACGTGTATTAATCACAACTTGTGAATGTGGAGAATGCCAGGCCTCGACCGTGGTTCGGATTCCACATTAAACTGTAGGTCCTTCATTTCATCTCACAATCATCCTACCGTTATACATTAGCGTAAGTGCGTTTAGCCCGAACGGGTAGTAAGACGCGGTGCTAATAATAATAATTAATAATAATATTAATAATAATAATAATAATAATAATATTTTGTTAGCTACCAAATCAGCAGCAAAACCTTAATTAGAAGTACACAACCTATATACATTTAGAAACTGGCAACTACTGTTTACTATCACAAATTATTCTTTGTAAATTCAATCTTACATTTCTATATTATTAGAGCTAAGATAGAGAATTTGCCTTGCATTTCTTAAAAACTAAGTGAATTTTTTTATTTTATGTATTTTGGTTTTTCGATCTTTCAATAAATAATTTGTTTGGAAATATAGAGGTATTGACCATTTATGAGTATAAATTGTAACTGTGCATGTACACACACTTATGCACCAAAGTAAAGGTACACAATAAGAGAAGAGCTAAATTTTTATGTATGTTTGACTTGTTGGATTTGAAATAGTTTTCTCATTTAAAAAAATATTTGGCATAGTAATTATATAATAATACAGTACCATGCCATTTATTTCAACATATCATGCCAAAATCCATGATTACATTATATCGGCCACTTCTTATATATAGATCAGAAATGGTTAGAAACAAAAATCTGGGTCTTTGTTAATATTATACATGTGAAAACTGTGGTGTTACAATCAAAATTGAATGCTATAGCTAAATATCACAAACACACACACACACACATATATGGCTTTCATATTAATGTAAACAAATTTACACTTTATTTGAAAAATGCTCGTTTAACATAACTTTAAAATATACACACAAAGAAATGTGTGCTAAAGAACGGTACTAAAAATATGACAAATCGTTTATACAAAAATCCAGCTATTATTGATAACAAAGAAGTCAATTTTCTAAATAAACACATTCAAGGGATTATCTTCCTTAGAATACATTCTTTTTTGTATGAAAGAAAGTTCTTCATCATCTGCCCAGCAGTCTATATTATTTAATGGTAGTTATTTCAGTACCCAGTAATGTAGCACTTTTATTTCAGGCACTTAAATAAGCTTTTAATTATTGGCACTGCAATGACATTAAGCTATTAAGCACAAAACATTTTCTAATTAACTCGATTTTGAAAAACACATACATTAAAAAATATTTCTTGGAGATTTTAAACAACACTGAGAGGTAGGTTGGTCTATGGTTTTATTAACACTTTTTCAAATATTTTTTCCAATATAAGATGAACAATAATAGCCTTTGCTTATTCTTTTTCAATAATCTTGTCTTACTACCGGTTAAGGTTATACTTATATATGATAATTACTCTAATTGGGTATAGTAGATAAGGAAGGAGGCATTTTAAAGGTAATCTACCTGCATTTGCGTGAAAGAGAGTGGAAAACCATTTAGTACTGGTACTGGGCTCAACTATCTATACTGTGGGGGTTGCTTTTCACTGGTGGTGAATTTACTGTTCTTTAGCTAAGTTAGTTTGTAAGTCGTGTGCTGATATAATCTGCGTGTCTAGAGAGGATTCAAACCAGAGACCATCAAATTATTTCGTGCAAGGTGTTTTCAAATAGTCAAAGTTATTATTCATGCTTACACAGGAATCGAAATCGGGTCAGGCATTTGGGTGGAGGGAGTGTAGAAAAGCACCCTAGTTCACTCTGACGGAGATTTGAGTAGGGAGGAGTAAGGTGGAAGAGGGATTCAAACACCCCCCCCCCCCCGTCCATAACTAGCCGAGTAAGTCACAACCACCCTCAGCGGGGGTTCAAACTCCCGGCCATAACTAGCAGAGTAAGTTACAACCACCCTGTGTTCCGCCTCTAATTTTAAAGAATATTTACCAATATACACGTAGAAACATATAAAATATATAAATTTATAGATATTGAAATATTTATGTAGAAATAAAACTATAGTTTGTAAGTCGTGTGCTGCTACCCACGTATTAAGTGAAAACAACCGTTTTATTCTTCAGGCCAATTATAACAGAAAAAATAATTTAATGTTCGCAACTATATTTTGGAGGAATAATATATATATAGAGCTCTTATATTGAATTTAATGTTCACAACTATATTATGACGAAATATATCCCTATGAAGGTTTAAGCCCACATTTTGTATACCTCAATGCACCCAACAACTGCGAGAGCGAGAAAAAATGTACCTTCAGATGCACGGAGGGAGGGTAGGTTTGAGCGACGCCCGTTTGCACCACCGTGCTTGTTCATTCTGTGCGCGAGAACTTGTGCACCATCATTTGCTATTCATTCAACGGTAAAGTGTACCCCACATGGACTAAACGTCAGACTCACCTATTATGGTTTGTTAGGGGTGGAGAGGTCAGGGCTTGAAATCCGGCCGGACGCACTGAGGTTTATTTTTAGCTTCACACATAATGTTGATTCATTTAATATTTTTTCTTCCTTATTCTTATATTATTGGCGTACTTAATTAATGCGGATAGGCTAGATGGTTAGTAAGACGTGATTCAAAGAAAATAATGTTTGAGTACTTTTAAGAGGACCGCCTCAATGCACCCAACATTTGCGAGAGTGAAAAAAAAGTCCATGTGGTACCCGCGTTTGCTATACATTCGTATTCAGTTTAGCATCGCTCGTAGCTGAAAGTTCTGGGTTCAAATCTCACCCACGCTGACAGAGGGGGGTGTTCCTGTATAGGCCAATTTTAATAGGAATAACCTTATCTTAAAGATAGAAAAGTTACCATATCTACTCTCACATATTTATACGGTGTAATAATCAAGCAGGTTGCATTCGTCCATTTTGCACCACCGTTTTCTAAACCAAACTTATTCATTCGGCGCCATGGGAGTACATGCAACCAGTTGTGTACCGTAGGTTTGCGCGCCACCTGTTTGCACCACCGTGCTTGTTAATTCTGTGTACGCGCAATTGTGCACCATCATTTGCTATTCATTCAACGCTAAAGTGTACCCCACAGTTGCCTGAACAGAGCATCGAGCAGGAACCTCCGTCCACTTCGCTAGGTCGGAGCCGACTAACGAAATAACGGGATCTACAAAGGGACTTATGGACAGATCTGTGTTGCGCACGCGCAGAGACACATTATAGTATTTAGGTCATTAGAGTCGGAAAGGCTTTGAGATGGGTATAAATAGAACCCCGATCATTACATTTGTTCATTTCAATTTGTAATTGGATGAAATAAGCATCAAGATGAGTTTTAACGCTCTGGAAAACGGGATAAGCTCGGGTATGTTTAATTCATTTTATATATTTTAATGGTTTCTAATTTGATTATCATGTCAGGGTGTACAGTAGTATTCTCTTCTTCTTTGTTAGATGATGAGCCCAATAGCCTGGACCAGCTGCTGCAGTTTACGGAGGAGGGAATTTGCAGAGTGGATGTGACTGGTCCATGGGTAATTAATTAATTAGCTGCCTACCATAGACTTGCCAGTGTTTTTTTTCATTTCTGTAAATAGTAATTAATATGTATTTATTTAATTTCAGACTACTGGGATCCATACGGTTTGGACGAGGGTCTTCTGGAGGTTCCGACATCTAACCCGCAGGAGGCACCCCAACTGATCTGTACCACGCACGACGGCATCGCAGGCCCCCCGCCGGACACGGCTACCCCTACAACACCCCCAAGCATCCTCGCAGGCCCCCCGCTGGACACGGCTACCCCTATAACCCCCCCAGGCACCCTCTCGCCGGTGCCCCTATCGTCTGAACCCTCCTCTCTTTGGGCATATTTGGACACCCTTGACAGGGAGCAGACAAAGTGATAGACAACAAAGTGGTCAACACGAGAGGACAAAGTGGTTGACAGCAAACTGCTAGACACGCAGAAACGACACGGACCAAGTGATCAACACGAGCTGGACTATGTGATAGACAACCAACCGGTAGACAAAATGAAAACAATTATTTGGAAGGCTGGGTGGGTCAAGTGGCCGACACGACTTGGACCAACTGCTAGACGGCACCATACAAACTGCTAGACAACAAACTGCTCGACAAGCTATAAAAAAATATTCGGAAGGCTGGGTGGGTCAAGTGGCCGACACAACTTGGACCAACTGCTAGACAAGCTCAAGTATAGGAGTACAAAGTGATAGACAACCAAGCGATCGACACGAGAGAACAAATCTGTAAAATGACCAACTGCTAGACACCCAGAAACGACATGGACCAAGTGATCGACACGAGCTGGACCATGTGATAGACAACCAACCGGTAGACAAAATGAAAACAATTATTTGGAAGGCTGGGTGGGTCAAGTGGCCTACACGACTTGGACCAACTGCTAGACAAGCTCAGGTATAGGAGTACAAAGTGATAGACAACCAAGCGATCGACACGAGAGGACCAACTGCTCGACAAACTTTGATATCATCCAGTTAAGAGTGGGCTAAGTGAGAGAATAGTTAATTCAATACACGCTTGTCCTTGTTTACACTCAAATAATTTTTTTCCCCCAACCCGTCAGATTAACCTCACACTACTTGACATATTTTGTGGGTTTGCTAAAGTGAGAATGTAGGTGAAAATAACGTGAAATAATGATAACCTTATAAAAGAATATCACGAATTGAACAGTCTCAATTAATTCCGCAACGCTGGATGCAACATTAAAGGATAGTGAGCGCCGGTCTACACGTATGTACTATTTTAATTTTATATTAATAGATTAGAGGTGAGGAGGGTATAATTTAGAGAAAATATACTCGCTTTTTTATGAAGAAAGAGTTGAAAATCATTAAGTTAAATTTTCTTGGCGACCTTTATTAAAACTTGAAATTTGACAACAGTTTTAAAATATTATGTAAAATTAGTAACCGGCAATAAGCGACAGTATAAAGGATTATTGTTTTTTAAACAGATAATTTTAAAATCTAGCCTGTATATTTAGTGCTACAAATTCTAATTTTTTTTTAGCACCGCGTTATACTAGAGTTACTAACAGTTCGAATTATACGAATATATATATATATATTAACTACGCTAGTGTGTTTAGGGATGGATAAGGTTGAATTTAGAGGAATTGCACCCGTTTTTTGTGGAGAGAGAGTGGAAAACTATTTAGGAAAATTAACCTTCAGTCCACCCGACTGGGATCGAGCCCCGATCTTCATTTATCAGCAGTCAAGTCAATTTTGCGAGTAGCGCGTTAGACCTTGCGGCCACCGAAGAAGAGGCTACTTAACTCACTGACCGTTAAGGGCATTCACGATTTCTCTAAATATGCAACCAAGGATATAAGGAATAGGGGCAAGTTTTTATCTATATTTAAGAAATTTCACCAAAATTCCTCTATATGAAGGGTAAAAAGTTAATTTAACAGAATGTTCAAATCTTTTTCTTGATAAGGTTCCTTGACTTGTTAAATTATATCATTCAATTAAATGATATATTTTCTTAAGGATTATATCATATCACCTAGGTTACGCTTATAAATATAGTTTCCATAATATATAATGATTAAGTAATTAGCTCCCGCTAATACCATATACCTTAAAAATAAACTTATAAAATGCAAGCATGTAACCATGATCATGGCTTTCTTCCCTAATTCACTGCAGTGCTACCCACGTCGGTGGTCGTATGATCATAAGGCTTCGCTCGCGTATTACATTGAATTGCCGGTAGCAAAGAGACCTGGTTCAAATCCCGGTTAGGTATACTGACACATTAACAAATTCACTACACCATTGCGATAGTGATGATACGAAAATATGGGTACATTTTGATATTAATTCAGTGTATCTACAGGGGTTTTTTTTACTAACAAGGGAGTAGGTTTATTTATTTTAACTACGTGCTTTATTTATTTAGTTGTTTTTCCATCGTGTTTTTCTACCCACTCGGATTATAAGCATATGAACTAATTACGCTTATGGATTAATGATGATAATTTATTTAGACAAAGTGAACCCACATATGCATGGAGGAAAAATGGGAAACCATTTAGGAAAAAAATTATCAGTACACCTGGCCAGGACTTGAACCCCGATCTCATCGTCATCGACAATCCAGTCTATTGCGAAAGTTACACCCTAAAAAAAGGTAAAAGCGTCCAATGGTCCGCATCACATGCACCGGATTTACTCTCGCTGCACCCCACAAAGCTAAAATATATTTTAAGACTAGGTTGTCATGAATCTAACAGTCAGATATAATACCAGTTGGAGAAATTTCTCTAGCATGCACTGGACCAATATTAAAATTAAGAAAGATTAACTTTGGAACTTATGTTTGTAAATAGTTTCCATAAGCTACCATGTAAAAATAATTCTACGCTTCTAGGGGAATTAAACATTTTCCTTATGTCCCCCTAAAAACTGATATTTAGTTCTGGCTGCGTAGGGTTTGCTCCCAACCCCTCAACCCTCGCCGACGTTAATATATGTTGGCGCCACTGTGTCAAGTTATTGTTAAAACATTCAAATATATATGTGTCACTACCTAAAGAATTAATGTATTAATCGCATAGTTAAGTAATCGTCTAAACATGAACCTAAAATATCTAAATTATGATTTACATATTATAGCTTATCCAGGCTCTGGTTGTAGCAATAAATGATTCTACCTGACTTGTATCTTAGCTATAAATGATAATATTCTCTAATTTAATATAAATTTATTATTCATTAAATACATTTGAATAGTGAGTGTACTTACCTAAGTTAGAGGACCAGCGTGAATATTTTGGACAGCATGCATATGTTTTTTACAGAAAATATCAAAGTATAGGTAGTGATTTTATATTGTTAGGTTTGGGGCCAGAAAAGATATATAATACAGTCATGCTGATGAACTCAAAAGTAAAAGAAGTTTTAGGTACCTTCTAGCCATAAATTCTGGTAGTAATAACAGTATTTAACAGTTAAAGGTTACTAAAACCATTTTAAGGAATTCATACATTAAGTAATGTGATCTTTTATATTCACTTATGATAGATATGATAAATAGGCCTACTTTTAAAATAATATTCACAATTCAACGTTTTCTGGAACTACTTCTCTAATATGTATAAGCTTATACTCTCTTTCAGCCTTCACTTATAGCCACCCTAAATCATTTAAATAAGAAAGAGGGGAAAAAAAACTACGAAACTTCTTATTTCGAGGCAAAAAGGAAATTTCGCTGTTAGTTCTCAAATATCTTATAATGTTATGTTGTGAGCCTATCAAATAATTACTGTATTTGTTAGAGGAAGACTAAATCTAAAACCCTTTTCCATCAAGCCTGGTCTCATAGCTCCGTGAATATGATTAAAATATCGTTGGAAATAGAATAATGTTACATTTTCACACATTTTTTCTATTAATGAAACTTGAGATATAGGATTGTTAAGAAAAAAGAGCCATGTCTGAATCTTTTGACTTTATTATGGCGTGAACCATATTTTGAAATAACACATAGTAGAGGATAGCATTAGAATGCATCCTGAAAGAAATAGGGTGTAATGAGGTGGACTGGATACAACTAACTAAAGATAGGGATAGGTGGCGTACTTTTGTAAGTGCGGCAATGAACTTTAGCTTTCCTAATGCCATAGAATAAGTAAGTAATAACTAAATATTGTGTTAGAGCTAAACTTCTGCGTGGCCAATTTCTCGCTTACCGCACCGGATGATAGCTAGTTGTAAAACAGACGTGTCAAACTCGTTTGATCAAAAAGGCCACATTTAATATTGACAATGCTTAGGGTGCCACATTTCAGAAAATTCTTTATTATTACCATATTAAGAAAAAATTAATTCAAAGTCCCTACTAATTATTACGAAATTAATTTAAGACTTGATTCTTTTTCTTTCCCCCCCCCCCCTCCCCCCAGCAGTGTGATTATTCCAAACTCTTGTGTTTGAGTCACTTTTTAATGTTGAAAAATGTGTGTTGCGTAAGCCGTGACCTTTCGGGTGTTTGTTCCTTATCATAAGATAAAACAACTCTACACACAATTAAATGGTGTCAAACATGGGACACGGGCGTGTAAATTTTACAATTTTTGTTAATCGATCTCTGGTGAGTAAAAAGTAAAAATTAGGTCCTCAAGTGCAATATTTCTCCAAATAATGCCTAATAGCTAAATGTCATAATATAAAATGGTGTATTTCTACAATGTATATAATAAAATGGACCTGGCCACATTTGTATATGGTTATTAAAAAGGTCCGCGGGCCGCACAGAATCATGGATCGGGCCACATGTGGACCGCGAGCCGCAAGTTTGACATGCCTGCTATAGAGCTTTGGTGTACTAGGCCAAAGGTCTCTCTCTATATAAAGGCAGAAAGTCTTGCTGTAGTATCATCTTGCCCCTAAATATAACAAGGTCACGAGTACAGCACCTGCATGGACTGATAAGAGCGGCATCTCTTTGAAACCTAACAGCAAGTCAATTTTTATCTGAGTGTGTGCACGTGTCAGTGTCAGGAAATTATAACCCCAAACAAACGTCACAAGGAATAAACTATAACATTGATTTGAACCCAGCAGTTAATGTATTTATTATATTTTCATATTATTATTTACCTTGTACAATTCTATGTTGGAATCGTACGTAAAAATATTTTATAGGTACTTCTGTTATTATCACAAGTCATAACTCACTAGTTAGGGATGTATTTTATGGATTAAATTGTATTGCATGTACGCTATTATTAGAAGCGTTACTGTAAAATGCAGTCTATTTAGGCCTTGTGAAGAAAATTTGACAAAGAAGTGTTGGTCGATTTTTAACAAATACATTGCTTTGTTATTGCAGGATATCTGTTTAAAAATAATTTTCTTCTGGTTGACTAAGCAGGCATATTAATACACGCACACACTATAAAAGTTGGGCTAGGTAGATGTATGTATACTCAGTATTTTTTAATCAACCCTAGTTTAAATGTTTTTTTAATATGCCTTTCACAATATGAACCTTGACAGGGTTGATACGAACTTTTGTTTTTCCTAAAGAGAAGCAGGCTAAAAAGATAGGAACATAGCAAGAACGTAGCGAGAGGGAAGTGTGTGTGGGGGGAAAGGGGGGGGGAGGGTTAGGATGTTCTAAAATCCCACTTCCCACCAAAGTTTTTAATGTTGATAGCTAAAGAGTCTTTAAATAAGTCAGTTTGAGAAACTAATTATCTTGATTTTATTCTGTTTTCCAATCTTCATAGGTAGTATATCATCTAAAAGCATCGAATTTTCAAAAATTCTTCAAATACTTCAAATAGCGTATAGCTGCATCTGATATTAAAAAAAATTCCATAAAAAATATCTGGCAAAGATCCCCCTAAAATTACTTTACGGGCATCCAAGTTTCAAAAGAATTCTGGGGGAGGTTTAAATAGATTCTAGGTAATCTAATTTATAAAAAAATGATGGTTGAGCACTATTAGAATAGATTTTAGAAGCATCCATTTTCAAAAATTTACAAAAGGAGCACTACACCAAATAGCCTTTTGGATTATCCAATTTTTTTAAAAAAACTCGGAGAAGTCTACACTAAATATATTGAAAAAAAAAAGCGTATGGTTCTAAAAAAAACTCTCCACTTGAGGAGCACTAGCTTCTAAGCTTCTACTTTTGAAATATTAACTGGGGGAAAGAGTAGAGATAGAAAAGTTCCCAAAAACTCTTTTTGATACCCTTCACACAAATAAGGTTCCGCCGCCACTTTTTAAAATAATTTTCTTACTCTCAGTAGTCCTAATATCATGCCAGAAGCATACAATTTGGACCCCCCTCACCACGCCAAAGAATCATAACCAAACTCTTCCTACGCTCATGAAAAATAGTGTAAAGTAATTGGGTGTTACATGGAAAAGTCAAAGAGACAGATAAATAATATAAAGTCACTGAAATTTTGGATTATTTTTGAAATAATTTGTAAAATACAAAGTAGAGCTCGTTACCAAGTGTAAGCTATAAGTTTTATTGCCCCGTAGTGTGATTTCTTGAGCTTTTTGTGCCAAGATTTTACAATTATGTTTGTTCCCATGTCTGTCGGTCTGTTTGTCTCCCTGGCCACAGATTCAAAACGGTTGAATGGATTTTTTCCAAACTTGATATTTATATTTATAAGGATATTCTTCAATATTTTATTTTTTTATTTTTACCCTACCTCTCAAATTAAGGATAGTCTATCAATGAGTGATTGTTTTTAATTCCTAAGTTTTCTAACGGATCTACAGATTTTGCTTAAAATGTATATGTAGAGTCCGTTCACCGTAGGAATTGTTTTCTGAAAGCCCCTTTTCCCTATCAGAAATCTATTATATAGTAGGATATTGGTAGTAAAAGAGACCTTTCAGAGAGTAATTCCTATCGTGAATGGAGTATAGGTATGGTTTGCCTAAATAACACTGTATGCTAGGTGTAAGTATTGTTTGACCTCCTAAATAAAACTATGCTAGGTCTAAGTATTGTCTGACCTGCTAAATAAAACTGTTTGCTAGGTCTAAGTATTGTCTGACCTGCTAAATAACACTCTGCTAGGTGTAAGTATTGTTTTACCTCCTAAATAAAACTGACGGGGATATCAGGCTTCAAATCCAGCCGGGTGTACGGAGGGTGATATTTCATTAATGGTTTACATTCTCCCTAAATGCAAATGAGAGTACACATCTTATAATAACAACATTTCTTCTTTAATCCATTAGTGCCATTAGATTTTTTTTGTATCACTGTGTCTTTACCACCTGTTCGGGTTATACGCTTATTTACTAATTACGTTAATGTGTTGAGAATGAGGAAGATTAAATTTATTTATAGTGCACCTGAATTTGCGTGGTGGCAGAGTGGAAAACCTTTTAAGAAAAACCACCCTCACTGTAACTGACCGGAATCGAACCCTGATCATAAGCTACCAACTTAGTTTCTGGCAGTTGCTCTTTTATATAAGATTTTATTTCGTCTTGTTAATTCTTAAAGTATGATTTTACCATTTATAACAAAACGTTTGTCTCCTTTCCTCAGATCCGATAACTCCTTTCATTCAGAGAAACATTCTTTATTTTCAGATACCATATTGTATGTATCAAAACCTATTATTTATTCGAAATGATAACTAAACTAGTGTTAGAAAATATATTTTAAAGAGTGCAATGTGTAAGTAAATTATTAAAATTAAAAACACGATGGTTTAAGTTTATACACATATAAGGGGACCTCACCCTTTTTGGGCTAGTTAAATCTAGGGTGTCGGGAGGACAGCAATTTCTAGGAGGATCCAGACCATCCTTATACCCAACTTTCTAAGCCCATGTTTATCACCTTGTTAGTTTTGAAATAACTAGTCTGTGTGATCGACACGAGCTGGACCATGTGATAGACAACCAACCGGTAGACAAAATGAAAACAATTATTTGGAAGGCTGGGTGGGTCAAGTGGCCGACACGACTTGGACCAACTGCTAGACAAGCTCAAGTATAGGAGTACAAAGTGATAGACAACCAAGCGGTCGACACAAGAGAACAAATCTGTAAGAAGACCAACTGCTAGACACGCAGAAACGACATGGACCAAGTGATCGACACGAGCTGGACCATGTGATAGACAAGCTCCCATATAAGAGGACAAAGTGATAGAGAGCCAAGAGGTTGACACGAGAGGACCAACTGCTCGACAAACATCGAGATGAATCCAGTTAAGAGTGGCTCAAGTGACAGACAAGTTATTTCATAACTAACCAAGGGATAAACATGGGCTTAGAGAGTTAGGTATAAGGATGGTCTGGATCCTGATAGAAATTTCTGCCCTCCCGACACCCTAGATTCAATCATCCCAAAAAGGGTGAGGTCCACTTATATGTGTATAAACTTAAACCATCGTGTTTTTAATTTTAATAATTTACTTACACATTGCACTCTTCAAAACATATTTTCTAACACTAGTTTAGTTATCATTTCGAATGAATAATAGGTTTTGATACATACAATATGGTATCTGAAAATAAAGAATGTTTCCCTGAATGAAACGAATTATCGGATCTGAGGAAAGGACACAAACGTTTTGTTATAAATAGTAAAATCATACTTTAAGAACTAACAAGATGAAATAAAATCTTATATAAAATAGCAACTGCCAGAAATTAAGTTGGTAGCTTATGATCAGGGTTCGATTTCGCCAGGTAAAGGGGTTATTTTTCTTAAAAGGTTTTCCACTCTGCCACCACGCAAATTCAGGTGCACTATATATAAATTTAAACCCTTTACTTGAAATATATTTTTATAAAACTAATAGGAGGCTCTCCATAAATTATGTAAGGATTTTTTTTTCATAATTTGACCTCCCTTCACCCCAAATCTTCCTACTTAAGGGATCGTAAGATATTTTGTTCCCTCCACTCCCCTTACCGATCTTGCTTAATTTTCTTACGATTTGGTAAGTTATATTATTTTAGACAAAAGGATTGGTGATGTGAAATTATGGAATACTTATTGCGGTAAAATTAGGAATAACACATCACAAATAAATTATATTTTATAGTTATAAATAGCTGGGTACGTCTATAGGCTACACTTCAGTGCCATATGTCATCGCTAGGTACAACCCTTTTGACCGCGCTTCAGTAGGAGTGTTTTTTTAGATTTTGTCTCACCATAAACATTGATAAAATCCTTAGTTAAGGTGGATTATGCCATCCCCACGAAAACCAAAGAAATTACTGATCATCTCTACCCCAAAAAATTCCTTACGTAATTCTTGAATGGTCCCTAGCTTCCGAGCTATTGGTAAATATATTTTTTTAAATTGTGGTCTCGTAAAACTGAAGTTTATTATTATGCTTTTTGATAAAATTATGTAAAATCTGTAAAATATGAATAATGAACATTATGTTTCTTTCATTTATGCCTCTTTGTGGAATGTGATGCTCTTTTTTTCATCATGTTTCTGCAAAAGTGTATATTATCTAGTTTAACAAATCTTAGAAGTCTTTAAGTAAATGTTTACATTTTTAGACAAAGTAGAGAGAAAGTCTGTTTGGTACACCATACCATTTATTTATTGAGGTGGGCCTAGTTATTAGCTTTAATATGAACACAAGTTAATATTATACAACTTATAAACTAGTTTGTAGTTTCATCTTTGTTAAACATTAGTTCTCACTTAGTGGATACAAGAACTAATATCTTAGAAGAATCGTCTATTGAAAACATTTATCTACAGTTAATTTATACCAAATAGTCCATTTCAACTGCAATTTAAAAATACTTTATCTAAATATTAGAAGTATAATGCACTGACATGAGGATTGTTTTCTTTCTTATATTAAACTAAATATTGATTTAATAATATTAACACGAATGTGAATATACGGGGATGAGACATTATTGCTTAAAATTCCAAATTACAAGGCCAGTTTTGCCTGTAGAGACAATAAATGAGGTGGGGGCAGTAAGGGAGAACGCGGCTTTCTGCAACACGAGGGAGGGGGGGTGGGGGGATGAGAAGGGTTGGAGCACTCGATGGTGCCAGAGAGATGTGAGGGGTGAAGGGGGAGACTTATATTTTTTTTGTGCGGCTTTCTGCAACACTAATTTACATAATAATATTGATGAGTTGGAGGTTTCCTGAGATGTCACGATAGATATGTTGATGTGAGGTGGGGAGGTGGGGATGTGGGGGGATGACTGAGATGAGTGAGGGAGGTTTGGGAGGGTTCCTGAGATGTTGTGGTGATGTGGAGTAGGGGGGATGGGGCACCTTTTTGGTAAAAGCGGTATACTGCAACACTCATTTGCATAATTGGCTGGTGGGAGGGGGAGGAGAAGGGTTGGAGCACGCGATGGTGGCAGAGGGAGAGAGGGGGGGGTGGAGCATCTGGTTTTTTTCTTATACCTTCGTTAAACATGGTGCAGTTTCTGTGACTCATTTGCATAATGGGTGAGGGTTTGTGTCTCCTGGGATGCTGGGGGATGTGAGGTAGAGGGGTGGGGGTTGAAGCACCTGGCTGACTGAGAGATGTGAGGGGGAGGGGAAGACATATACGAGGACACAACTGGTTTTTTTCTTATACCAGATACGGGGACACATGAGAGATGTGAGGGAGTGGGGTGAGGGGGTGTGGAGCACCGGTTTTTTTCTTATACCTTCCTTAAACATGGTGCGGCATACGAGGACAGGGATGAGAGGGTTACAGGGAGGATTGAGTGTTTTCTCTCTCTCTCTTTCATCGACGTGATGTAGTAGGGTTTGGGAGGGCAGCTTATGGACCTCGAACCCTGAGATATGACAAGTATATTCTCTCTCTCTCAAACCCTGATGGTCAGTCCTAGCAAAGATTGGGAATTAAGGATATGACAAGTATTATTCACCCCTAAATAAATAGTACAGTTTGTTTAAAACCGAGTATATTCTTAATATTACATTGATACATATATTCAGTACAAAATTCTCTCTCTCTCTCAAAGATTCTTTCACGCATAGTCTTAGTCTTTCAACACGCGCACGACCGGTTCTTTCACCACTTGAAAAGATCGTATTTGCCGTCGCCTAGATAGATCAGTCCGCGCTGCGACGCGTTAAACCGACTTCTGTATCTCGCGCCAAAGTTTTTACCTGGAAGACGCACTTTGCCCACATAGTCCAGCGTCACGATGTTTGGCTCGTCCTCCGGTTCGCTGATCTCCTCGTCTCCTTCCAGGCGACGAACGTTGTAGGTCCGATACTTTTCGAGTTCGGAGATGCTTTTGATATGGTCGAGTTCCTCCCGCTCGATCCGATCCAGCTCGATGCACAAAGCGTCTTCCTCAAGCAGGGATATCGATTCCTCGAGCTGGGGAGCGTCTTCGCTGAGAATTTGCGGCTCGTCCCCTTCCTTCAGCTTGTAGACGGGACATGATGTTGAACAGTTCTCGACGGACTGACTCGCCTCGTACATTCCCGGATTATGGCATCTGAGCCAGTGCACCGAAGAGTCGCAACACTCGCTGTAACCCTTCTCGGCTCTCGCAATGTAGCATTCCAAGCTGTTGTCTGAGATCTTAATTTCGCTCATGTCCTCCAGACGATAACCCAACCGTCTAAACATTTCGAATGAGATGCGTCTCCCTACCTCCCGGTCGCTTTATATGCTCGGGATGGAGGGGGGAACATACCCTCGCCCCCCTCTATATCCTTCGCATCGATCCATGAATTGTGTGTCGAGTCGAACCCTAACCATTTGATGTACGCTCTATTTCCGGAACGTCTGACTATCTTCTCCACGAGGTAGACGTCGGGATACGAAGTCTTTCTAAGTTCCTTAGCGTAGAAACCGCCCGTGATAGGGTTACCTTTCATATCTTCGAGTAGGAAGGTTCTGGGATTAGTCTCGACCACCTTGAGTATTTTAAAAAGTTCAGTCGACCAGTTTGCGGTATAACCCTTTTCTAAAACGCCCTTATACTTGCTGATACGGACTATATCACCCACTTTAAATACGTTCGGCGTGGAATCTGAGCTCTTGAAACGTTTATAGAAATAAATAGTTCAGTTTTTTTAAACCTAGTATATTCTTAGTATTACATTGATACATAAATTCAGTACAAAATTCTCTCTCTCAAAGATACTTTCATGCATAGTCTTAGTCTTTCAACATACACATACATATAGTCTATTCAACACGCGCACGACCAGTTCTGTGGTGACGGCGAGCCTCGAACCCTGAGGGATCGGGTTTCAATCCCTCTCTCTCGGCAAAAGATTAGGAATTAAGGTTAAATATCTTCTGTATGTTTTCAATCCTTAGTCCTGACAAGTATTATTCTCTCTCTCTCTCAAGATGATTACCAAAACACCCTGATGGTCTGACTTCAATCATCTGTCCTGACCAAAGATTACGAATTAAGGTTAAATATCTTCTGTATGTGTTCAATCCTTAGTCCTGACAAGTATTATTCTCTCTCTCTCAAGATGATTGCCAAAACACCCTGATGGTCTGACTTAAATCCTCAGTCCTGACCAAAGATTACGAATTAAGGTTAAATATCTTCTGTATGTTTTAAATCCTTAGTCCTGACAAGTATTATTCTCATTCTCTCTCTCAAGATGATTACCAAAACACCCTGATGGTCTGACTTCAATCCTCAGTCCTGACCAAAGATTACGAATTAAGGTTAAATATCTTCTGTATGTTTTCAATCCTTAGTCCTGACAAGTATTATTCTCTCTCTCTCTCTCAAGATGATTGCCAAAACACCCTGATGGTCTGACTTCAATCCTCAGTCCTGACCAAAGATTACGAATTAAGGTTAAATATCTTCTGTATGTTTTCAATCCTTAGTCCTGACAAGTATTATTTTCTCTCTCTCTCTCTCAAGATGATTGCCAAAACACCCTGATGGTCTGACTTCAATCCTCAGTCCTGACCAAAGATTACGAATTAAGGTTAAATATCTTCTGTATGTTATCAATCCTTAGTCCTGACAAGTATTATTCTCTCTCTCTCAAGATGATTGCCAAAACATGCTGATGGTCTGACTTCAATCCTCAGTCCTGACCAAAGATTACGAATTAAGGTTAAATATCTTCTATATGTTTTCAATCCTTAGTCCTGACAAGTATTAGTCTCTCTCAAGATGATTGCCAAAACACCCTGATGGTCTGACTTCAATCCTCAGTGCTGACCAAAGATTACGAATTAAGGTTAAATATCTTCTGTATGTTTTCAATCCTTAGTCCTGACAAGTATTATTCTCTCTCTCTCTCAAGATGATTGCCAAAACATGCTGATGGTCTGACTTCAATCCTCAGTCCTGACCATGTTTTCTGATCTGACTTCACAATCCTTAGTCCTACTCGAGATGATTGCTAAACATGCCGATTGTTTGACTTCAATCCTCACTCCTGGTAAAAAAGGTTAAATATCTTCTGTATGCTTTCAATCCTTAGTCCTGCTCAAGACGATTACCAAACACCCTTGATGGTCTGACTTCAACCCTCACTCCTGGTAAAAAGGTTAAATATCTTCTGTATGTTTTCAATCCTTAGTCCTGCTCAAGATGATTGCCAAACATCCTGATGGTCTGACTTCAATCCTCACTCCTGGTAAAAAGGTTAAATATCTTCTGTATGTTTTCAATCCTTAGTCCTGCTCAAGATGATTGCCAAACATCCTGATGGTCTGACTTCAATCCTCACTCCTGGTAAAAAGGTTAAATATCTTCTGTATGTTTTCAATCCTTAGTCCTGCTCAAGATGATTACCAAACATCCTGATGGTCTGACCTCAATCCTCACTCATGGTAAAAAGGTTAAATATCTCTTCTGTATGTTTTCAATCCATAGTCCTGCTCAAGACGATTACCAAACATCCTGATGGTCTGACTTCAATCCTCACTCCTGGTAAAAAGGTTAAATATCTTCTGTATGTTTTCAATCCTTAATTCTGCTCAAGATGATTGCCAAACATCCTGATGGTCTGACTTCAATCCTCACTCCTGGTAAAAAGGTTAAATATCTTCTGTATGTTTTCAATCCTTAGTCCAGCTCAAGACGATTGCCAAACATCCTGATGGTCTGACTTCAATCCTCACTCCTGGTAAAAAGGTTAAATATCTTCTGTATGTTTTCAATCCATAGTCCTGCTCAAGATGATTGCCAAACATCCTGATGGTCTGACTTCAATCCTCACTTCTGGTAAAAGGGTTAAATATCTACTGTATGTTGAGGTGTAGGATTGGTGCTGACGAGCCTCGAACTATGAGGGATCGGGTTTCAATCCCTCTCTCTCAAACTCTGATGGTCTGACTTCAATCCTAATCTATATCAATATTCATTGAATTGTTTACAGGTTAAATGAGTTTAAAAAGAATTGTTCCTCGAACCCTATAGGATCAGGTTTCAATCCCTCTCTCTCTCTCTCTCTCTATTTAAGTAATAATAATTAAAAGTTAATTACATTAATCATTAATTCTTTTACAAGATTCATACGTTTAAAATTTAATTATATTAAACATTTATTTCCAATTATCATTAATTCTTTTACAAGATTCACACATTTAAAAGTTAATTACGTTTAATCTACATCTCGTAAGACCAAAGTTAATAATCTTACAGGTTAAAAATATCATTGAATTGTTTAATAGTTAAAAAAAAAAAAATCTACTTGAGTCTTTTTTGAAATGAGTTTAAACACACTTTTCTTCCACCCTCGGTCAGCGAGTTTCTCTCTGGGAGGCGTTGATCTTAACAGGGGTTCACCTGCACCTGGCTCGCCTCATATGGTAGCTTCCCTTCCCGTCTTTGGGTTAGCCCATTATCTTAGAGATAGGACGGTAGGTCTACCCTTTATTGATAAACATCGCTGTGCAGTTTCTTGACGAAGAATACCTGAACGGGAATCGTTCTGCACGAGTCTCCGAAACATGGGGTGAGGGAAGGGTACAGCTCCTGAATTATAACGTCGTCTCTCGCTTGACATAAGAACCCCCCGGTCTTTTATCTAAACATAAATTTCCAGATTCTAACAGTATTTGAAGCGAGGTCAATACGGTTTCCTCCCCTCATCTAGGATATCCCACTGAGGACGGGGAGATCGAGTTTTGAATCTCTGTCGGATGAACTGTGGGTGGTTTTTTCAAAATGGTTTTTCACTCTCCCTCCACGCAAATCCGCTCTGATGTAAAAAAAAGCTACTGGTTGTCGGGATAAATGTAGAGGGTCTTTCGTGAAATATTTAGTTTGATATAGTTCTATGTTTAATTCTAAAAAAATATATATATATTGATTTAAATATTAGTAATCCAGTCACTAACTAAGCAATTTAGCCAATGTAATTAATGAACTGTATGTTTTTTTAAGGTAATTAATAGTCGAACTTTGCTGTACTAAGCTAATATCTAAAGGTAATAAATGACTGAACTTTGCCTGTGTTTTTTTTTAAAGATAATAAATGACTGAACTAAGGTAATTAATATTAACTAAGCAAACGCCTTTAAACTTTGATGAGCATGATGATTAATATTAGTCTAGTGAGTATAGTAAAAGATATAATGTTTAGATATCGTAGATGAAAGTTCTAATTGATTTAAACGGTACTTTGTGTCTAATAAATCTTTAAGTGTTAAGCTGATTGGTACACATTCTTACTCATCAGAATTTTCCCGATTAATTGCATCCGTAGGAAATAAATGTTTAATGTAATTAACTTTTTTAAATGTATGAATCTTGTAAAAGAATTAATGAAAAGGCAATTAAGATCGTTTTAACTTTGGCTAATTCAATATTCAAATGAAATAACTGTTTTTTTAGAAAAATATTGTTAACTTTGTCAAAATCCAGTCTCATTTAAAGGTGATTAAGATTGTTTGAACTTTGCCTAATTCAATATTCAAATGAAGTAACTGATTTTTTTTTTTTAATATTGTTAACTTTGTCATAATCCATTGTCATTTAAAGGTAATTAAGATTGTTTGAACTTTGGCTAATTCAATATTCGAATGAAGTAACTGATTTTTTTAAAAAAATATTGTTAACTTCTTCATAATACAGCTTCATTTAAAGATAATTAAGCGATAAGCTTCATTAAAAAATTGTACAATTGCTTGGTATTCAAATATGAACCGCTCTGATGTAAAAAAAAAAAGCTACTGGTTGTCAGTATGAATGTAGAGGGTCTTTCGTGAAATATTTAGTTTGATATAGTTCTATGTTTAATTCTGAAAAAAAATATTGATTTAAATATTAGTAATCCAGTCCCTAACTAAGCAATTTAGCCAATGTAATTAATGGACTGTATGTTTTTTAAGGTTCTTCATAATCCAGACTCATTTAAAGGTAATTAAGATTGTTTGAACTTTGGATGACCGAACTTTGCTGTACTAAGCTAATTTTAAAGGTAATTAATGGACTTTGTTTTTAAGGTAATTAATATTAACTAAGCAAACGTCTTTAAACTTTGATGAGGATGATGGTAAATAATAGTCTAGTGAGTATAGTGTAAGATATAATGTTTAGATAGTAGATGAAAGTTCTATGCATCCGTAGGGGGATGAATGTAGAGGGTCTTTCGTGAAATATTTAGTTTGATATAGTTCTATGTTTAATTCTAAAAAAAATATATTGATTTAAATATTAGTAATCCAGTCACTAACTAAGCAATTTAGCCAATGTAATTAATGGACTGTCTGTTTTTTAAGGTTCTTCATAATCCAGACTCATTTAAAGGTAATTAAGATTGTTTGAACTTTGGATGACCGAACTTTGCTGTACTAAGCTAATTTTAAAGGTAATTAATGGACTTTGTTTTTAAGGTAATTAATATTAACTAAGCAAACGTCTTTAAACTTTGATGAGGATGATGGTAAATAATAGTCTAGTGAGTATAGTGGAAGATATAATGTTTAGATATCGTAGATGAAAGTTCTATGCATCCGTAGGAAATAAATGTTTAATGTAATTAACTTTTTAAATGTATGAATCTTGTAAAAGAATTAATGAAAAGGTAATTAAGATTGTTTGAACATTGGTCAAAAAAAGGTAATTAATGGACTTTGTGTTTCATTTAAAGGTAATTAATAATCCTGTCTCATTTAAAGCTAATTCATTTAAAGGTAATTAAGATTGTTTGAACTTTGGTTAAAAAGGTAATTAATGGACTTTGTGTTTTTAAGGTAATTAAATAAGATTGTTTGAACTTTGGTTCAAAAAAGTAATTAATGGACTTCGTGTTTTTAAGGTAATTAATGGTCGAACTTTGTTTTAAGGAAATAAATGGCTGAACTAAAGTAATTAATATTAACTAAGCAAACGCCTTTAAACTTTGATGAGCATGATGATAAATAATAGTCTAGTGAGTATAGTAAAAGATATAATGTTTAGATATCGTAGATGAAAGTTCTAATTGATTTAAACTGTACTTTGTGTCTAATAAATCTTTGGATAATTGTGCTTAATCTACACCTCGTAGATTCGTACATTAAAAGTTAGATGCGAGCAAAGTTATTTGCATGAATAAACAGTGAAAGGATATTTAAGAATAAAGCATCTACGTATAAACTGCCGGGATTCAAATCGTCACTGGCAAACCGAACAAGACTAGATTGAAGCCTTTTTTCTGGATACATTCCTAAACTTTCGTGAACGTTTCTTTGTATTCCTATCTTCCCAGTTCTATATTTTTGGATGTTGGTGACCTCCCGGTCTAGGGGTAAGGTGTCAGACTTCTGTGCTAACGGTCTGAGTTCAATCCTCGGTACCGGTACAAACCCTTCCTTCGCCTCTGGTGAATGTGAGGAATGCCAGGTCACCCCCGTGGTTCGGATTCCACGTTAAACTGTAGGTCCTTCATTTCATCTCACAATCACCCTACCATTACACATTAGCGTAAGTAAGACGTGGTGTTAATAAATATAACTCCCAGGTATTGATGTGGCCTAGTGTGTTCTTCCTATTACAATCTGACTATATCTAACATTCAAAAGAGCTACGTGTGACCTAGTGTGTTCTTCCTATTACAATCTGACTATATCCGACGGTCAACAGAGCTATGTCCGGCCTAGTGTGTTCTTCCTATTACAATCTGACTATATCTAGCGATCAAAAGAGCTATGCACGACCTAGTGCGTTCTTCCTATTACAATCTGACTATATCTAACGGTCAACAGAGCTATGTGTGGTGTGTTTGCGTTGGGACTGAGAAGTCGGTGTTCGTTACCCAACGTTCTATGAGAGGTCTGTATTGTGATCTCTCATCCTCTTCTGGAAGTAAAGTAAATTGTCTAGTTCCTTTCACAAGTTATAGTTCATGAAATGGTTGTTTTGTTTATACATTAACACTAATCACTTACACTATAGAGTACAGGACGTGAATATTTTTTTTTAGTTTTAATCACTTACACTACAGAACATGAATATTTATACATTAACACAATAGAGTACAGGACGTGAATATTTTTTTTAGTTTTAATAACTTACAGTATAGAACATGAATATTTTTTATACATGACGTGAATATTTTTTTTTAGTTTTAATCACTTACAGTATAGAACATGAATATTTATACACTATAGAGACTACTGGACATGAATTTTTTTTTAGGTATAGTTCTAATCACTTACACTGTAGAGAACATGATTTTTTTCACATAGACGCACTGTTCACTGGCACACTATAGAGTTGACGGTCCGATAGAGTAATGGGACCAAGGAAGAGTATTGACAGTTCCTGGTACTCTATATCTTTTGTCGTCGATAGAGCATAGAGCGACCCTATTGAATTTTTGTGTGTAAAGTTTGAATCCTACAGCTCTTATTGAACGAGCCTCTCTCATGACTATCGTCTCATCTGTCAAACAATTACGATAATCCTCTAATGAAAGCGTTCTTAACGCGCTACTCTTGACCCCTTTAGCCTTGAACGTCTCTCCGTCTCCTTGTACCGAGAATGAATAGAGTTTAGGACGTAAACCAATGAACTCAGTGATGATCCGACCTCGAGTCTCGTCTTTTAGTTTACCGAGCACCCCCGGGATCCTGTAAACATTGTCTTGTCCGTAGGTGGAGGTGTCCAGGTAGTCATTAGCTAACAGGGCGAGTCTCTGGTATGCATCCTCAACAGTCATGTAGTAGAGAAGTGAGTCTGTATCAGTGTATTGAAGTTTTAACGTACCTTTGGGAAGGCAGGGATCATAACCTGGTAATGCAGGCCGTACATGACTACCTTCGAGATTTCCAAAATGGCGAATCCCGCATAGATAGGCATATCAAAGTAAATCTCTTGCGGTTCCATCTCGATTATGACTAGGTTTTCTGACACTATCGAGCGGTTTTTAAAGTTAGGGCTGGCTATGAGGTTACCCGCTCCAAATTTCCCATCCCACCTGGTAGCTATCTTTATCGTACGGTAAGCCCTCTTGTTAGATATGAGGCGGCCGAATGCGGCATTGTTCATCAGTTTGAAAAACATGTTTTCAAATTGATTGCTCGCTTTACTCCTCATTTCCGCGTTCAACCTGATATACGGAGCCATCCACGGCGCTTGCTTGAAACTGAGAACACGGTGAACTCTCGTCAGTTTCAACCCGTTCGCTAAACATAGCTTTAGATGACGGTAGTGAATGATGTACCCGCTCTTATCAGCTAAAGTTGTTAACAGTTTCTCATGTTTCCCTACGGGTGGAATCCCTTTCTCAGGACAGAACGGCAAGTCAGAATGAGCGTCGTGCACATCTCGCGGATATTCAAGATCTACCTGCAAGATATAGCCTGTATCCGCATCGTCCTCTACTTTTAGCACGTCAAATCGAGCAATTTCTTCTTCTTCGAGCCACCTGAACTCTCCATAGGGAAGTGAGGACAGAATACTAAATGAATAGAGTCCATTCACGTCTAGATAGACAATGTAGGACTCCGGCTTGGAAGGATCAAACGCGTCCATATAGCGATTATTCGCTACAGCGTGACGATTAGCCACAAAACATATCCATCCGCGGATAGCTCCCTCAATGAATTGATGAGTGTCCACATCATCGATTAATTCGAGCCGTACCCGAGAGCCTGGTACGCTAGACTGGGAGCTGTAAGGGACCATCCGGGATCGAGCCTATACGTCTTCATGCAGAGATCACGAAAGTTCTCAAAGACGTCGGCCAGTAAAGTTACGTCCGTGCACAGGTAGAGGTTCGAATAGTTCCAAAGATTCTTACATTCGAATACTCGCCAAACCTCACAGGCGTGATCATAGTCTTCCTGAGAGATAAGAATATTCGTGAGCGCGTTGTAAAATTTATCTTTGCTCGGTAACTGAGTCTCGTCCAGCCGCTCGAATGAATCAATATAATCATAGGGGAACACTCCTTTTCGTATGACTAATTTTGTAACGGGCTAAACTGCTTTAGCCCCGTTCAAAAGTAGCGAATGAAAAAGAACGTATATTCTGTTAGTGCCTGCATATTATCAAAAGTAATAACAAACTAATGTTAAATGCCTCGCCCATAATATATGTCTCTGTTTACATACCTATTGCGCCGAGTCAACCTCAGAGTTCGGTGCCCCAGCTATTAACACAACACAGAAAGAAAGCGAGGAGAGCTCCGCTTTCGACCACGATTTCAAACCGACTGACTGCTTCATGGTGGACTACGACCAGCGTGCCTCGACCGTCTAGAAGCTTCGGGAAGATCCCCCTTAGCCTCCTAGAAGCTCCGGGAAGATCCCCCTTCCCTTCCTACGCACCAATTCACCACGTGGGCTCTGCCAACTATATATTCGCCTGCTTGCTTGAAGAATGGCAGAACACGTCAGGAGACGATTGGGAAACCTCCACCACGCTAACAGACCACGCGTTTACATCTGGTCTACGTAATTTACATAATCTACATCGGACCTGCGGTCAAGGGAAATGGGTCCCTTGGACAGAAGGAAGTCGCAGGGCCAACCTAATTCAAGGGCTTGATCTCTCTAGTAAACTCCAAGTTTAAAACTCAACTGTTAGGTTTAGTCTATGTCCTTGCAGGATAGTTAGTATAATTAATCATTAGAGATAGAGATGAGGAATATTACGTGTCTATTCTGAGACGCGGTTATGATATCATTGTATGACTAGTTATATATGATAGGCTGAGAGTAGTCTCTCCCTGATTAGGAAAGCAAGGTACTTATACACTTGCGGTGTAGCGCGCCTCTCGCGCCCTAGAGACTGGTCCTTAATGGCCAGACTCACGTTGGGATGTTAATCCCACGGCACGTACTATGTGACCATAGGTGCCTTATTGTGGTAGCTTGCCAGGGCAGGCGATAGTTCTTGTTATATGGAGGCCGCAGATTCATGCCTAATTGGGTTTACAAGTCATGGCCTATATTTGAGTTGGGTAGTTAACCAATGGGTCGCATGTTCTATCCATGATTGGCCCGTGGTTGATTCTTAGATTAAATTTTGTAACTCTCTAAAGAGTACACTGGACGTGAGCCGCCTTTGCCCTTGGGCGCGGTTGCGGCAGTCATTAGTTTCTTATTTAAGCAAGGTTGTACTGGTCACCCTTCAGGTGCTCAACCAGTGGGACGCGTCCCTTCCAGGACTATCCCGTATGTGTTGTATATTCAAGTACGTTGTTTTTACCCTGTGTAAAGGTTGTAGCTGTTGTGCAGGGCTCTCTATTATAACAGAACTAGGACTTGCCTGATGTACGAACTAATCTTGCCTACGCGGCCAACTTACCTAGTTTATAGTATTGTTTATTACGTAGCTTTGTAGTCTGCGTTGTTATCGGGACGCATCACGCCCCCAGTTGGTCTAGGCTTAGGCAACGCTGCCACTTATCATTGTAAGTTATATATGACAAAGTACTTGTTGAAATTAAGTGCAATATGCTTATATGTCCTTTGTTCTTGTATATTATATCATTAAATCGCATTAACTCCAACCTTCTCTTGTTTCCATCATTAGTATTAACCCAACTGTTTGTGCACCCCCGCGGTGCAGACTGCGCCACTCATAAGCACATCTCAATAAGTACTATTGTCTATGTATTGGTACCATATAACGAAATATTATTTTTTTTAGCCTAATACTTGTCGCCTTTTGTTGCACGAATTGTTCAACCCCATGGCTAACAAAGATCCTGTCAGTGTGGAAGAGCTCCAAGTCGCAGAGGGATCCACAGCTTGGGTGGATTTTCTCTCTCACGCGCAGCTAGTGGCAGCCATTAAAAAAAGAGGTTGGGTCGTTCCCCAGACGCCGAGGTGAGTGAGCTGCGAGTAGCCCTAAAAGTCTTATTGCCTCAGCCCCTACCTCCCAAGATGGCCAACAGTCCACCCACTAATGACATTACTGCAATTAATCAAGCTGACAACTTAGACCGTATAACTGTTAACGATCGCACCAATTGTACCTACCTCACTGATACTAATGCTATTTCTGAAAAAACTAAAACGACTGTTTTGACAAAATTTTTAGAAAACATTCCGAGTTGTGATGGTCAAAATTTTGAAAAATTGTTTGAATTTCTGTTGGAAATAAGTAAATTTTGCCAGTTGAAACTTGGTAATGAGTTTGAATTTCTTACTATGTGCTTAAGCAAAACTAGTGGGTATTTAACCCAACTATTAGTAGAATGTTTGAATAATAACTTGTCGTGGCGAGAATGTAGGCGGAAAATATTGGATACTCTTATCCCTCTTAGAGCTAGAGTAGCATTAAAGAATAAGTACATGAATAGATTTCAGTTCCCTAATGAGTCCTTTAGAAACTTTATTATTTCAATTTCGGAAGCGGCGGTTGTGTTAGAGTTAAATCTTGAAGAAGAAGAAGTTGTGGCTACAATTTTAGAGAATATATCACCCCTAACCAGGCGCCATTTTGTTTTTGGATCGCAACCCGTATCTATGGCGGAGTTACACAGCTTGGCTTCTCAAATCGAGAATACGATGTTAGCCGAGCAGGAATACCTAACGCTCAACCCCCCTTCAATTGTCTCAAATGTAAATAATAATACTCCACCTGACAGCTTAGGTAAATATAATGCTAACCCTCCTAGATCAGGCAGAGTCACTTACTCTAGAGAAATTAATAAATATAAACCAATAGCGAAAAAAACCATAAATAAAGACCACCATCTAGCAACTATCAAATGCTTTAATTGTGGTAGAATGGGCCACTATAAAAGCCAGTGCCGTGCAAAAAACTAACTAAGCGCCGCCAAAGACATGGCTTGGACGGACAACGCATTCTTAATCCATGTTCTCTCGTACCTTTGATTAAATTATTAATTAATGGTAAACCATGTGTAGCCTTAATTGATACCGGCGCGAGTGCGTCCTTTATAAACAAGTATCTCCTCGACACCATACCTAATCGTTTATCCCCTATTAACAATTCTGTTCTTCCTCACTCATTTGCTATTGCTAATAATAAGTCTATCTCCGTTACTGAGAAGATAGTTCTCTCAATGAAAATTGATAGATTTTCTTGGAAACATTCTCTCTTCATATTAGACAGCCTTCCCTACGATGTTATCTTAGGTATCGATTTCTTAGCAAAATCTCAAGCAGTGGTTGACCTTAAAGAAGGATGTATGTATTTCAAATTTTGTCCCAACGTTAAAATAATATTTGAAAAAGACCTTAAATCCAAAACTGCTCTTACCTTGTCTGATACTTCTAATGAGCTTATCTCCACTCTTCAAAACTTCCCTGACGTCATCACTACCAGCCTGGGGAAATGTGACGTCATGCCATATGAAATCACCTTAGCTAATTACAAGCCCGTTAGATCTCCCCCTTATTCTTGTTCCCCCCCCAAATTACTAATTTTCAGAAATTTAGTTAATGAGCTTCTCAACAAAGAGGTAATCAGACCTTCTCGTTCCTCCTTTGTTAGCCCTGCCTTCATCATTCCAAAAAAAGATGGAGGCCACCGATTAATAGTCGATTATCGTAAAATTAATAAACAGATTGTATTTGACCCATATCCGATGCCCACGATTGAGAGTGCATTTCAGCATTTAGGTGGGGCGAAGGTCTATAGTCTAATAGACCTCAACGCTAGTTTTCTCCAGTGCGCCCTTGCTGAGAGCTCTAAGCAATATACTGCCTTTATCACTCCCTGGGGCTGTTTTGAATTTAATAGGGTCCCATTGGGTATTAGTTTTGGAGGAGCCGCATTAAGCCGCGTTCTTGATAATATATTATCTGAGTTTAAATTTAAATTCGTCTTTAACTATCTTGACGACATCTGTATCTACAGTCAGTCTATATCTGAGCATAGAGAACATGTTAGGCTAGTCCTAGAACGCTTAAGACAGGCAGGTCTCACGGTTAACCCGGATAAAGTTACTTGGTGTACCAATTGTGTTAAGTACTTAGGACACGTTATTTCTCAGGGTCACATTCTCGTAAATCCGGAACGTATTAAGCCTATAGTGGACTATCCTGTGCCTAAGAACTTAAAACAGCTGCAGCGGTTTGTAGGAATGTGCGCGTACTACGCCAGATTTATTCCCTGTTTTTCGGAGATTGCTGCTCCTTTAAATGCCTTAAAAAAGAAAGGCATCCCTTTTTCGTGGGGGGAAGATCAGGCTAAAGCCTTTTCTTTGCTAAAAAAAAGCCCTTACCTCCCCAAGGTTCTTAAAATGCCCGACTTTTCTCTTCCCTTTGAGCTGAAAGTAGATGCCTCCTCCTATGCACTTGGGGCGGTGCTTTGCCAGCGTTTCCCTGAAGGCCTTATGCCTATTGCCTTTGCTAGTAAAGCCCTTAATGATGCTCAAAAAAGGTATAGTGTGTATGAAAAGGAATGCCTCGGATGTCTCTTTGGAATCGAGAAGTTCGCCGACTATCTCGAACAACGTGAGTTTATCCTGTACACCGATAATAGAGCCCTTTCGTGGATGTTCTCTCACCCCAAGCAATTAGGAAAAATAGGTAGATGGGTGCTTAAAATGTCTCAATTTAAATTTAAAACGGTGCACATTTCTGGCAAGGAAAATGTGGTAGCGGATGCTCTTTCTCGGATCAATGAAGGTTTATATCCTATTCTGTCTATGCCCGAGCCTCCTGCTCTCAACGTTATTAGTTCCATCCCTGAGTCCTTCATTTCCTTGGTTCAACACCAACAGGAAGACCCATATTGCAAGGAAATTATCGACCAGCTTTTAGCGGGAACTCAGGTCGAGGGATTTTTGATGCGTAATGGATTGTTATGTGTAGTTGGAAAAAATGCTAAAGGTAGGAAAATTTTTGTTCCTAGAAGGGTAAGAGAAATGATTTTGAAATATTTTCATGATTCCCCTTTGAGGGTCACCTGGGTATTTTTAAAACCCATAAGAAAATAGGGCAAGAGTTTTACTGGCCTTCCATGTATAATGACATTAGGCAGTGGGTTAAGAAATGTGTGGGGTGTCATGGGGCTAAACCTCCCCAAAATTCCATTATGGACTTCATTCTGCAGGTGTCGCCCATAACCCCTGGGAAACGGTGTTTGTCGACTTTGTGGGCCCCATAACCCGCTCTAGAAAGGGAAACTCTTGCATGCTGAATGTGATTGATGGATTTTCCAAATTTGTTATTGTTATTCCCCTTAGGAATATGAAGGGAGCAACCACGGTTTAAAGCCCTTTCTGAAAGGGTCTGGGGTATTTTTGGTGCTCCGAGAAATTTAGTTAGTGACAACGGACCTTGTTTTCGGTCCAAAACGTTTGCTGATATGTGCTTTCTTGGGGGATTAGGCATTACTCCACCAGTCCGCATCACCCTGCCCCCAACCAGGTCGAGAGGTTCAATCGCAATATCAATATCGCCCTTACTATTTATCACGGTGATAACCAGCTTAACTGGGATAAAGATCTGGACTTTCTCTCTCTCGCCTTCAATTCGGCAGTCCATGAATCCACCGGATGCACCCCCTCTTCCCTCCTCTTGGGTAGGGAACTGAACCACCCCCTGTTGGCTGTTTGGGATGTGGAGCCTTTGGTTGGAGACCCTGGGAGCTCTACATATGGCGAAAGGTGTAAGCTTGCCTTTCGAAATCTGCAGAGGTCCAGGGCTAGGGTGGCTGCAGCTTATAACCGCGGGCGTAAACCTACGAATGTGCTCATTAGTGACAGAGTGTTCTGTCGCGATTTTCCTCTCAGTTCCGCGGCCGACAGGATCTCTGCGAAGCTGTCCCCAAAGTGGAGTGGTCCATGGCAGGTCAAAGCCTTCCTCACCCCTGTCACTGTGCTGTTGGAGCATTGTGAGGATGAGGACCGGACCCGGCGTGCCCATGTTAGTCACCTTAAGAAGGTGGTAAATAGTGCTAATTAATGTAATATTTCGTAATTTGGATAGGTTATTTAGTAACCTTATTTGGATAGGTTGTTTAGTTACTTTTCTCCACTAGATCTAGTGGAAAACTTATACCTTTGAGCTTATTATTGCTTGTTAGTTTATTTTAGCCTTGTACCTAAATAGTAAGTCTAAGAAAAATATGTAACTGATTTTTTAGGATATTAGGATTAGGGTTTTCAGTGTTATAAAAGATGTACTTGTTAATTTTTCTTGGCCGAGTATTGTTATCTGAAGAACGAGAAATTATCGTCATAAAACCTTAGTGGATAGATTAGGATCCACATGCTGTGGAGAGAAATAAGCTATGTTTAATAATGTGACCTTTAACAGGTCAGGGAGTTTACTTCATATATCAATATTGCCCTAATGAGCGTAAGCCTCATTCAATTTGCTATTGGTGGGACTTTCTGGATGTCCAACATTGTCACACCCCCAGGGACGCAGCCTTGGCTCCCGGCAGGGACGACGAAGAGGATTCCTACTGTAAAGCCGCTGTTCGCTTTTCTGCCTCCTTGACTGTTACTACCTCTCAGGAGATGGACACTTCTTCCCCCTTGGTTCTCCCTCGTGAAGGGTGGGAGAGTTGTAACGGGCTAAACTGCTTTAGCCCCGTTCAAAAGTAGCGAATGAAAAAGAACGTATATTCTGTTAGTGCCTGCATATTATCAAAAGTAATAACAAACTAATGTTAAATGCCTCGCCCATAATATATGTCTCTGTTTACATACCTATTGCGCCGAGTCAACCTCAGAGTTCGGTGCCCCAGCTATTAACACAACACAGAAAGAAAGCGAGGAGAGCTCCGCTTTCGACCACGATTTCAAACCGACTGACTGCTTCATGGTGGACTACGACCAGCGTGCCTCGACCGTCTAGAAGCTTCGGGAAGATCCCCCTTAGCCTCCTAGAAGCTCCGGGAAGATCCCCTTCCCTTCCTACGCACCAATTCACCACGTGGGCTCTGCCAACTATATATTCGCCTGCTTGCTTGAAGAATGGCAGAACACGTCAGGAGACGATTGGGAAACCTCCACCACGCTAACAGGCCACGCGTTTACATCTGGTCTACGTAATTTACATAATCTACATCGGACCTGCGGTCAAGGGAAATGGGTCCCTTGGACAGAAGGAAGTCGCAGGGCCAACCTAATTCAAGGGCTTGATCTCTCGAGTAAACTCCAAGTTTAAAACTCAACTGTTAGGTTTAGTCTATGTCCTTGCAGGATAGTTAGTATAATTAATCATTAGAGATAGAGATGAGGAATATTACGTGTCTATTCTGAGACGCGGTTATGATATCATTGTATGACTAGTTATATATGATAGGCTGAGAGTAGTCTCTCCCTTATTAGGAAAGCAAGGTACTTATACACTTGCGGTGTAGCGCGCCTCTCGCGCCCTAGAGACTGGTCCTTAATGGCCAGGCTCACGTTGGGATGTTAATCCCACGGCACGTACTATGTGACCATAGGTGCCTTATTGTGGTAGCTTGCCAGGGCAGGCGATAGTTCTTGTTATATGGAGGCCGCAGATTCATGCCTAATTGGGTTTACAAGTCATGGCCTATATTTGAGTTGGGTAGTTAACCAATGGGTCGCATGTTCTATCCATGATTGGCCCGTGGTTGATTCTTAGATTAAATTTTGTAACTCTCTAAAGAGTACACTGGACGTGAGCCGCCTTTGCCCCTTGGGCGCGGTTGCGGCAGTCATTAGTTTCTTATTTAAGCAAGGTTGTACTGGTCACCCTTCAGGTGCTCAACCAGTGGGACGCGTCCCTTCCAGGACTATCCCGTATGTGTTGTATATTCAAGTACGTTGTTTTTACCCTGTGTAAAGGTTGTAGCTGTTGTGCAGGGCTCTCTATTATAACAGAACTAGGACTTGCCTGATGTACGAACTAATCTTGCCTACGCGGCCAACTTACCTAGTTTATAGTATTGTTTATTACGTAGCTTTGTAGTCTGCGTTGTTATCGGGACGCATCACGCCCCAGTTGGTCTAGGCTTAGGCAACGCTGCCACTTATCATTGTAAGTTATATATGACAAAGTACTTGTTGAAATTAAGTGCAATATGCTTATATGTCCTTTGTTCTTGTATATTATATCATTAAATCGCATTAACTCCAACCTTCTCTTGTTTCCATCATTAGTATTAACCCAACTGTTTGTGCACCCCCGCGGTGCAATTTGAAGCGTTCATCCTCGGGATGGCACTTACGGGTGATTTTAAGTTGCTCGGTTTCTAGGTAAGATACGCATTTCTCTAGGGAAGTACATAGAAAACTGAAACTATCTATAATTTTAATTGTAATCCCTCGAAACCCGCACCAAATATATTTCCTGATTACTTTGAATCTTTCCATTGTCTCCCAATAACTCTGACTTGTCCCGGATTGACGAGAACGCTCTCCCCCGTGAACGGATCAGTTTATCTACGTTCAACGAGTGATTCGAGAAGGAAAAAATTATCGTAGCAACGCGCGTTATGGATTACTACGCTCAGGTGACTCGGGTTCTTGTAATTAATATTACACCCTGCGTGACTACTCCCACGATAAAGTCCAGTCAAGTGACAATGATCCATAACCCGAATATCATCATTCTTGTAGGGCTTCTCGCATATATGACAATGAGAGGCTGTATTATGAGCGTCTCTTTGAGCAGGAGTTAACGGTTTCATTGGTACGACGGTACTATAGTACTCTAGTACACGCTTCGCCGTATCTACGAGCGCCTCAACAAATTGGTCAGTACAATCTTTTCCCGTGAAGTGACGGTACTCTGAGAGACTATCGTCAAAATTACATTTAACGTACATTCCTACAGAATAAGCTACATGACGCTGAACATTCTCGGTATATGAAAATTTTGGGTCGGGATCACTCGTCTCTATAGGCATAAGTAAGCTCTCCAGGTCCGCATATACGATAAATCCTGTTTTCTCCTGCTGCTTATACTGAGTGAACGTGAGGAATTTATCCTCCCCTTGAGGGAATGTACTCCTCACCGCATCGAATTTTATACACGCCTCTTTATGTTTTGTGAGTTCGTTTTCAGTCTAAAAAGCGGACAGGCATCTATCGCAAAAGTATCTACGTCCTCTGTTAGACGTTGATGATATTTGAGGGTTTATTAACCGTGACAGATTTTTAATCCAGCTGAAATAATAAGTTTCTGTCCCGTGCACTCTTATCATGACTAAATGTACATGTCTAGCGCGCTCTTTAGCACTGACGTGTACGGGAACGATTACTAGTTTTTTAGAGGTGTCAGCTGTGTCAATATAAGAGTCACTCCCATCATGCTTTGCAGTGTACACATTTACAGATATATCGTTAAGCTTTTCAAAGCGCTCGATATATCTCATTTGGAATGGGAGAGGGATCCCGTCTAGATTCAACACGTCTCGAAAATTAGGGTAAGAGGATAAACGTTGAGCTCTCCCTGTCGGTTCAAAAATACCTGATAAAACAGATACAGGGAAACAATGACCTTCTTCACATTGCACATTTATCAGCGCTTTACGGCTGGCTATAGTTTCAGGGATTTGAACCCGAGCCCCGATCGTGAAAACCGTGTTTTTAGAGAGATTTATTCTCATCTCCAATGTACCGTCATACATCCAACCCGAGTCTCTAGAAACAAAACCTTCAATTTGAGCAAGGAGGGGAAAAACTACATTATTCTCATATATCTCCTCCAAGTTTGTAGTGCTAAATATACCGCATAGAGTAGAGTTGAAATACCCTTTCTCAATTCTACCTTCGGTAGGATGTCTAAACTCGCAAATGAGACTGCAATTTACCTTTATCGAGTCATTTGCAATTGTTTCTTCTACCGTCTTTACGTATATACCTCCGCACTCGACGAGAAACTGAACTGGGTCCTTATAAGGCAATTCATTAGTGATATAATAGGTTTTTATACGGCGGGTGTACGCCTGCTCAATAAGTTTCAATGAGAGACCTAACGGTTCCAGGTAAAGCCTAAACTGGGTAAATCCCGTACCTAAGTCACGTGACTGAGTCAAAAGCGTCCGGATCTGTCTATCTATATCCTCATGTCCGAGTATCAAAACGCTCGAGGTCTTAATCAACCCTGGTGTATGCTCAATATATGCCTTATATACTTGTGTTGTGATATCACGTTTAAGATAATTAATTAAAAGTTGCTCATTCGAGGTTAATTCACGGAGAGTATACACTTTATTTCCATTTATTTGTTGAGATATAATGATGGGGGAAGAAAAGCGCGCTCTTTTAGCTAGAGGTTCTGTCATGTTCGCTCTATGCTCTCCTTTTTAGCCTCCTCTTCATTCAGGTACAGTTCCCTCCAAGATAACGTCAAGTGGGCTCGAGACGGCTGTAAACAAACAAACAGGAACGACTATGATGAGTAAGTGCATAAGTCTGACACCTTACCCCTAGACCATCAGGCTACCTAGCTGCTTCAGTCACTGGCTGTTCTAACGCGTTACTCTCGTATTGGGAGGGTCAAGGTTCGACTCTCGCCCAGGATGGTTTTAACCCAATGGTTTTTTCTAGTCTCCCTAACCACGCAAATTTGTACACATTTCCTCTAAAAATATAACCTTATTAATCCCTAAACAGTATTAGCATGTAAGTGTATGGGAGATTTGTACGAAAGCTTTTTTTAGTTTACAGTAAATATAGAAAGGTTTAAATGTTTCTTTTTTTGTTGCTGAAGGTTGCTGTCCCTCGGTCCCTTCCGTTAAAAGAAGAAAGACGAGAAAAGAGGGTGACAGAAAAAAGTGTGTTTAAACTCCCTCGGTCCCTTCTGTTAAAAGAGGGATGGAAAATGTGTGTTTAAACTCATTTCAAAAACGACTCAAGTAGCTGTTTTTTTTAAACTATTAAACAATTCAACGATTTATTATTAGTCAATGATATTTTAACCTGTAAGATTATTAACTTTGGTCTTACGAGATGCAGATTAAGCACAATTATCCAGGGAGCAAGGTTCGAACCTCGTATTGTTAGTTAATGATGTAACGGGCGAAGAAATATCATTCGTTTTCAAAGAGGTAAGTGTTTTACATTTTGAACATTTCGAGGAAATCAACTATAAGTTTCTTCCACCGTGTAAGTTGGATAACCTCTCTGTTTCGACTAGGGAAAATATAGAGTGGGTAAGAACTCAGGTAATTAAGATTGTTTGAACTTTGGCTAATTCAATATTCGAATGAAGTAACTGTTTTTTTTTTTAAAAAATATTGTTAACTTCTTCATAATCCAGCTTCATTTAAAGATAATTAAGCGATAAGCTTCATTAAAAAATTGTACAATTGCTTTGTATTCAAATAAAAATGTTTTTTTGCTTTAATTATATGAACCGCTCTGATGTAAAAAAAAGCTACTGGTTGTCGGGATGAATGTAGAGGGTCTTTCATGAAATATTTAGTTTGATATAGTTCTATGTTTAATTCTAAAAAAAAAATATATTGATTTAAATATTAGTAATCCAGTCACTAACTCAGCAATTTAGCCAATGTAATTAATGGACTGTGTGTTTTTTTTTTAAGGTAAAGGTAATTAATAATCCTACCGCATTTAAAGGTAATTCATTTAAAGGTAATTAAGATTGTTTGAACTTTGGTAAAAGGTAATTAATGGACTTTGTGTTTTTAGGGTAATTAATGGTCGAACTTTGTTTTAAGGAAGATTGTTTGACTTAGGTCTTACGAGTTGTAGATTAAGTACAATTATCCTGGGAGTGAGATTCGAACCTTGTATTGTTAGTTAATGATGTAAACAATTCTTTTTAAACAATTCACATTTAACTTGAAAACAATTCAATGCTTATTGTCTTACGAGTTGTAGATTAAGTACAATTATCCTGGGAGTGAGATTCGAACCTCGTATTGTTAGTTAATGATGTAAACAATTCTTTTTAAACTATTCACATTTAACTTGAAAACAATTCAATGCTTATTGTCTTACGAGTTGTAGATTAAGTACAATTATCCTGGGAGTCAGATTCGAACCTCGTATTGTTAGTTAATGATGTAAACAATTCTTTTTAAACTATTCACATTTAACTTGAAAACAATTCAATGCTTATTGTCTTACGAGTTGTAGATTAAGTACAATTATCCTGGGAGTGAAATTCGAACCTCGTATTGTTAGTTAATGATGTAAACAATTCTTTTTAAACTATTCACATTTAACTTGAAAACAATTCAATGATTATTGACTTAGATTAAGTACGGTTATCCTAACACACACACACACACATACACACATACACACATACACACATACACACATACACATACACATACACATACACATACACACATACACATACACATACACATACACATACACATACATATACACATACACATACACATACACATACACATACACATACGCATACACATACACATACACATACACATAAACATACACATACACATACACATACACATACACACTTACCTTCAAAGTTCAGGATGGCCGTTTTGGTGGCGGTAGAGAGAACTTTGTAAACAAGTAGTAGGTCTGCTTTCGAGATATCCTCTATCTGAGCATCGCTAAGCGTCGAAAATCTTCGCGGCAGCCAAACTTGATACTTGGCTTCGAGCACAGTAAGTATGCGACGACCGAATCGAGTATTTACCGATTTTATTGAAGAAATACGGTACGCGTGACCTATCTCCAAGTCAGTCAATTTACGCGGAAGTATTTCATTACTTCCCACCTCCGTCAAAAATGCAGCCACAAATTCTGACGCCATGGCTAATATAGCTACCGGTTAATGATTCAACAAAAAAAGGGCTGACCACCCCTATTTATAGGCTCCAAGCCACGCCTCTCTCCCCCTCCCACAGGGTACGCGGATCTAAACCCTCAATGTGAAAACTACTCAACACAAAGTATCATGATTCTAAGCATGTCACATAGAAAGAAATTTATGTTCTAAAGTCCGTGAATCAGATAAAATATTTCTCGTATACCTTGACTGTTGTGAGAATATACAGCTCTTTCAAGTGCAGCTGCCACACCTGTGCACCCCAGTCACTACGTCAAGCCTACCCTGACACACTTTACCGTGTGAGCACCGTACAACCCTACCCATAGGCTCTACATACTACGTCACGATGATGAAAGAAAGAGGGAGAAATAACAGCCAGACCGTGCGAGAGACAACCCCTCTCATCCCCGAGAAACCTCGGCCCTGTATGCTGCACCAAAAAAATATAGTCTCCCCTCTCAGTCAGCCAGGTGCTCCAACCACCCATCACATCTCTCACTCATCCCCCACCTCACGCAGCATCCGCTAATGTGTCCTCGTATGCCGCAAGAAAAAAACCCAAGGTGCTCCCACACCCTCCTCACCCCACTCCCTCACATCTCTCTGCCACCATCGAGTGCTCCAACCCTTCTCATCCCCCTCCCACCATCCGATTATGCAAATGAGTCACAGAATACCGCACCAAAAAAATAGTCTCCCCCTCACTCATCTCAGTCATCCCCCACCTCCCCACCTCACATCATCGTGACATCTCAGGAACCCTCCCAAACCCCTCTCAGTCATCCCAGGTGCTCCATCACCCCACCCCCACCTCCACATCTCACATCAACATATCTATCGTGACATCTCAGGAACCCTCCAACTCTTGATTAATGTGTGTCACAGTATACTCACTTTACCCTTACTGGGGGCGTTTGTGGTTTTGTTAGAAGAGCTTAATGGTTTCAAGCATGGACATTTGAAATGTTTAGCAAAAGTTCTTTTTTGGCTCTAGACCAGAGATAGGACCGAATTTTGTGAAATTCATCAACCTGTTAGTGATGAAAAAGGGGGTTCAAAAGTTTTCAAAATTCACAGACCGTGCATTTTTTGAACTAGTGGACATTGAGCCTTGAAATTTAAAATGAATGTTTTTTATAGAATTAGGTAAGAAATTCTTAGGGTTTTTCAAATGTAATCGCCTAAAGGGGTGTAAAGGGGGTAAAAGGGGGCAGTAAATTCTGTGTCCTCCAATTAATATGAAGTTTGATATATGGGGTTTATCGGGTCTCAGAATACTAATATGAAATTAATTTATGTACGGCATCCACACGATGGATCCCGAGGTGCGTTGGTAAAAAGTGTTTTCAAGACTACCAAAACAAATATAAATAAATACTTCCCAAAGTGATTAAAATTTTTCAGAAAACCAACGAAATCACTCCAAATAATTATAAAAGTATGAACATTTTTGTTTAATAAGTGAGACCCTGGGACGTAAGGAAGGAGATATAAACAGAATTAAAACCTTTTATGTGTGATAGCAAATTTAATTTGACAGTCGTTTAGGAGGACAACTCCAAATAATCAAATAAGTATTAAAAATGGAAATTTCTATATGGTAGTTAGAAAAATGAACTTAAATAATAACTAATAGAAACAACTAATTCCCAGTCTGGTAGAAAATTGAAATATATAAGTAAAGTAAAGGGACATGTCAAATTACTGTAAGTATGTACATTTTTAATTTTAAATGGGACCCCGGGAACTAGGGTGATGGAGCGGGTAAAGGGTTACAAAAATAAAAACAACTTTTAGCTGTGATAGAATATTTAAATTTGGCAAGTAGGTAGAAGGCCCTTTCAAATTAACCAAATAAATCTTAATATTTGAAATTTATAAGTGGGAGTTGAAGAAATGGTAGGGGAAAGGGGTGGGCTCATCATTTACAAAAAATAATACATCCAACTACTTCTATGTGTAGTGGAGAGCTTAGATTAGTTCGATTATTATAAATAAACTAAACAATATGAAAATTTTAAATCATACATTTAAACTATGAGAAATGGGTAGGGGGAAGCTACAGCTAGAAATAACTTTTAGAAACAACCTCTTCTCAGTGTGGTATAAAATTAAAATTCTGCATATAGGCAAAGACACCAGTCAAATAACTATAAAAGTCCAAAATTTTTAAAGTTTATAATAGGAGTCTAGGAAAAAAAGGGGAGGTTATAAAAATAAGTATGGTAGAAATTTTATATTTTGCATGCTGGCAGAAGTACGGCTTCAGATAACCAAATAAGTCTTAAATTTTGAGATTTTGATGGGGTAGGGGGAGGCTAAAATATTCAAAACCAGTGGATAAACTACTTTTATGTGTGGTATAAAACTGAAATTCGTCAAGCAGAGATAGGGACCACCCAAATTAACTATAAAGTCTGAACATTTTAAATTTCAAAATTAGACTACAGGAAATAGGGAAGGAGAGGCTGGGTAGGGGTTAGGGGTGTACATGTAGGAGGTAGAAAATTTAAATTCGTCATTAATGTAGAGGGATAACTTCAAATAACCATAAACACATTTTAAATATTAGTTATTTCTAAGGAGGCTGGTGATATAGGGGGTCTCAGATTTTTAAAACTAAAAGACTAAACTTCTTTTCAAAGTGTTAGGTGATTGATATGAGTCAAACAGGCTTAAAGACAAACTCAAAAAGTATCAAGGCCTGAATTATTAAATTTAAAAATGACGACTCGGAAAATAGGGAGGGATGGTCCCCTCAAAATATTTACAAAGCTATGTAATGCTATTTTTGTATATATAAAGGCTTGAAATGTCGCCATGCTATTTAACAATAAAACAGGTTTGTGTCTCTAGACAGGGATACATTGTTCACGTTAATTCATTTAAAAAGTTTCTCATCTAATGCTGCTATGCTCATGACAGATATTCAACAAATGTTGATATCACCAAGTGAAGGAAATTAAACTATATATTTATACTGGAGCTATATTTATTTATTTTGGCCAAAAAATATTTTGATAAAAAAACTGCAAAAACATTGGCATTTTCTCGCGTTTTATAAACTCTCGAACAAATGTAATTTCAAAATTGATGCCCAGGAAACGGTAGCGCTTAAAATGTATACGACCAAAATAGAACATTCTTTATACGATGTGGTTAAGTTGACATTTGGTTGCCCCGGAAAATATCATATAAGATTACCAGATAAGTATTAAAATTTCAAATTGGAATTGTGGTAGCTAAGGAGGGCGAGGGAAACAAAGGGGTTTGGAAATTAGAGTAAATTGCCATCTTTCCAAAGAAAATATACTTATCCGCCTCGGTGGCGTAGTTGTATAACGCGCTAGTCGTGTTGAGCTCGACTGCTGAGGACGGGGAGATCCAGGTTCGAATCTCGGTTGGGTGAACTGGGGGTGATTTTTACTAAATGGTTTTCCACTCTCCCTCCACGCAAATGTGGGTTCACTTCCTCTAATTCAACCTTACGAATTCCTAATCCATTAGCGTAATTAGTACTTAAAGCGTATAACCCGAACGGGTAGTAAGACGCGGTGCTAAATAATAATAATAATAAAAATATACTTTAATTCATGAAAGAAAATTTAAATTTGCCAATTTGATAAAAGTACCATCCCACATAACCATAAAAGTTAGAAAGTTAGGAATTCGATTTATTTATTATTTGGAAATCGGAGGGGCTCTAAAATTTCCTAAGCTATAAAAAATCGATATGTTCTAAATGCGGGTACACTTTATACTAATTAAACCTCCCTCATCTCTAACACAATAGCGTAATTAGTAGTACATAAGCGTTTAACTCGAACAAATTTTAAGGTACGGTGTTAACAAAAAAACAACATCGAAAATGTCATTGATGTTGACAGCAAAATAAAATCTACTTTCTAAAAGGCTCTTTTTATAAAAATTGTACTGTAGTAAGACATTTGGAAAACTAAATTTGTAAAGGCAGAGTAAAAAAATCTAAAGTACTAAAAGTAAATCAACACGCAAACTAAAGCCTATCTTAAAGTGGATACGTTAAATATACAAATGCATAGCTAATATCGCATATCTAGGAGAGAAATAACATTTAAAATAAACCAATTCAGGCCACATAACTTGTCGATTACGATTCTCTTTGGATAATATTGATGCTTCATATTTAATATGTTTCTGTAAAACAGTCTATTATTTAATTTAGGCTCGTTGGTGAAATGTGATGCTCTTATTTCAAACATGTTTTTGTGATCGTGCTTAGGTAAAGTTTGCATTGTCATTGGAGTGCGACGGCCGCCCTGTTATTGCGCTCGTTTGTGCACTCAGATTGTAGACTAGGTAATATTTTATTTCTAAGATTTTTTACTTGTTAACTGCTATAACTGGTTTTTGATTGCCATGGTTAGCTTAGCATTGGACACGAAGGAACTTTCAAAATTATGACAGCTGGATGTTCACCAATAAAGCAAAAATGCTATAGCGAAATATGTCAAAACTCGATCTAGTACTTTACAAATTCAAAGTAACCAAAATATTATTAAATATATCAATGTCCAAATTTGTTTGACACATATTTGAATCTAATTTCTGTTAAATCTTTTTTTTATATTATTATTGTATTAATTTTTTTATGATAGTGATCATAATTTTAGTTTCAAATCTATCCAAATTACATAATCAGAACCTTTTTTCTTTACTTTAGAAGATAATTTCCATACCAAACACTTAATAACTATAGCTGTTGTAGCATTAGGCTACAAAAATAGAATAAATATGCCTTGCTTATCCCGTTTCACCACCCCCAGCGTCATTTTCAGACTTGATTTTATTATAAACGGATTTAAAACTGATTTGTTAACTTTCATTGCACATTAATATAAAATAATAATACTAATACTTAATACCGCGTCTACTACCCTTTCGGGTTAAACGTTAAGTACTAATTACGCTAATGGTCTAGGATTTGAGAAGGTTGGATAAAGAGGACGTGAAACCACATTTGCGTGGAGGGAGGGTGGAAAAACATTTAGGAAACCCAGTTCAACCAAGCGAGATTCAAACATTGTTCTCCCCTTCTTCAGCAGTCTAGCTCAACACGAAACTAGTGTTAGCTAAATATTCCACCGAGGCGGGTATTAGTATAAAATAATGTTGAATATAATCATTCCATTGTTTAAAATAATGGGGTATTGCCGATACCAAATATATACTTAGGAAACTCTTTTTATTGTATTTTCCACGCTTTTAATTATTTTTTTTAACTTTATAAAGTAGCATATTACTTGTATATTTTGTTTGTATTAATTTGACAACAATATGTAAAAATAAATGCCACCTTTACAACATAAGTATTTAATTTTAATTACTGATATATTTTGTGTGCCGTGTCTTACTTCCCATTACGGCTATCCGTGTCTTTACTCCAATGGATAAGGAATGAGAAAGGTAAAATGTTTAGGAAATGTTCCCGTATTTGGGTTGAAGGAGAATTATAATCGTATTAGGAAAAAACACTCTCAGTTGTAATGATATTGATTCAGATCTATCTAAAATATATGAAAAGTCATGAATGGAGGTTTTTTTTCTTTAAAGTATCATATGTAGAGTATCCTTTTATGATTCATCCATGAAGAAACACGCTTCTCAGAAATAATGTGCAAAGGATTTTACCAGTAAAATATATTTTTTATACAATATCTCCTGTTAAAGGAACAACTACGCAGTATTTGGCTAAGACGCCACTTCTCTATAACAATAAGAAGCTAGCCTTCACAACACCTGTCACCAGGACTCTTTATATTAGTTAGTTTTTACACTGTTGACGAGGGGAGAAAGATGCAAGGGGTATGTCATATATAAGCCATTGTGCGTATGCTTAAGGCATCTCCACACACAGCCACACGCACAATCCGCGCATTCCCGCAGACACGCACAAGTCAGTCAGACCCACACACTGGCAGTCGCAGTCTTACACAGTATAAAATAACTTACATTAACATCACAAGTGTGCATTGATATCAAGAATTTAATTGGAGTATGTATAAGTAATTAAAATATGTCATTTAAATAAACCATGTGTGAATCAACAGCCATCAAAAGTTCTCTTTGATTAATTAATTATACCGTTCTAATTAGTGCTCGACCACGGAGCTATAGACAGCTGGTTAAACGGTATCTTTTCCGTACAGTGATAATAAGCGCTCGACCACGCAGCTATAGACAACCTAAATATCATCACAGCATTATTATATCAAGGAATTAATCCGTTGTGTTTCAATCGACGCCTGACGCGGCTCGATTAATTCCATAGTGTTACAATTGGCGCCCAATCGCAACGCGAATCCTCGAATCCCCGAGACAAGAAAGAGACTCCACCGACTGTAAGACACACGGCACACTACAAAGCACACAAACGACGAACATCCATCTGATAACCGAGGTGAAATAGACGTTCCACGCACGGCACACTACAAGGCACACCGAAGACGTACATCCATCCGAGAACCGAGGTGAAACAGACGTTCCACGCACGGCACATTACAAGGTACACCAACGACGTACATCCATCCGAGAATCAAGATGAAACAGACGTTCCACGCACGGCACACTACAAGGCACACCAACGACGAACATCCATCCGAGAACCGAGGTGAAACAGACGTTCCACCCACGGCACACTACAAGGCACACCTACGACGAACATCGTACTGAGACGGAACAAGCTGACCGATGACATCAAATTAGTGAGGTAAGCCTTAAATAAATTTATATTATTTTTAATTAATTAATAAGCTTTAAATATTTTAGAATCATTAATTTTACTAAATTTTGGAAGGTAAAATGGCAGATTCAAACGATAATAGTGATGTTAGTAGTTGCTGTGATGAGTTAGAATATGAAAATAGACCTAGACATCAGTTAGTTCTAGATCAATCAAATGAGGAAATAAGAGAAAGTGAGCAGGACAATGAAGAGTCAATTGCAGAGGGATAGAGAGAAGATAGGCCAGAAAAAGATACACAAGGAAATGTTATAGTAGATGAGGAAGGGCTAGAAAAGAATAGGGAACAAACAATAGGGCAACCCATAATAGATTTAAATCAACTTATGAAAATGTTACAAGAAAGTAATCATAAAATGTTACAACAAATGGCAGCGAATAGTGAAAAAACTAATCAGAAAATAGATAAAAGTAGCCAAGAAACTAAACAAGAAATAATAGATGCAACTAATCAGAAAATAGATACAAGTAGACAAGAAATTAATCAAATAATATATGCAAATACCCAAACAATTAATCAGAAAATAGATTCAAATCAGACTAAACTTGAACAAATCAATAAAGAACTAAGTGCTAAAATAGAGTTAAGTAAGGAGGTTTGTGAGCAGAGATTTGATTACTCAGAGCAAAAAATTGACCAATTAGAGACGGTTCACCAAAACTTAGAAGTACAGTTAAATGAGGTAGATGAAAAAGTAATGGAAGGTGAAAAAGTAAAAAAAAATCTTTGGTGGAAAAGCAAGAAAATTTAAGGAAGGGACAATTCAAATTAATGGAACAAATTTCGGCTAATAAAAATAAAATAGAAATAGTAGAACAAGAATCAATTAAAGGGTTAAAGGAACAGGTAGAACACACACAAACTAATGTTAAGGTAGTCAGACACAACCTTGAATAAGAAATAAATGAGGTAAAATCAGTACTTGATTCCCAGCAAAGCACGAATAAAATTTTAATTAAAGAACAGATAGATGGGATCGTTACCAAGGCAATAGATAAAAAATGGGTGTGTGTACTTATGTACGCGCGTAAGAAGTTATACTTCTTTGGCATCATTAAAAAATAAAAAATAATTTAATAATACTTAGTATTAATTATGTTAAATAATAATATTTTAATTTATATCAATAAATAATACATACGGATAGTTAACCTCAATTATATTGGAGCACTTGAAAAAGTCTATAAGCACAATTTTTTTCACTAATATTTACGAATAGTAAATAATATTAATCAAAATATTCAATTTAAATCACTACTGGGCCTTGATTCACCAAAGGGAGCAAATAGTTGCGCCAGCGCAAGTTTGAAATATGTTCCAAATCCCTATTCACTAAAAGGAGCAGGCGCAATTTGAGAGCAAAGTTGCGCCTTTTATTTGCCACCACTCAAGAGTAGGCGCAACTATTAAATCATGATTGTCACTTCAATAAATTTAAATGGCGGCATATTATTGTATTGGCTTGAAATACAATTAGTTACATAACTGTACTCCAAATAATAATGAATTAATTAAAATAACAAAACGTATGTCAAGCACAAAATTTGTTTCAATTTAGACAGTGGTAACAAAACAATTACGTACCTTTTATTGTTGGATTTTTACATTCAAACAACGCAATGGCATTTCTTGCAGTGTTACAAAACAAAACTACGAACTGTGTAATCTTCGTCTAGATCCAAAGAGGTTTGTATTCCTCCAAGTCCAAAGACATCTCGTCACTAAATATGGCAGTTAGTATAACTTTAAAATAAGTTTTAAAGTTTCTATAAACATTAATGTTTTATTAATGGAACTTAAACTTTAAACTAATAATATAAATAAATACAAAAAAATAATATTTTAATTTATATCAATAAATAATACATACGGATAGTTAACCTCAATTATATTTTAGCACTTGAAAAAGTCTATAAGCACAATTTTTTTCACTAATATTTACAAATAGTAAATAATATTAATCAAAATATTCAATTTAAATCACTACTGAATATAATTTATTAGCACATATATAATTCGCACTTGTATGAAACTAAAACACGTGTTGTGAATGTAGAAACTAGAAACATGTGGATAAATATTATATATATATGAAAACAGTGATCAGAGGCGACGAGCGTACCAATATGCGCGACTAACAGAGGTTCTATTTCTATTTTGTTGGTAGCTTTTTTTTTTCGAGACTTAATGAGCGGTTTAACTTTAACCTGTTACTTTTGTGTTACAGTGATGCGCGCGCATCTTAAAATTTCACTCTCATCATTTTTTCATAACGCGCCTAAAGAAGTATAACTTCAAAAATTTACCGATTTTGTGGTTGAAAACCAAATTAATCCAGGAGAAGTTGGTAATTTACACGATACTACCAACCTATTTGCTAAAGGGCTAAGAGAAACGTCATTAGCACTTATTTCATAATTTAAAGGGAAGAGAGGAAATATTTCAGCAGTACAGTGCATAAACAAAGTAGAAAGAGTATTTAAAGGAGAAAAAATTAATGAAAAGGTCGATGATATGGAGATATTTTTATCAGGTCTGGAAAATGAGGCAAAATCTTTGGCAGATAATATAGAGAGTGAATGGGAAACAGATGAACAGGCCAGGGAAATATTTTTGGAAAAATATTGGTCTCAAAACATGCAGGAGGGTTTTCTACAATTAATTTTCAATGGAAAATATAACGACAAGGATGGTACTATGAGCGAATATTTTAATAAATTTGTGACACAGGGGAAATATTTACGTTACCCAGTAGTGGAAGATAGATTGATAGGTCTTCTAATTAATCATGTTCCAACTGCAGTACAAGATGTTATAATTAGTATAAATAAACAACATCAAAGAAGTAGAGAGAGTATTAATGTCATTTGACGATAGATATCAAAGACATCAAGAAATCAACGATCAAACAGGTATAATAATGATAGGCCTAGGCAATCGTCTGACCCTCAAATCAGAGAAATTAATAATGAACAAGATAGGCAGAGATATCACAATATTTATCCAACGCCAGAGCAAAATAGAATATATCCAATTCCTAGTATAGAGTATCGACAGGATAGGAACCACGGACCTTCAAGGCAAATAAATTCGAGCGATAGACAAATTAATAGCAATAATAATGCAGGTCACCCCAGATTAACAACCAATTAAACACATCAACCTCCAAATTTTAATTTTGTACCACCATTTTCAGGGACATCAAATTTAAATGAGTATGTTTCACAAAGAATACTCGATCCAGGAGGCAGTTAAATTTCGGATCATTTAAATGTAAAAATCAGAAGTTTAACTAAAGATTTAAATTTTAAATGAGTAAAATAAGGGTAACTATAATTATTTAGTCGTAGTAAGAAATGTTAAAAGTATAAATTCTAAGTAAACATTCAACACACAAATTCAGCGAAGTATAACAACGTTTTTTTCTGAAGAAAGGTAAGAAAGTGTCACACCTAAGTCACACCTAAATAGAAATTGTAAAGAAGCCATTAACAACCAACTACGGAGAAGTAAAACCTATCCTTTTGTAAAAGGAAAAAGGTTAATATTGTTAACTTGTACACTTACTATATGACCCTAAAACAAGTTGACAAGTTGTCAAAATCTATTATTAACTACAACGTTTTCGAAATAAGGTTGCAAGTGAACTTTTGTCTAGGAATACAACACAATAGTTTAAAAAACACTTAAAAATATGACATTTATTTTAATCTTAATTCAAAAATAAAACGTCATTTGACCTTTAGAAGGACATATATAAGAAACCCTTAAATAAAAATATATATGAAAAAGATTTAAACCCGGTACATCGTATATAAAGTCTTTAAATATACAAGTAAATTTTATCAATTAAGATTAACCCCATTTGGATTTAACATAGTTACAGGAAATTATATATATATATATATATATATATATATATAGGAGAACAAATAGGGCGGGGGCATGGACCCTCGAGAAGTTTGCAAAAAGGTTAAGATCAGATAGAAAAGTAGGGTGAGGGGTTGGTTACATTTTGTCAACTAATTAAGTTTTATATGAGTAAATTCAAATGATAAGTTTCAATTTACAAGAATTTAAATAGTTTAGGTTAAGAGAAAGAAAGTTGGATTAATTAATAGACGATCTTGCAAATCGAAATAAATATATTATTTCACCAATGGTGAATTTTGTCAATGAGAATTAAGATATGAATATTAATATTTTTGTGGGGGTCATTTTAATTAAATTAATTTCATTTCAATAAATTCAACGATATTGATTAAGATATTAAAGGAGTCACAGAGTAAACTGATGAGCTAAAGGATAAGATTTAAGATATCTAAAGAAATTAATTTAGATATGCACTTGAGTACAGTATTACAGTAAGTTAAGGTGAGTGGAAAAAAGACGCCAGTAGTGTCTTGTTTAAAAGCATTTTTTCAGATAGAGGAGTTAAGGTATATTGGTTGAGGAGTTAAGGTTTATTCAGGTATGGAATTAGCCATGGGCAAGCCATGATCTAGATTATGCAATCGTCGTAATGAGTTTAAAGATGACTTGAGGGCATCTAGCAGCGTTGAGAAGTTGAGGTGTATTGGTTGAGGAGTTAAGGTATATTAAGGTATGGACTTAGCTATGGGCAAGCCATGATTAATAATTTCATTTTTCTGGTGAGTCAAAGAACCACCAAGGATCAGATAGCAGGTATGGAGATGTCAGTAATTATCATATTAATGAGGCAAAGGCCTAAGTTTTCCACTAATGTAATATGTATGCAACGGTAAAATCTACATTGAAATTGATAGATATGGAAGAGATTATGAAGAGGTTTAAAAGGGTATTCTGTTATTGTATGATGTAATATTGATGTATCAACAAGGATAATGAGAGCTAATTATGGTGTTGTACCTAATTAGGCTACTGTAACAGATTTTCAATTATGATTTCATTTTATTTATGTACCTAAGTCAAATAGGCAGCATTCAAAAGTTATGATCAAGAGAAATATATAGTTAAAGATTTTTTCACTAATAAGAAAATAATTACTCAATTAGAATGGGGAAAATTATTTTCAATATTTCACAGTAGTGTGAAATATGATTTCGTACTAATTTCAAACATACTTTACGAATCCAAGATTGTCTTATATCCATTTCAACTATTTTAAACACAATAAGGTCAGGTTAATATTGTATGTTTTGTCGCTCACACAAAAAACCTGTTGACAAATACAAAGGGTAGAAAAAGAAAGAAGGTAGATGGGTTTGACAGCTGTGTCACTAGCAAGGTAAAGAAAGTAAAAGGGTTGTTTGACCTTGAATAAAGAACCACTTGCAAACAACAGAATATTATAAAATGTAATAACTGATGTTAATATTAATTGACTGAAAATGTAATAACTGATGTTGATATTAATTGACTAAAAATGTAATAATGTAATAACTGATGTTAATATTAATTGACTGGGAATGTAATGATGTAAGAACTGATGTTAATATTAGTTGATTGAAAATGTAATAATGTAATAACTGAGGTTAACATTAATTGACTAAAAATGTAATAATGTAATATGCTTTTCTCAATGGCAAGCCATTAATAGTTCTATGGTAATAAATTAATTGAGGTCACATTAATAAATAAACATTAATCAAATCAATAAAATGTTAAATAAATATTTGTGAGAAACTTGACCCCCTTTTCAAGTAGATTTAAGGTAGCTAAGAGTATTAAGAGTATGTAAAATAAATTTTTATTAAGGACAGTTTAATTAAGTCAATTTATAATTAAATTTATGTTGTACCACAAATGTTTATCATAGAGAATTTGGTAAACAGTGATTGATTGGATAACTAACAACACAAATAAAGATTTGAGTTTTAAAGAAATAATTGATTTAATGATGATTAAATTAAACATTTTATAAAAATAATTTCAAATATTATATTTTTATTACAACGATTTGAGGTTTAAATCAGCTATTAATTTATATTAATTTTCAAGATTTTCAAATTACTCTTGAATTTATTAAATTTAAAATTAACCAAATTTTAACTAAACTCAAGTACAAAGTTGATTATTCAACCAAAACAATTTATAATTTGGTTCAAATTTGTATGTGAACATAATATTTTAAGAACAGAACAAGTGCTACAATTTTTCAGTGATATAAAGAAAATAAAAATGAAACATTAAACAGGAAATTCTTTATTTCCGTGTATTCATCAAGAAGACAACATTAAAAATAATTAAATGTGACAACGAATAAAATAATGTATCATAACTTTCGTATTGTTATACAAGTAAATTTTATTCAATGTTTACACACATGTACAATTTATGTAACTTATAATCAACAAATTTATATATGTTTAATTTTAAAGAATGGTCAAAGGTTAATATGACGCAACTCTTGCACAGTATGGGATTTGCTTCTATCAAAATTCATTAAATTCATTTAAGATATAAGCAAATGAGGGGTATTGTAATGATATTGATTCAGATCAATCTAAAATATATAAAAAGTCATGGATGAAGGTAGTTTTTCTTTAAAGTATCATATGTAGAGTATCCTTTTATGATTCATCCATGAAGAAACACGCGCTTCTCAGAAATAATGTGAAAAGGATTTTACTAGTAAAATATATTTTTTTTATACAATATTTCCTGTTAAAGGAACAACTACGCAGTATTTGGCTAAGACGCCACATTCTCTATAACAATAAGAAGCTAGCCTTCACAACACCTGTCGCCAGAACTCTTTCTATTAGTTAGTTTTCACACTGTTGACGAGGGGAGAAATATGCAAGGGGTATGTCATATATAAGCCATTGTGCGTATGCTTAAGGCATCTCCACACACAGCCACACGCACAATCCGCGCATTCCCGCAGACACGCACAAGTCAGTCAGAGCCACACACTGGCAGTCGCAGTTTAACACAGTATAAAATAACTTACATTAACATCACAAGTGTGCATTGATATCAAGAATTTAATTGGAGTATGTATAAGTAATTAAAATATGTCATTTAAATAAACCATGTGTGAATCAACAGCCATCAAAAGTTCTCTTTGATTAATTAATTATACCGTTCTAATTAGTGCTCGACCACGGAGCTATAGACAGCTGGTTAAACGGTATCTTTTCCGTACAGTGATAATAGGCGCTCGGCCACGGAGCTATAGACAACCTAAACATCATCACAGCATTATTATATCCGTAGTGTTTTAATCGACGCCCGACGCGGCTCGATTAATTCCATAGTGTTACACAGTCCACCCGATCGGTATTCAGTCAATGATATCTCAGTTATTTGCAGTCCAGTCTAACGAATACTCCTAAAGAATTGTGACCTCAGAAACTGGTCATAAAATATTTAATAATTAATTTACAAGTTTATTTCCAATACTCGTGTCACTTACGTTTAAACCGTTGAAGCACTGGCATTGTAGATTTTGATCCAACACTCTCAAATGTTTGAAAAGTTTTGGTAAATGAAATGGCGGCGTGGCGGGGTAAGGGATTATAGCTACCTGGACTATTGTACTCGGAGAGACGGCAGCTCTTAGCTCTCAACCTATCTTTATCATGAGGAACATTTTGCAAGTGAGTTGTTTTAAATAATTCTCACTTGGAAGCGAAACCCAATCAAAAGCCACCTTTTAAAAAGGGAGAATTTTTTTTTTAAATTTCCAGGGGGGGGAAAAATATGGGGGTATTAAATTTGCCATTGGCGTTTTTAGGCTTCCAAACCGCCCCGCAAAATGGTTCCCCCAACACCAAATCACCCCCCTAATCCCTTTTTCCCCCGTGTCTTTTTTCTTTTTGGGGTTTTTAATAATTAAATTTTCATTTAAATAACCGGGAAATCAACCCCTAAAAACTTTTTTGAATTAATTTCCCTTTTCTAAAGTGTCAAAACAAAAAGGGGTAAGGATTTTTTAAATTAAAGGGTCGGGGGGCTTGAAAAAAACATCAAATTTTTTTCCCTTTTTTAAATGGGCCCCCCCCCTTTTAACATGTTTTAAATAAATCGGTTTCCCAAAAGATTTCTTATTTTAGTAAAATATCAAAATTTCCTGAAACCAAAAAAAAATTTTTACAATTTTTTTAATACGGTTCCTTACGAAAACCTTGGAATTTTAGGTAAAAAATTTTTGAAAAGTTTTTTAAAAAATCCCCTTTTAATTATACTTGGTTTTTTAAAAACTTTAATTCACTATTTTACAAGGGAAACATTTTTGTTTTTTAAAAAATTCCCATTCCTTTTTTTAAATTTGTTCCCCCCTTAAACGAAAAATTTGTCTTTAATTTTATTTTTTTTGTTTTCCTTTTTTTAACCTCCTTGAAAAGTTAGGAAAAAAAAGCCTGGAGGGGGGCTTTCCCCGGGAGGGGGCAAAATTAAAATGGGGAATTATAATTTTTTAATTGTTTAAATGGTCCCCCCTGGGGGTCTTTTTTATTTAAACCCCCATTTAAAAATTTTAAAAATAACTTTGGGGGGGGGGGCCGCCTTTTTTGGCCCCTTTGGAGAAAAAAAAGGAGAACCATTTTAAGGGAAAACTGGGAAAAAGGAATTTTGCGGAATTGCGCAATGACAAAGTTCAAAAAAAAACCGGTGGAAAAAGGGGGGAAAAATGCTAAAAAAAATTCATCGAAGGGTGGGCTGCCGGAATATTTTTTTGGTGGGGAGGAGTGGGGAAAGGATTTTTTTTGAAAAATTTTGGGGGTTATCCGGGGGGACATAATTTAACGGGTTTTTTCCGACACTTTTTTGGGGGGGAAAAAGCCTTGTACAAGGTTTTTTAATCAAAAAAAGTTATGGAAAATTGAATTGAGGGGTTTCCAAATTTAACCATTTAAACAAAATATTTTTAGGGCCCCTTTTGTAAAATAAAAGGGGTTTCGTTTTATTTTGACGGGTTTCCCCCTGCAAAGGGGAATAAAATGTTAAATTTTTATTTATTAGTGTTAAAAAATAATTAAGGGGGAATTTTAGGGGTTTAAAAAGGAAAAATTCAACCCAAAGGGGGGGTTAAAACAAAGGGTGGTGGCTTAAAAAAGGGGGGCACCAAAGATGGGGCCTGCCCATGGGGGGGGGAACCCCCTTTAGGCGGGGGGGATAAATCTTGTGGGGGGAGGGGGGGAGTGGGGGGGGGTAATTCCCGGGGAAAAAGGGCGGGTTTTAAGTTTTTAAAAAGGAAAAATTGGTTTTTAATTTTTTAAAAAGTCTTGAAATTAAAAAAAACCAATTATTCCCCAATTTAAAAAATTTTAAAGTAGGGTGTCTGAAAAAAAAATTCCCCCCAATTTTAACAATTTTTGTTTTAGTATTTTAAATCGGTCCCTACCCCTGATTGGGGGCCCTATTCGGTGAACGGTTTGGCCTTTTAAAAAAAATTAAAAAGAACGGGTGACTTTTATTTAGAAAATTAATTTTTTAAAAAACACAATAATTTTTTTGATAAAAAAACAAAAAAATTGAATTGGGGAAAAAATTTTAAAAAAATTTTTTAAATTTAAAAAAAAAATAGACAAAAAATATAAAAGTAAAACCCCAATATAAAAGGGGAAGGTTACTTAAAAATATGGTAAAAAAATTAGTTGGAAAAAAATTATTTTTAACTGAAAAAGGTTCAAATTAAAAATTTTAAAAATTTTAGTTTAAAATAAAAAAAATAGTTAAAAAAATACATAAATAAAAAATTTTGGTAAACAATTAAAATACCCTTTTTAAAAAAAAGTTTAAAAAAAAAATTTGAAACTAAAATAATAAATTAAAAAAAACAAAGTTTCATAAAAATTAATCAACAAAGATAAAAATTTTAAATTATTAAAAATTTTTAGGGGTTTTTTGGAATTGGGGCCCCTTTTTTCCCCTATTTTTGTTAAATTTGTTGATTCTTGGTAATTTGAAAAAAAATGTCCTTAACGGGGAAGTTTTATTTTAAAACGAAGGGTATCTGGGGGTTTTTTTAATTCATTATGCTAAAAAACTTAGTTTCTCCAAAATTTAAAATTTAAAAAAAACAATTAAATCTTTTTAAAATAACGGTCCTTTACTTTTCCCTTGCTATTTCCAAAAGGAACAAAGGGTGGAAAAGGGGAGGAAAAACCCCACCCCTTTTTTTGGGGGAATTTTAAATTAAAATTTTCCACCCAAAAGGTTTCACCTTTCCAAATCGACCCAAAATTTTTAATTTTTTTAAACCCCCCCCTTTTGAGTGGTTTTTTCAAAAAAAAAAAATTTCCCGGGAATAAGAAACGGCGGTTCATTTCCGTCCGCAAAAAAAAAGAAGTTAAAACCTTTTTCAAAAATTTTTTTTTGGGGGCCTTTAACATGAAAATATCAAGTTTCCCGATTATGAATTTTTTAGTTTTCAGTTTTTTAAAGAAAAGTATGCTAAATTCAGTCCTTCCATTTGTAATAAATTAATTTTGAAATAATGAGAGCTGTAAAAATTTTTAAAATTTTGGGATTAAAAACCCACTTTTTTTTAAAAAATTTTTAACATCTTTTTTTAATTTTCACAGTTAATTTCAAAATTTTTTTTCGGGAACCTTTTTTTCTTTTTGAGAGGAAAATTTAGGGGGTTTCTTGGGGGCAAGAAATTTTTATTAAATATTTAATTTTTTTTAATTCCTCCCCCAAATTCCCAAAAAAAATTTTTTACTCCTTGGTTTGGAGAAAAAAAGGGGAATCTTTTTTGGGGACAAAAAGGTTAAATTCGAATTTGGAAAGAAAAAGAAAAAAGAGGGGGGGAAGCGTGGCCTTTTTCATCGGGGGGGGCCCTTGAATTTTTTGCTATTTCCAGGCTACATGGGGGTTTTTTGAATTTTTTTCCATGCGAATTTCCCGGGTTAATATCTCCAAAAAAAGAATTTTAATTGTTTCTAGGAATCATATTAGGATTTGTGGGAAAAAACGTTTAAGAGTAAAATAATTTTTTGGGGGTTTTTTTTATTTTTTTAAGTGGGTTTTTTAACGTTTTACGTTTTTTTTCATTATCTTTTAATTACAAAAATTTTTGTCTTTTGGTTTTTATTTTATAGGGGACTTGTGTGTTAAACTTTGGGGGAACTTTCCTTACTTTTTGGGAAAATATTCCTCCTTAGTGTTATCCGAATTTTTAAAACACCAAAGGGAGTTTCCTTGGGGGGGGCTGTTCCCCTTTGTTTTTGGCCCGGAAGGGGAAAAGTTTTTCACGGTATGGGTGTTTTGAATTTGTTAAAAGGTTGTTGGATTTTTTAATTGCGTATCAGAAAAATTTGATTTTAGTATTTGTTCCAAAACTTTCATATTTTTTCATATTTATTTTTCACCCCCCTTGTTGTTTTAAGCTATTGCCCCTGCTTTACCCATAAGATAAACTTTCGGATTTTTTTTAACAAAAACAAAAATTTTGTTTAAAAAAAGGAAAAGCAAAATTTTTGATTTAAAAAAGAATAAAGGGGAATTTTGAGCAAACAAAATTAAACAATTTGGGAAATTGGGGGGAAAAAAATTTTTGGGGGCAAAAAACATATTTAATAAAACGGAAAATTAAAAGAAAAAAGTAAAAAAAAATTGTTGATAAAAAAAATTGGTTAAAATTTAAAAACAAATTATTTTAAAGAAGAAAAAAATTTTTTTAAAAATATTTTTCAAAAAAACTTAAAAACCAATGGAAAAAATTTTTAAAAATATTTTTTTATGCTTTTATTTTTTTTAAACCCTTTTGAGATTCAAGAAGTTCTTTTTCACTTTTGGTTAATTTTTTTAAATTATTTTCTGTTTTTTTGTTTCCGTCCAATTTTTAATACATAGTTTTTGAATTTCTTATTTTTTCCCCAAAAACTCTAAGGAGGGTTTTTTTATATCCCTTACTTCCCCCAAAAAAGCTTTTCATTTTTCCCCTAAAGAGTTTTTTAAACCCTGTTTGATTGAAATTTTTTTCAAAAAAAAATTTTTGAGATTTTAAAAAAGGGGGTTTCTTTCATTCCCGAAAAATGGGTTTAAAAATTAAAAAACCCCAATTGAAAAGGAGGATAGGTTTAAAAACTGGTTTTTGGGGGGTTTTTTGGGGGAATAAAAATGTTGCTAAACCCAAACCCCAAAACTGAAGTCTTGAAGCTTTTTGATTGGGGCATGTAGTTGGGTTTGGGGTTTAAAAGATTTTGTAAGGAAAAAAAACCTTTTTTTAATTTTTCAAACAAAACCTTGTAGGTTTTTAAAGAAACCCCGCATCGGGGGAGTACAAAAACAGTTGTATTGCCCATTTTTTAACATTTTGAAAAAACCCCGGAATGGAGGCCCTAAAAAAAAACTTATTTTAACGGATCGTTGGGCCCAGTTTTAAATTTTCCCCCGGGAAATTTTGGAAACGGATGCCATTATAGAATTTTTTTTCCCAATACAGGCCCTACTAAAATTTTTATAAAACCCGTTGCGATTCCCCGTCTAAAATTTTGCCCATTAAAAATTAATTTTTTTTATTTCCCTCTCTTGGAAAAAATTTTGGGGGGGATTTTTAAAATATAATTTTCCATTAGTTCCTTTTTAAAGGCGCAGTTTTTTTTAAGGGGGACCCCTATCTCTACAGAATTACCCAAAAATTTTTTCCTGGGGAATTTTTTAACCAAAAAATGGAAAAATTTGGGGACGTATTCAAATTTTGGGGGAAATTCCAAAAAATTTTTTAAAGAAAAACTAAAAAACCCCTTTTCAAACCCCAAAAAGTCAATTTTTTCCAAATGTAGGTCCAGGGAAAAGTTTTTACAAGGTTTAAACTTTGAATTTTTGGGGGTGGAGATTCAAACAAAAAAATTTCATTTCCCTTCCAATTTTGAAAAGCCGAATGGGCCCCTTTGTTTAAATTTAAAAAATTTGGGGTTTTGGGGGAAAAATTTTACCCATTCCCGCCTACCCGTAAAAAAAACTTTTGATGTTCTCGTTTCCCCCAACCAAACATTAAGGGGTTAATTGTTCCCCTTCAAAAGCTTTTTGGGTTAAAAATTTCAAAAGGTTTTTGGGGTTTTACAAGGGTTTTTGGGGGTTTTCTAATTTTAAAATTTTAAAGGGGGGGGAACCAGAAGTAAACTTTCCGTTTTGCAAAAAGGAATTTTTTTCGTAAAACAACAAAAAAAAAGGTGGTGACCCTCCTTCCCCTGACATTAAAATAAAGTTTTTTTTAATTAAATCGTGGGGCCACTCCTTTTTTCCCCAGCTTTTGGGGGTTCCAAATTTTCCCCCCTCAACAATTTTTAAAAACTGGGGGAAATATTTTTTAAACCCCCCAAACCCCGGGGAAAGTTTTAACTTTTCCCCCCTTCTGTTTCAAATAAAAACTTTTTATTAAAAAATTTTTAAAATTTAAATAAAATTTAAAAAAAAAAAAAATAAAAAAAAAAAAAATTTTTTTTTGAAAATTTAAAAAAAAAAAATTAAAAAAAAAAAAAAAAAAAAATTTTTAAAATTAAAAAAAAAAAAAAAAAAAAATTTTAAAAAAAAAAAAAAAAAAATTTTAAATTTTAAAAAAAATTAAAAAAAAAACTTTTTAAAATTTTTTAAAAAAAAAAAAATTAAAAAATTTTAAATTTTTCAAGAAAAAATTAAAAATTTAAAAAAAAAAAAAAATAAAATATTTTTTAAGAAAAAAAAAAAAAATTAAAAAAAGAAAAAAAAAAAAAAACAAAAAAAAAAATAAAAAAAAAAAAAAATAAAAAAAAAATAAAAAAATTTTTAAATAAAAAATATTTTAAAAATTATTTTTTAAAAAAAAATAAAAAAAAAAAAATAAAAAAAAAAATTTTTAAAAAAAAAAAACCCCAAAAAAAAAAAAAACAAAAAAAAAAAAAAAAAAAAAAAAAAAAAAAAATTTTAAAAAAAAAGGGGGAAAAAAAAAAAAAATAATTAAAAAAAAAAAAAAAAACCAACAAAATTTTAAAAAATTAACCAAAAAAACCCATTTATCCTTTTTCGATGTATATGAATGGTCTTTACTGGAAAATTCTGACATCAATGGTTTTGTCGAAATACAAAATAGTCATTGTGTGGTCACGTGGTGCAAACTGGAAATTCCCATTAGGGGGGGGAAAAATAAAGGACCCCTCGTTGTGAACAAGACAGACACGTTAATACCTGAGAGGGGTCACAGCTAAGAGTCAAGTTTTCACTGGGGCAAGATTGGGGAAGGATTACTGGTTGTGAACAAAGATAAAAACCCGTCAATTGGGGGTGAAGGGGGGGTTGAAACAAGATACACAAAAGGCCCGGATAGTGCAAATTTAAAAAAATAGCTACCCATGTTGGGAAAAACTAAACAATTTTTGAGGGGGGTAGTAAAAACGAAAAATAGGATAGAAAATATAATGGGCAGAAAAAATAATTTAATTTAAAAATCCCTATTACAGAAATTTTTTGGGAAAACCCCCCTTGGAAGATTTCATAAAAACTTTTAGGGGGCTCGAAACCCAGTTTGGGAACCATTTCTCTATGGATTATGAACTAAGCCTTTTTGGCTGGAAAAAAACCGTAGAAAAAAATTCAAAAGTATTTCTTTGAAGTCGTCGGAAACTTTTATTTATTTTTTGTTTTATTTATTATTGAAAAACATCAAAAATGTTCCCGCAGGTGCAGATAACTTGACTGATGTATTAATTTATTAAAACTTTTTTAGTAACTTTAGTAACAAACTTTACTATTCCCTACAAAAATATATATGGAACCTTTTACCAAAAATTGAAAAAGAGAAATATCTTTGTTAACCAAAAGAGAATAAAATCAAATTAATTTTTAAAGGCCTGTATTAAAAGTTTATTATTTTTTAATTCAGAACTTATTGGTTTTATAAATATCTTTTTCAAAAAAAAAACTTTTTATCTTTAATAGTACTAAAATTTTACAATAATAAGTGATTACGTATCTCAAATAGTTGGGGAAAAAATTTATGAAAATTTAAAAATTCCCCTATATAAAGGACTCTCAAAGTCATGTTCACGAGAAAATTTTAACTTTGGGTCATCTTTTTTATATGATAAAGAGTGTTAAAAATAAAATTTAATTATATTGTTAGAGCGAATCTCAAGAAAATAGTTTTTTCTTTTTGGTCTTTCAAAAAGCCCCCTTTAAAATTTAGGGTTTAATCCTAATTCCAAAAACCCTCGGGGGGGCCCTTTATGAAACCCAAGGTACAAACTGTCAAGGGAAATTTGCAAAAACAACTTTTTTTGTTTCGAGGATTATAAAAGTAGATATTTCCCAAAAAATCTCGTTTTCGAATTTTTAACGATCAAAATTTTCTCGCCCCAAAGGGTTTCCCGGAGAAAGTGAATATTTTTTACAAAGCTTAGTTCCCGCAGGGGTTTGTTCACCTTTTGCTTGCCGTTTTTTTAAACCCGCTTCGATTGGGAGTCGAGGTTCAAATCTCATCTGGTGAACTGAATATTTTCCGTTAAAAAAAATAAAATTATATATGGGGTTTTTCCACAAATAATAGAATTTGGGTTTTTTCCATTTTCCTCTACGAAAAGCGTGCTCACTACCTCTTAGCTCCCTTTCCCCAATCTCGAAAACAGTTTAACTTTTAAATTCTTGTTTAATGAAAAAAAAAAAATAAAAATTGTTCCAGAGTGTTTTAATCCTATTATAGCTATAAATTAAATGTTTTAAAGGGAAACGTGCTTTACGAGTTGTTTTTAAAATTTAATTTTTTTTTTTAGATCTTGAATACAATGTTTTTGTTAGTATGGTGTTCTAAACATTTAAACAGTAGGGCCTTTTTGTAAACAAAAGGGGCATTACATTTTTACTTTTCTTTTTAAATTTGAAGTAAAATTAAAAAAGACCTGTTTCAAAAAATTTGACCTCTTTTCTGATTCATTAAATTTTTTTAAGATTTTCCCCAAATTTTTTAACAGTTTCACAAGTGTGGTTTTCACTTTATTTTTTTCTATCTTCTATAAAAACCAATTGTGGTTCATTTTTTTAAATTTCTAGCCCCCCTTATCCAGTATTTAAATAATTTGCGCAAGTAGCGACTTAAAAACTATGTCACTGAAAAAACCCCAAAAAAGAAATGGCTTATTTTTTTAAATATAAGAAACAAAATTTTTTTTTTATTTTTTTTCCTTCGTAATAGAAAAAAATAAATAAAATGTCCAATTGATGTAATAATGATTTTCCAAATGTAACTAATAAAAATTGTCTTTGATAGGGATTCGCCCCCTTTTGCCCTTTTGACTTTAGGTCATCTATAAAACACCTGTTTACAGCTCAAAACTCATCATCATCCTTGGGATACTGTCGTATAGCTGGGTTGGGTTATTATTTGATCCTCTTAGAGCAATATTCATAATACCCCCAGGTAAAGAAGATATTAAATTAAGGTGTTTAATATGTTAATATTAGTTATTGTAATATGACGCAATAAAAAAAGGGGTGAAAAGAAGTGGAGTAGACTATAAAGTTAAAAAAGCTTAAGTCATACAAACTAAATCATTTGAAAAATGCGTGTTAATATAATACTTTCTAGTATTCATTGTCAAAACAATTTGTGACTTCAAAAAGTCTAAATTAATAAACAGGGGAAAATTTCATAGTCCATGCTCCTCTCAAACGTTGATTGCACCATTTGTTCTGCTTGCTAGAAGGTTTCCCCCCCGGATAAACAGGACGGTTAAAAACCCCTGAACATCCAGAAGGAGGGGTCTTTTGAAATAATTTTATACTGGTTAGTGGGTATTGTTGGGTTACTCTTCAATTGAACCCCAAACTTGAAATACACTTTGCTTTTTAATAAAAAAACTTTGTAAGAACGTTATTTACATAATCGTCAACAAGATTTTTCTTCAAGACCTGGGGTTTCCTATCAAGGTTTATAAATATAAACCCAAAACTTCCCCCCTTGCTTCCCAAAATCTGAGGGATACAACTACATAAACAAAGTTGAAAGGATTGGGGTTAACTGGGGAATGTAAGGGAACCCTTGAAAGGGCTAAAAATTATTAAAGGGTTTTTGAGAGGGGTCGGTGTGGTGATCCATAACTACAGTTTAAAGCCTCAGTGAGGGATATAATAGTACACTTGGAAGAAAGATTTGCAAAACCCGATATGTCCACCAAATCAAAGGGGAAGATTTCTAAACCTAATTTAAACTTAGGGCACGAAAAAAAATAACCTTTAATTGGAAAAAGTTATTTTATTTTGGTAAATTTTAAAGGGACCGTGAATGGAAAAAATTAAAAAAATAAATATGTAAAAAAAATATACAAAAAAAAAAATAAAAAAAAACTGGTGTTAAGATGAAAATAAAAGTCATAAAATACAGCAGGGAAATTTTGAGTTTTTAATTTTTTTTTTTTCCTTTTTATTTCATAGTAGGGGTTAAGATAACATGCCTACTAAAAGTTTAAAACTTTTGGGAAATTTTAGCCAACCCAAACAAAACTGAGTCCCAATAAATAAAAAAATTTCGTGAAAAAAGGTTATAAAAAGCTTTTTTGGGTTCCTTTCTGTAGGGTTTTATGTCATCTTCATTTTTTTTGGGGCCCCTAAAAACGAATAATATGAATTAACAAAGATAAGTTAATAAAAAATTATCAATTAAGTAAAAATTAAAAAAAAAAAATAATAAAAAGAGAGGGTGGGTTGGGTTAGTAAAAATTGAAATCACACCCACACATACCACACAAAATACACAAACTGTTCCCACATAGCCCTCCTCTTTCACACTAACTCTTCATCAACAAAAATGGTTAACTAACTTTATTTAAAGGAAAAAAACTTTTCAAGTTCTAGAATAATATGTATAAAAAAGGGGCCTTCCCAATGCAAATTAAGTCTTAAGTTTTTTTTTAAGAACTAATTTATGTAAAAAGACGGGTCAGTGGCCAAAAGGTTTAAAAGGCATACGCTTGTGTTAGACTGCTACTGAGGGCAAGGACATCAGGGTTCTAACCCTTTTGGGTCTTTTTGAGGGTTTTTTTTCTAAATGGTTTCTCAGTCCCCTTCCTGCAAATTGGGTATTTACCAAAAAAAATCCTTTCTCCCCTTTACCTCATTCGAAAAATTTTTAATATATGCGTATAACATGAACAAATGTACCTCGCTGATAAAAAAATAAATAAATAAAAAAATAAAAAATTATTGAAGGTTAGCTTAGTTTTATTTTTTAAAATTAATGCTACCAAAAGCAAAATCAAATAAAACACTATAATATTACATATACATGGGTGACCTCTAGCTCTAAAAGACTAGACTAAACTTCACAATGATGAGCTATGTTAATTAAAACCCCCCAAATGAATAATTTATAAGAAAATTTCGAAATAAAAACATAAAAAAAAGCTTTATCAGACGCAAACACACACAGGCAAATCTTTAAAAGAGTTTTTAACCCCCAAATTTAAATAATAATAAATATAAAACCCCCCAAATTCCTATTTTGGGTAAGCACACAAACTACTCCATTCACGGTGGGAAAATTACCTTAAAAGGTCTTTTTTTCCAATTTTTACTAATGTGTTTTCTGGTAGGGAAAAGGGGCCTTTCGAAAAAAATTTCCCTACGGTGAACGGACTTTGGGTAAAAATGTGTATACTGGTTTGGGGTGGGGGGAAAGTGGGAATAAAATCCGGGCCAGATGTATGTGGTGGCCTTCCTTTATGGTTTTACACTTCCTTTCATGTAAAAGCGAGCTAAAATCCTTATAGTTCTTCTTCTGTTACTTAGCAATTTAGTACAGATAAATGTGGAAAGCCCAAAAGTTGTAAGAAATAAAATTTTTAGTACAAAGGTGTTAACAACTTTTTCACGATTGCTTATGAGTATTTACATTGCATTGTTGTTAGCAGGTTTGGTAGTTTTTCTTTGTAAAAAAAAAAATAAAGTTTTAAAGTTTTTTAGCAAAGTTTTTTCATGATTACTGTTAATTTTTTTAAGACTAAAACAATGGTTCGCGGGGGAGTGAATTTTTATCACATCTTGTATTTTTTGGTGAGGAATTTTATTTTTTGTTAATAAACTTTTCTATGCCACAATTTTGGGTGAGCTATTATTTAAAGCTTTTTTTTCATTAATATAAACCAAAAATTGGTAGGGCCAAGGATACCAAAAATGGATGTTGTTAGCTTTATAAAGTTTTAATTTAGCACATTGATAAAATTTTGTCAGGTTTTTTGTAATATTTTTATAGGATAATCTCTCATCAGCTGCTTTTTGGGCTTTTTTGAGGGTCTGTGAGTTACTGTGTCAGGTTTTTCAGAAGACCCATGAAAAAGCCAGAATTTATTTTTTTGTATCTATAGACATTGAATATAATTTAATAATGATTTTTTAAAGAGATATTGAATTTTCACAAAACCTACCCGAGCCTTAGTCAGTTGGTAGAAAGTTTATTATTGATTTAGGGTTTTGATTTTAATTCCAAGGCAGTTTAAAATTGGTGTTTTAAATTAAAGTAATGAATTGTAGATATTAATTTATAAAACAAATTTTTTTCCAAAGTTGTGTGCTGATATTCAGTTATTTGGGGAAAAGTGCATTTTAATTGCCTGTTTAAATAAATAAATAAAGTTCATTAAACAAAAACTTACTCTTTTTGGGTTGGCTTGGTTCATTCCAAACTTACAGAATTATGTCACCTTCCCTTTTTTGATTTATTAACCCACCCCCCTCTTAAAACCCTTTCTGTTTAAGGGTATCCTAGTTTTTTATCCACCTTTTGCGTCTAGGCCTTTTTTTGGGTTTCAAAATTTTTTTTTAATTTGGTAGTTTGATTTGGAGTCTAGTTTATATTTTATTAAATTTTGTTTAAATTGAATAAGATTGTGGTTTTTACGACTTTGCTAATACACCTTTTATATTTGAATAAATTGACTTATTTAGTGAATTTATAGTTAAACTGTGCATTTTATAGTTGTATTGTTTTTTGATTGTTAAATGTGCATGTGAGAATGGGATTTTATATTGATAGAAATTTAAAAATTAATAAAAAACCAAAAGGAAAAAAAAATAGATGATTTTTTAATCACATTGGGTTTGTTTAATTTATTTATTTGTTTGAAAATTTTTGTATTTAGTAGCATTTTTTCATTATTTCTTCTTTTTTTGCAGTCAATTGGTGGTTATAATAGTTTTTTTTTAAATGTCTATTAAATATCTTTTTTTTCAAGAACTATTTTGTTATTTTGCTTTTAAGTTAGGACTTAAATTTAAAAAATTTTTCATTTTTTAAATCGATTTTGAATATTTATTGATTGTTTGATTGTTTCCCTGGGATTTGGGGACTTGAATTAAAGAGCTTTCTTTTCAAAATTCTTTTTGAATTTTTGATTTATTTCGTTGATTGATTTATAGGTTTTGGGGGGGTAGTTAGATAGAACCAAATAATTTACTATTAAGAGCCTTTTTCACCCTTCAGATATATAAACACTGGTAGGAAATTTAGCTCAAACCAAAATACCCATTCTTTTAAACTTTTTTAAAAACAAAAAAAAAACATTTAATTTTTTTAATAAAAAAAACAAAAAAAAAAAAAAAAAAAAACTTTTTTACCCAATTTTTTTCAAATAAAAACCAAAAACCACTTTAAAAAAAAAATTTTTACTAAAAAAAAATTTTTTTAATTTCCTTAAATCTTGAATGGTTATAATATTTAATTCCTGACAATAAGTTTGGGGTTATCAAAACTAAAATTTTTCCAAAAAAAACTTTTCCAAACAATTTTGGCGGTTTTTGCGGGTTTTTTTAATGAAGAAAAAAAACAGGTAAATGAAAACTATTTTAAGGCAGTTTTGCCAACCTTAAACAAAATTTCAAAAAAATTTGTTTCTTTTTTTTGTTCCGAATAGGTATAATATATTTTCCCCAATACCCCAAATATTTAAAATTATAAACCTCCGAAGATCCTATTTTTGGAGTTGCAAAATCATTTATGGCCCCTTTAACGGAAAAATTTGTTCTATTAAACTAGTATCTGCTGTTGACTAGAGACAGGGTGGGGTGTTGCGGGCGATGATTGGAAAATTTTTGACACCAATCAATTTGAATTCTTAACTTTGTTTCTTGTAAATACTTTGTTGGCTTTTAAATTTGATGCCACTTATTAAAACAAAAATATGATTGAGGGGATATAATTTTCCCTTTTGTTAGGCTTGTAACAAGTCAAAGAAATTAAATTTTTTATATATGATAAAAAATTTTTAAGTATGAACAAAAATTGATGAATTTCTTTGAAATTAAATTAATTGGGAATAAAAATTAAATTTTTATTACATGCTTTTTTTTTCATATTTTTAAAATTATCTTGTGTATGTATATCTTTCCAAATACAAAAAATTGTTTTTTTTAAACGTGCTCACTAATATCAAGAAAAAAATGTTGATTAACGTAAATTAAAAATTTAAAAAGGTTCTTACCATATCAACCAGAGAAATATATATAACTTCCTGCTGAAAACCCCAAAATAAAGTTGAGCTCTCAAATCTCCCAAGAAATTCCAAAACAAGCCCAAAAGCAAGTGAGAGAAGACAGAAAGTTGTATTTTAAATGTTTGTTTATGCGCACCCCAGCTGTAATAGAATAGCAACTCACCTACAAAAATAAGTCAATTTAGATCTTATGGCAAAAAATTTATAAAAATTTAATACTTTTTTCTTACAATGAGGGTAAGGTTTTTGGGAAATTTACAAATCAAAAACAAGTTAAAAATCAATGATAGAAAAATTTTACATTTTTTTAAAGGTAACCTTCACTATAAAATTTAACTTTAATTTTTTAGAATTACTTTGGAGCAACTTTCAGAAAAAAAAACATTTTTTTTGCAGTGAACATTGATGTATTTTGTTAAATTTTTAGTTTTTTCTATGTATTAATATATCTTAAAACCCTTTCCTCACCTCTACAGACACTTGTGAATGTGGGGAATGCCAGGCCTCCACCGGGTTCGGATTCCCGTTAAACTGTGGGTCCTTCTTTTTAAATCTCACAATCACCCTCCCATTACACTTACGTAAGTGCGTAAAATCCAAATGGGTAGAAAGACGCGTGCTAATAATAATAATAAAAATAATAATAAAAATAATAATAATAATAATAATAAAATAATAATATATTAAAATTGAAATGAAGATCTTTTATTTAGTATGAATGTTAAAAGTTTCTTTAATTTTTCCCAAAATCCACCTCAGTGGCGTAGCTGCTACGCGCCGTTTCATGTTGAGCTAGACTGCCGAGGATGGGAAAGATCAGGTTCCTCTTGGTCGGCTTGAACTTTTTTTTTTTCCTTTTCCCTAAAGGGTTTTACACTCCCCCTCCACGCAAATATGGGTTTCATTTCCTTTAAAATTTTAAACCCTTCCCAATTTCCTAAACCCATTAGTAATTACTCAACCATAAAACCCCTTGAGGGGGTACGGTGCCAAATCATAAAAAAAAAACTATTCTGACAGATTGTCAATCTTTAAGAAAATTGTGGTATACATCTAAACCCCTCCAACCTCTTTCACGTACATTGTCAAAAATTTTTTTTATTTTTAAATTTGTTAACATATTACAAGGTAATTTAAATTTTTGGGGTTTGTTCAGCAAGAAAACTTTTATGTTATCACTTACCAATTATTTCAGGCGACATGCTCCTCAAGGTAAGGAAAAATGGGAATAAACCTTGCTGTAGTACGAGGGCTCGTTAACACAACTTCGGCAATTTAAAATGCCCCCAGAAAATATTTTGGTGTGAAAACCGGCCACAGAAATCCCCGTGCATTACCAACTTGATATTTACAATTGAAAATGCACCCTCAGATAATGCCCCAGTGCCAGATAAAAAAAGTTTACAAGAATTGAAAGCACGTGAACAAACCCTATTGCTGCCCCAATCGCGATAATAAATAAAGGGGAAGCAGATAAAAAAAAGATAAAGTGCTGTAAAGTTTCGGGAAAGAATGCTATAAAATTGAAAATTTACCCCAAAACATAAACAGACAACATAAACCAGCCAAAATGGTTAAAGTGGGTTGCTAAACAAAGGGATGAAATAAAGGGTTACAAAAATTTTCTAAATAGATAAAAATGTCAAATACTTAAGTTCACTAAACTTTTTTTCATTAGGGTTTTATCTGCTAAACAATTAAAATTTTTGGGGAAAATGTTGCAGCTAGTAGGGTGTAAGATGGATAAACAGGGAATAACAAGATGGTTTTTAAATTGACCTTATAAAAAGAGCTTTGTGAGTAATGTGCTTTTCGGCTGACAGTATTGATTTTTAGCTCTAGTAATTCAAAATTAAATTTGAACTGGTGGCCGTGTTAGGGACTGCGGAAAATGCAGCACCCTCTATTACAATTATATTATCGAAACTTTTTAAAACAATGAGTCTTTTTTCTTTAATTTTTCTTTATTTTTTTAGTACAATATAATTCCCTTAAATCATGTAGTCTTCAGTAAACATCCCCCAGTTTTTGAAAAAAATAAAAAATCTTTGTAGAAACTGTGCGATTCACAGTGCCAGCAACGTGGTGTTTGACTTGTGCGCATGCGCACATAGGAGGGGTTTGGGAAAAAGAGCGCGGTAGAGAGAGACTGTTGCTCTTTCAGTCCAGCCTTGGCTGATGGGAAGGAAGTTTTTTTTATTCGGCGAATGTTTTTTTTTAAAAAAAGTGTACCATATTCTTGAATGGATAAAGGTAAAAGAGTGTAAATAGATTATTATTCTGCTTTAGTATTCTATCTGATTTATTTTTTTCGTTTATTTTATTTAACAGAAAACTTTAACCTGGCCTTGCATCCCAAGAAAAAAAAATTCTGTGACTAAAAAGAAGTGTGTGACTATATGTGTGTTGATATAATGGACAGTATTCTTCCACTAATCACTACAAAATTATATCATTTTTTTGTGTCTTTTTTTTCGTTGGTTTTATGGCTTGGTCAAACATGAATTAGTCTTCGTTACTATTAACAAGGAGGTAAGGCCCTATGATTAAACAACTATTTTATCTGAAAATTTCTCATGATTTTCTAAAAATTGGGCCCCCTTTTTACCATAGTTCAATTTTGGGCCCCTATAAATTAAAATAGTGGGAAGCATTTGTATACTTGACGATGGTCGCTGTCTAAGGCAACACCATCATGTTTTAAAAAAGATGGCGAGACAGGTGACCGACGTTTGATTCCCGTTCTGGCTACTGGATTGATTTTCTCATCCCCCAGAATTTTCGGGTACACTTTCTACCTGTTCTAATCATATCAAAAGGAAAATTTGGTCAACCAACAAAAACCCTTTTTAATTTTATTTATTTTTTTTCCCCTCGCAAATGTTTTGGGGGATTGGGGGAAGTATCGGATTGCCGACCGTTAAATAAACATTATGGTGCTAGCCCCCCGGGAAAAAATTTAGGGCAAATCATGTTTGCACGCCGTCTAAATGTAAGTCACCTATTTCTTTGGGGGGGGGGGGGGGGGGGGGGGGGGGGTTAGAAACAAATCCCTGCCCCGAAAACTTTGGTAGTTCCTCACCCGTTAAAAAACGGAAAAATTTCTTAATCATCCCTAGCACTTTATCAAAATTTTTTATATATGTATGATGTTTTTTTAACATAAAGTAAAAGTAGTTCAATAATTTGCCTTTTGTTTGGGGAAAATAAATACATACATCTATAAACAAAAATTTAAAGTTATTTACTAAAGAATAAATAGGTCAAAAAAATATACGTGGCTTTGGGATTTTAACTTAAAATAATTTATTTCTCCAGTAAGAAAATGTTATAAATACAAATTTTAAGCCACATAACATCATGAACCATAAATAATTTTTGAATTTAAAAACTACCCCAATTTAAACTTGACATTTTATTTTCTAATTTATTCATTTTTTCATCCGGAAAATGACTGATTTTAATGTCAACGAGGCAACACAAAGATGTAAACCAAAAACGAGACCTTTTAATCAGTTGATAAGTGTCTTTCTTCTGAGCCAGGATTCCCAAATTAAATTCCGGGACGACCAAAAAATTTATCATTTGTGAATATGGTTTCTCCATTTAAGTATGAATTAACGGCTGGGGGATGAATGTTGTGTTATTTTTATTTAAGTTTTAGTTATAGTCGTGGCTGAATAATTAGTCAGTTCAAAAAATGCAGTTTAAAATTCAAATAAAAGAAAAAGCTTTGTTATTGGATTAGTTAAAAAATGTTTTTGACCTCTTTTGTAGTTCCGAAACATGGGTTTTAGCAATTTCAAAATCAAAATAAATAAAGGTTCAATTAAATTTATTAATAATAATGAAGAAACAACAATAACAAAACTTAAATTTAACAATTTTAATTTTTTAAATTTAAAAAAGGTAACTTCCCATTCAGAAGAAAATTCTTCAAAAATAACTGCAACACTTAACTGAAAAAAGTTAAAATCTTTATTTAATGCAGCTCCCAAGCAACCCATCAATAAAGTTATGAAGCGACACCAATAATAATCATCCATGCAACGTGCAATAGATTATCAATTTCTGCACAAATTTTTTTTGAATGTCTGTGGACCAAACGAAAAAAAAAACCGATGGAAAGGGTAAAAATTTTTTGATGAATATTTGAGTGAATATTCAAATTTTACATAAAATTAAAATTATACAGTTTATATAAAATAGCAATATATTTATTTATAAAATTAAAATAACCCTAATTATTAATACATTTAAATAAGTTATTGTTGTTTTATTAGCACCGCGTTTACTCCCTTTGGGTTATACGCATTACGCTAATGGTAATGGTAGGGGGTTTGAGGGGGGACTGAATTGTATCCACTCGGAATGGTATCCATTCCGTTTTTGTAGAAAACTGCTTTTGTGAAAAATCGGAAATTTTATCCACGGAAATATTCCACAAAAACTGGAATTGTATCCACCGGAAATGGTTCCATTCGATGTTTTGTAAAAAACTGCCCTTTTTGAAAAATCGGAATTGATCCCCAAATGGCCGACTTGGGTTTAAAAGAAGGAAGTTTAACCAAAAACTTTGTCACACTTTGGTAGAGGGGAGAAGGATGGAAATTTCTTAACTTACTAATTGTTACTAGAGTGTACCTTGTCTAAAAATATTTTCTTAAAAATGAGTATTCTTCTCTTTAAAGATTGCACTGATACAAAAAAAATTTAAATTTTCAAATTTATTTAATGTAAATTCCTTTTTTTGGGCAATACATTTTTAAAAAATTATAGATTCTATAATTTTTAAAAAGTAAATCAATTATTTTATTTGGGCCACAACTTTAACCACTATGTTAAAAAAATTTTTATTTAAAATCAGCTTGTATTTATTCAAATTAGTTTAAACGAGCACTGTTTTGAATTTGGTAAGAAAAAATTAATGTGAATTGGGAGCACTGCTTTTGCTCATGTCCAATGGCAGGGGGCTCTAGTGATGGGAAGATCGAGTTAAAAATGTCGACTACAATTTTTTTTGGGTTTGTAAATGGATTTCTCATTCTTTTCCCGAAATACTCAGGCAAAAATATTTCTCCCTTTTTTTATCTTAAGTATAATAACAATATTTGGTTGGAATGTTTAACTGTTATTTTAAAACAAAATCTTTTTTCCCATACAGTTAAAATTTTTTAGTCATACTCTTACAGTGCACGATTTAGAAAAATATGCAATCCCCATTCGACATTTTATCAATAATAAATCTATTACCAATAAACGGGAATGGAACTCAGGATGCCCAGCTGGGTTTTGGACACCCCCTACCAATGTGGTAGGTTGAATTTTATGCTGGTGTTTCGTTAAAAAATTCAGCCCCAAAACCCAAATTAAAAAGGTGACAGTTTTTCAAGCGATGTTCACCAAATTATTTCAAAACCTTTAAAATTATTATTTCCCCCACTATTTGGAAAATATATTATGCGTGATATTAATATATAGGGCTTTAGAAGCTGAAGACAATGTTTAAATTTTTTATAATTTTGGGTTTAAAAAAAAAAGGTTTAAGAATAAATTTTTTTAGTAATTTTTTGCGTTTCCCAGATGCATAGTGAAGATGCTAATAAATTTTGGGTGCTTTTTCGTATAAATAATTGGTTTATTTTTAAAACTACGTAATTGAAACTCCGTGATTAGAAAAAGTAACGTTAAAGGATACAAAGGGATAGAAAGAGACGTAATTCTATACGCGCATCTACTACAAACTAAGAGCAAACGACCTATCGGTATTCATTTTTTTGCTCCATAAAGTATAAAGGTTTTGTACATATTTATGATATTTAGATATTTTAGTAACAATTATCCACGAAAAAATTATACTGACAATTTAAAAATTTGCGTGTCTTATCAAATGTTAAAAGAAAAAAAATACTATAAATTTATTTCTCTCTCACCATTATATAAAAACGACAGCTAGAAAATTTCAGCACAGACGTCGAAATCAAATGTCATTGGCTGTTTTGACTGAGTTAGGTTAAACTTATTGAGCCTGTATTTCCATTCTTAGCCTAAATTATAGATTTAACCTAGCTATTTTTCGAGAATTAACATCTAAAAAAGATGATCAAGTCACATTTTAAAAAACTCCTAACCATAAAAAAGATTGAAAATGATAACATCCCCCACTAACTTTTGATGAGTATGAAGAGGAAAATGCCCCCTTCACTTGTATAAATTCGACCATTTAACCCGTGGGTGAAATGCGAGCTTAGTTCATTGGTTTTCCCAACCCTTTTTCCGGGGTTTTTAAAATAATTTTTGTTTGGAGACCTCGCAACCTCTTTTGGCTACAAAAAATAATCCCGGTTTTTTTTTTAGTTTTTTAATATTTTTACTAACAGGCTATACAAAAATTTTGCACACTATTTAAAAACCCTTGGATTATAAACATGTTTTTCAAAATTTTCCCAATGTGTTAGGGGGTGAAAAAAGGGTTTAAACAAGTTAAGTTTACCCAAAGTTGCGAGGAGGAAAAGTGGAAATGTATAGGAAAAACAATCTCAAACCCTCAGTAGAAAATGAATCCCAACCATAAATTTTAAAAAAACTACGTGCCGTTAAGCCCCGTTTTGATTTTTAATTTCCTATAAATAGATTATGCTATATTATTTTAAAGAAAAATGACAATATGTTTCAAAAGTGAATTAAAGAGCCAAGTGGGGTATTTAGAAAACTTGATAGCAACGCTTCTCGCCTAAAAACGAGACTCTTTTCAAAAAAATAAGTCAACAAGCAACTGCTTGAGTTAGGTAAAAAAAGAAAAAAATTTGTAGCCAAACTTTTTACTGTATTTGAATTTTGTCCTTCCTATAGTAATAATCAATTTTAAAAGTAAAAATAACATATAATCTCAACAAGCGTGTGTTACACCAAAAAAATGCCATGACCCTGAATGGGGGTTGCAACTCCCCGATTTTAAATCATTTTCTGTCACTCTAGACCTTAGCTCACTTTTTATCAGCACGTAAATGGTTTTATTTGCATCTCTTCATGAAAAGCGACGCCGGCTTCCCCGGGGGGAGTGGAGTTTGTAACCCTCCTGACAAGGTAGAAAAAAAAGGGAAGGTAGTCAGGAGGGGGTAAGAACTGTCGTGAGGCCCCATATTTATGCTTGAGTGCATTAGGTTAAGAATTGCAACCCTCTCAAAAAATTTTCGAATTCACCAAAGTAGGGAAAGTCCCCTTTAAAGAGGTACACGGCGTAGGGACAGATAATTCCGATAGAGTGTGGGACTATGGTTTTTTCGTGCCGTGACGGCCCGGTTTTTAAAAAGGGAGACAGTATCATTACCTCTCACTTTACTTAACTTCTCGCTTTGAGTAAAAATAAAAATAAAGGGAAAAAGGGGTTAGTAACCTAAAAAGGGGAATTTTTAAGAGAGGGTTTTTTGGAATACAATGCTACGTTTAAAAGGACAAATACTTTTAACTACGCCTAGCCCCAAAGGGTGGATCCAGGTCTATTGTGGGGTGAATGGGTTTCACAAGGGTCCTTAGGAACCTTTAATTAAATTTTGATTTAAAAAAGATTTTTTAATTTAAAAATATTTTAATTATAAATTTGGAGTTTTAAAAAATAGTTGAAATTAAAAAATTAAATATTTAAAAATACTTTAAAAAAAGAAAACAAAAGGGGAAATCAATTTGTTTTTTTTAAAAAACAAAAAAAACATAAAACAAAAAGTCCCGTCACAATAAAAATAATAAATATACCTTTACTGGGTTAAAATGTTTTATAATTAAAAAAAAAAAAAAGTGATTTTAATACTAAATTAATTAAATATTGGAAAAATTTTAGTTTTTAAACCCCTTTTTTTTGTTAGAGTAAATTTAAAGAGATGTTGCCTAATTTTTATTAGGTCGTGTAGGTGATAGGTGAGGAAAGGGGTTAGTAAGTCATTCTTTACAAAATTTAAAGTATTGGTTTTAATTTTAGTTTTTTTTCTATGCAGGAGGGGACGATTGGCCCAACCCCCCCTGGATCCTCCCCGGCCTAGCCCGGGAAACTCAAATAAATATATGATTTTTAATGTTAATGAAACAAATTCACTGTGAGGTTTTTTAAAGAGATTACATACTCCAAAAGTTAATATAAAAATTAAATACACTTTTTGGGAAAATTTTGGGAAAAAAAAAAAATGAATTAACTAAGGTTTTTTTCATTTAAAAAAAACCTTTTAAAAAAATTATATTCAACGAAATAAATAATGTAATATCTTGATATTTTTTGGACACAATTATAATTAATAGGGCCCGAATCCCTTAATGATTTTGATTTAAATTTTTTGCCTAAGAAATAAGTTTTTTGTAAACAAAAATTATTACAGGTTCATAGTTTACACTGTCTAATACAAACTGGTCGTTAAGCTGTAAAAAATCTCGAAGGTTAGAGACATTTTCCGACACGATTTGAACAACGGTTGACAAGTTCAGCTTATGTGGACAAAAGGGGCAGCAAAATGGCCTCCAAATTGGGGGGTACAATGATCGACAGCAACTGGTTAAATGTGTGGAAAAAGTGGTCGACAGCAATGAGTCATGCAAAAGGCATGTCGAGCACATGGGGCGATGTGAGTAGGACCTGTGTAAAGAGCCAATTGGTCGACAAAAATTATACAAATATTTGGAATGATTGGTGGGTTTTTATCTGACCCTACTATGACCACGGTCGACTAGCCCAGCATACGGGACAAAGTGATATACACCGAAAAGTTGACCAATTTGGGTGCTAAAACTAATCAAAAATTAACTGGTCGATATGTGTGAACAAAGTGATCGACAGACAAGAAATCTACAGAAGTAGTTTAACCAATTTTGATAAGGGTAGGACCCTGTGCTAGACGACCCAAATGATCGACAAAATATTAACAAACATTTTTTAGACTAGGTAACTAGTGGCGTTGACTCGTCGAAAATACGTAATAGAACCCCAAAGTGATAGGCGCCAAATGGTGACAAAAAAAAACTGGGGACAAACGTTGAGATGGATCCCTAAATGGGACCCAAGTTAATACTACGAATAAAGAAACTCGCTAAGCCAAAAACAGGTTTCTATTTTTTTTATCCAGGTGTTTTTTTCCACTATATTTAGTCACATTACATGAACGTCTGTCATTCTTAATAAAAAAATGCCCAAACGTTTTAAAAAAAGTGCGCTTTAATAACATTAAAAAAAATGTCCCTTCTGTTTAATGTACAAATAAAAATAATTAAATGTTGGTAAAATACACCAAATTTTATTACATAATTACGGAAAATATTAACCAAATTATTGTAAAATAAAGCAGAAAAGGTTGTTCTTAAAAGAAAATCAAGGAATTAATAAAAAAATTAAAGTTTTTATTTTTTTTACGATTAAAAAAATCAAAAAAATTTTACCAAATTTTTAACCCCCACACTCAAAGTGCTTATTTAACGTTTTTCTTGATTTAAATATTTTTTATTTGGAAAGATTCTCACCTGGATTTTTTTTTAATTGAATGTATTTAGAAAAACTATTTTAAATTTCAGAAAGGGGAAACAATTAGAAAGGGCAATTTATTCCCCAAAAAAAGGGGAAACACCCCTTCTACACTCCCTTTTCGTTTGATCTGTTAATTTGAAGTGGGCCTTTATTTTGAAAACTATAAATTTTTTTAAAAGTATTTAGAATATCCCCATAAAAATTATTTGAACTTTGGGTGTTCCCAGAACCCATTTTGAGTGCGTCTTCGGAAATTTTTAAAAATTGGATACCTCAATAAGCATTTTTAAAAGTCCTCAACCATTTTTTTTAAATTAAAATCTCTGAAAGCTATTTGAAAAGGTTTCTCCTCCAAAAATGTTTAAAATTTAGGTGTTCAGAAGTATTTAGACTGCTCCCAGCTTGAATTTTTTTTTTGAAAATTAGATCCTCTAGAAAATTTGAAAAAAAGATGATTTGGAAAAAATTTTTTAATTTTAATGTTATAGAAGTTATTTTTGGTTAATGCAAGATTTTAAACTTTTATATTCGATTGTATCAGAGGATTTAAAAAATTTTTTTGGGGGGTGGGATTTTTTTCCATCTGAGATTATTTTTAGGGAACGAGGTCCCCTTTCCCCACCCCCCTCGGGGTTTTACCACCATAGATTGCAGTCACACAGATTTATTAGATGGGCCATGCAAAAAAAAAATGCTGACCAACTCCTGTTGGGAGACTTTACCACGATCCACCTGGACAAAGACCTTTCTCTCCCCCCGAAAACGAGGGTACATCATGATTTCCCTAAATTTCAAGTTTTTTTTAAAAAGGGCCGGATAAAAAGGCCATTATTGCACGGGGTGGTTTTGTGCTCAAATACAAGTGGGATTAGGCAAATAAACAGTTATTCAAGGGGCCCATAAATTTCAAAAGGTCTACCCAGTGGGGGTGGAACTTTATTTGTGTAGGAGTGTATACAATTTTTAAAAGGAACTTTCTTTCAATTAATAGGGTTGGGGACTCAAACACATATATTTTGTGAAAAATTTAATACCCCCAGAATCCCATTTGAAAGTCCTTTTCCGTAAAATTTTTAAAATTAGACTCCTTCAAAATTTTGGGGTGATTCCCCTAGAACTGTTTTGAGATTTGGTACCCCTAAAAAGTAATTATAGTTTTCTTACCTATATTTTTTAATTTAATTTTTTCCCGAATATATTTAAAATGGTTTTCCCCCATGGGAAATGTTTAAATGTGTATGCCCAAAAACTATTTTAGTGGTCCCCCCGCCTTTAAATTCTCAAATGAGGCAAATTTTCAAGAACATTTCCCGGGATTTTTCCCAAATTTTTTTGGGAGTGGACACCCTGAAATATTATTTGCGGGATATCCATCAAATTAACTCAATTAAATATAAATAACTCATATCCCTTGTAAAATTTACTTTGCTCATCTCTCAAAATTTATTACAAGTAAAATACTTAATTCACCCAACAAAAAAATTTTTTTTTGGGTATTACCTGAATTATTCAAGTAACTTGTTATTTATTATTTTATTATTATTATTATTTTTTATATTGTTTTTTTATTTTTTTTTTTTATTATTTTTTTTTTTATTATTATTTTTATTATTATTTGCACCGCTCTTCTACCCGTTCGGGGTTTTTACGCACTTACCAATGTGTAAGGAAAGGGTGATTGTGTTGAAATGAAGGACCTACAGTTTAATGGAATCCGAACCAGGTGGCGGCCTGGGTAACATTGTTAAATCATTTTTGACAAAAAATTACTTGATTAAGCTAAATATTGTTGCCAGCAGCATGTGTTTGTTTTAATTCAAACAAGTTCAAGATATCTATTTAGAGCCAAATGTCAAAGCGTTTTTTCCCCAAGTTTTTTTAAAAGCCTCTTCGAAAATACCCAAAAGACATATATTAAAAAAACAAGTAAACTATAAAAGTTATTTGTCATGTTAGACATTTCCCAAAATATCAATTGGGAATGAAAAACGACCTCTTTTCAAATATTTCAAGTTTTTTAAAAATCACTCACACATTCAAAATTTTACTGACCAAAAACCCAAAAAGCCCCTTACGTTTTTTATTTTTGGATAAATTACTCCTAGGTTTGATTTTAATCAAATCTTTAGACCCGTTTTTAAACAAAAATTGCTTAAAAAATCTCTCATTTTTAAACTATCCTTAAAATTTTAGGCTAAGGCAAAATAAAAAAAACGTGTTTAGATATTGCCCTTAAATAAATATCAAGTTTTTAAAAATTAATCAAACCGTATCCGATCCGGGGCCAAGGACAGGTTGACAGATAGACTGGTGAAAACAGAATTGGAAAACTAGTTTTTTGATTTTGAGTTTATAAAAAAAATAAAAATTCATCAATATCTTGAAATAAATTTTATTTCAAGATTAAATACTTTTATTTGATATTAGTAAGTAAAAGGGATACCCTGGTATGTGTTTTGGGAATACCAGCAACAAAAATGCTCATGAGGGGTGTCTGTCAATTCATGTGTAGTACCCTTGTATCCCCCCTCTAACACCAACAATTTCCCTTTTTGAGGGCTGTCTGGGTTTGTTAGCAATGATGTTAGCTAACAATGATCACCACTCCTAACAACAGCACTTTATTGGTGAGGAGTAGACTCGAAATTCCTATTTTAAACTAACATTTTAATATGACAAAGTTTTTAATGCTTGTAACCCTTTGGGTAAAAGACTTGAACTAAAAACGCTTTAGCTTTTATCTTTGAAAACATTTGTATTTAGTATTTTTTAAATATATTACTAATCTAACACCTATACATTATGCCTGTTCCTTCTATCTTTTTCCTTTAAAATTTTCCCTTTCGTTAAACAGTGGGGTGCTAGACATTTTCCCAGGGGGGCCACTAGGATTTTACCAAGTTCCCCCCCATTTCTCGTTGAGTAAATTCAAGCCCCTTTCCCTTTCCTTTTTTAGTTTATGGTGATGGCCCAAAGTACTGAATAATTCGGTGACCCGTAGTGGAAAAAACTGTATTCTTTCAAACCCTTTCAATTTTTTTTGAAAATGGTGGGAAGGTTTTTTCCATTATTATTTATATTTTGAAATAGTGTTTTACTAACGAGGACCCCTTCGGTGGTAAATCCTCTAATTCGTCACTTCATCAAATTTTTTTACAATTTATTTATTAAGTTAACAACTTACATTGTAACAACCCACCAACTGGAACAGCCAACTGGGGCAGCCAACTGGGCAAACGCGGCATAGCTTTGGCCCCGGGGACCCCCGTTCGACAAATACAAAGACTGATGAAGGGTGTCTGCGCCTCCGGCAATGAACTCGACCACGGTTGGCCGCGGAAAATGGATAAGGTTCCCCTTTCCGCCTTCGTGAGCTTGCGAAGGTGTCGTGTTCGTTTGGTCTCGAAAATTCTCCTCCCCCCTTTTTTGTAAAGTTCCCCAACCCCCCCCCTTTCCCTTTGATCCCCCCCCCTTTCTGAGAATTATATTTCGTTTTAAATACTAGCGGGACCGGGATCTAGGGACTTAATCCCCACCCCTTTTGAGGATAAGAGGTGAGGGAGCGACTGGGTTTCGGGGATATTTTCCCTTTCCCACCAAAATTTCTATTTCGGGGTCATGGGGGGAACTCTTTCTAAATTACTATTTGGACTTTGTTTTAACTTATGATTATTTGAATATTTACTTGCTACGCGCTTATCGCTGCTGGGAGTTAGACCGCGCTTTTTGCCACCGCTTTATCCAGGGTCTGGGGCCCCCTTTAATTTTTATTTTAATTTGCCCAAAATTTGCTTTTTAAACCCGAGATTTTTCAGGTCCTGGGTCGAAAACCCCGGTTAAAGTTTTTCAATATAGCTTTTCTGGTCATCTTTGTTCGCCAAGTTTAAAACCCAGGGTTTTTAATTATTATTTCCTTGGGCCTGTTTAAGCTATGACTCACGTTTGCTACGGGCGTCTGTAAGAAAGATATTATTTTTTTTAGGGGGTTTAAATTAAACGAGATAACCTTTAGAACTTTCCAATTTTTAAAGAATAAAACCCAAAGACCAGCACTGAATCCCCCCGGGCCCTTACTTTGAGGGGTTTTAAAGTAAAATTTATTTGTTTTGAGGGGAACGTTTATGTTTACCTTTGATGTAAGTGATTTCCGCGATGGGCGGGCGGCTTCCGCGGGTTTATTTTTTTGCCAGCTTGTTATTGTTTTTTTTTGCTAATAAAATTGTTATGTTCATTCGGTAACTCTTTACCTAATTTACTGCCTTCTCACCTTTAGATACTAAGGGGGGGGTTGCAAAATGGTAAACAGAGCGTGGGTTAAAGTGGTTAACGTGGTTAGATGGTAGCGTGGTTAACTGCTTAACGTGGTTCAGGTTGATGGTAAAAGTGGGTTTAAAAGTGGTTACATGTTTAGGTTACTGGTTAAAATTATTGGGTTTATAATTTCGCGTTTTGTCTAATTAATTTTTAATTAAAAAAAAAAAGGGAAATAGCCAAAAGGGGGTATATTTTTTTTAAATACATTTTTCTAATACCTATTTTTATCTTTTTTCATACTTCATTTGCCTGGGCCCCCCGCTGAAAACCCGACGACAAGCCCTCAAAACCCAAACTGACGAGATCTGATGTTACAGAGAACCGTGAAAACCATCGCCGAGTCCAAAATTGGTCCACCCTACTCCACCCAACGCAAGGTGGGGATTATGGTCTATTTTTGCAATGTGAGTGAGGGTTGGGGGAAACTCCGGGATTTTGGGATGGGGAAGTTCGAGTGGGAACAAAACCCAAAGATGCCCTCCCCCCCCCCCGTCCCTCCAAACGCGCGGGATTGTTTTAAAAGTCCATATAAGGTCCTAAATTTTTTAAATATTTTTTTTAGGTCCCCATTTGTGGTAGTGGGCAGAACTACACGGAGTTTTTTAAATTCTTGGTTAAAATTTGCGGGTTTTCCCCCCTTTAAAAACGTTGTGAGCCCGAGTTTTTGACATTGTGTTTGTCCAAAACGTCGGGATTCTTAAAACCCAATTATTTTCCGGGGGTATTCAGGCAGGTTTATCAGTTAAGCAGTAACTGACAGATTTTAATACGTTGTTACCCAGTAAGTTAGACGAAGTTATGAGGGAGGTTTGCATAGATTTCAGTTTCCTTGTGAAATTTTAGGAACTTTGTTCTATCTATACGGAGGACTCACGTACTCAATGCCGATCTTAAGGGCCTAACTTTTAAATATTATTTTTGGAGAATGTGTCGCCGCTTTCCAGGCGCCTTTCGGTCTCAATAAACCAAATTGTATACTTATCTCTATCCTTGGCTCGCACTTTAAGAGACTCTTCTTCAAAGAGGAATATCTCAATGCGCGTACGCCCGAGGGTTGTAAGCCGCCGCGGGGCGGGGTTTAAATCCCCCGGGGCTAGTTTCCTGTGCCGCTTAAAGGGGCCCCGTCCCTCGGGAACCCTTCTGGTAGTGGGAGGTAGTAAAACCCTTTGGGGGGTTTAAACCAAAGGGGGGCCGCGGGCCTCGTGCATTTCTAGAGTTAGTGTTTCCGCTCAATAGATTGGGGCACGTTCAAAGGGAGTGCAGGGAGGGAAAACTAATAAGGCGGTTCGCGACCGTGGTACGGCCGCGCTGTAATTTTATGCCGCGGGTTTTGAATCCCATGGTTAATGTTTGTATTGGCCTGTGGGAGTTTTGGGGTTTTTGATACGGGGGCGAAATCCTTCTTTTGAAAACTTCTTGGTATTATTGGGGACAAAGTTAATATTATGTGTGAAGATATTGGCCCCAAATGTAAACTGTTAAAGGGGAAAGTTTATTGGTAGACAAAAAGGTAGTCTTCCATTAAAAAATTTACAGGTTTTTTGGAAACGTTCCCTTTTCGTATGCCGACCCTCCGTTTGACATGGGGGAACGATTTTTTGTTTAGACCAAAAGCTAGGTTGGAAAAGGGAAAAAGTATAGTCTCCTTTGTTTGCGCCAGGGGGAATTTTTCTCGTTTTTCGACCCAGAAAAAAAACCCCCAGTTGTTTCTTTTGGGTAGGGGGTAAAGAGGCAAATTCAAAGGGTAGTTAACCGGTTTTTGTGTAATCAAGATAGGTGGGGGGGAAGCGCTTCTCCCTTCACATTGTTGCTCTTTAAACACCCCGTACGGTCGGGGCCCTACTCCTGCGTCCTCCCAAAAGGGGATTTTTAGAGATCTGATTTTCGACTTAGAAAAAAAAGGAGTCATTGCCCCTCTAAATCACCTTATGCCAGCCCCCGCTTTCAATCCCCCCAAGGAAGGGGCATCCCTCATTGTTGACTAAAGGGAAAATTAATAAGAAAAAATTTTTTCATCCTTATCCCATGCCTGCCTAGAGTCGGTTCCAACCCTTGGTGCGGGATTACAGTTCATTTTCTTAACGCTACTTTTCCCCCAATGCGCGCTCTCAAACCATCCAAGAAATTTCCCCCTTTGTAATCCGTGGCAGGTTTTTGAAATTTAAACCCAGTCCCGTTTAGGCATTAGTTGCGGGGGACAAGCGCTTAGTAATGTTAGATCTATTTTTGCCGCTTAAAAATTTAAATTTTTTTTCAATTTTTCTCGATGATATTTGCATTTATAGTAATTCATTCAGGGCCATGTCGTCAGAGAAACTGTTGTTAGAACGTCTGGGGCTCTGCTGGACTCACTGTTAAACCTGAAAAGGTTAAAGGGTAAAGGAAATTTGTCCCGTTCGGGATATGTTATTTCCCGGGAAATTTTCCGTTGACCCTGAGGAGTCAGGGGCCCTTTTTTGATTCCTACCCCCAAGAATTTAAAGGGAACTCAGGTTTTTGGGATTGCGCATTTCCCAGGTTTATCCCCTCTTTTTGAGTTAGCTTACCCGCTAAAAAACCCTTTGAAAAAGGGAGCTGTATTTGCGTGGGGTCGGGAACAAAATGATGCTTTTTCGCCCTCAAACGGCACCCTTTCTCCGGCGGTATTGCGCATGCCCCACTTTTCCCTCCCCTTTTATTTAATGTTATGCGTCGTCAATTGCCCTCGGGGCGGTGCTTTCGCAGCGAACCCCTATGGATGTAGGCCGGGAGCGTTCGCCAGCAAGACCTTAAATGCTGCTGAAAAAAAAGTCATAGTACAAAAGGGGAAAGCCTAGTTTGTTTTCGCGTGAAAATTCCAGATACCTGAGTTTGAAAGTTTGACCCGTATACAGACAACATGGGGCTGATGGGTTTTGGGGAAACCACCCCAAAAGTGGGTAAAATAGGCGCTGGATTGGGGGGCTTTCTAGGTTTTACTTCATACCCTCATGTCGGGGTAAAGAGAATTTGTAGCTGATGCGTTGTCGCGGGTGGAGAGGATCTTGACCCGTAGGGGATAAGCGGAGGGGGGAACGCTAGGCGTGATTTCCCCCATCCCAGAATCTTTATTTCAATGGTGTCATCAGGCCCAGGTGAATTTTTGTAAACCTCGTAGATAGGATTTGAACTGGGGGAAATAGTTGGGAACATCGCCCCGCAAGGGGCCTTAGTGACTAAATTAGGGGGAGACCCAAATACTTTTTTCCCCAGAAACTCGGCCTATGCTACTTAAGTATTTCCCCATTTTGTTTTTTGGGTGGGCATTTTGGGGTGCCAAAATGAGAAGAAAGTTTCCAAAGGTTTTTATTGGGCCCAATTGCCAAGGACGTGAGGGAGTGGGTGCGCAAGTGTGAGGCCTGCCCAAAAGGGCCAAACCCCACAAAAACCCAAATTTGGTTTTAATTTTGTGACGTTGCCAACGCCCCTGGGAAAAAAGTTTTTGTTTACTATGTTGGGCCCCTTTCGCGTTCCTCCTAGGGGAACAGTCTATTTTTTTTGTGGAGCATTTTTAAATTTGTGGGGTTAATTCCCTTAGGGAAAATGAAGGCTTACACTTTAATGCCTTATCTTGGGGTGTGGGGCGGTTTTTGGAACCCCCAAGGTTGTGGTTAGTGACAATGGCCCTGTTTCCGTTCCCAAAGGGTTTCAAAGACATTTTGTTTTCTTTGGGGGGGCAAACACGTGACCACCAGCCCTACACCCCCCCCAACCACGTTGAGCGTTTTAATAGGGAATTTTAAAATTTGGGGCTAACTATTTTTCCCCACCAGGACCCCTCTCATTGGGACAAGGGCCTCGACTTCTGAACGCGTTCAAAATCTGGTACCAAAGAGTCAGTCGGAGCCACTCCTGCCTCGGTCTTCTTGAATGGGATTTAAACCCCCCCCTCTTAATACGGGGATGTTTACCGCTCATTTGACGCCCATGACCGCCCTTTGAAGAGAAATGGAACTCGCCCATAAAAATTTGTTTAAAATCTAGAAGGGAAAATAGCTGCATTACAATCGGGACGGTCCCCCCTCCCCTTTAATGTGGGGTTGCAAAGTAGTTTGTAAATTTCCCTTGAGCTCGGCGATGGGGCAAGCGTGGCTAAACTGGGATTCAAAATGGAGTGGGCCTGGCACTCGCAAGTTCCTAACCCCCTCTCGTCCTATTGTGGACAAATTTCGGACCCCACTGTAACCCGCCCGCCCCCCGTTAGCCCCTCAAGGCGGTGGCGTAGTGATCCACGTTTTTCCCGTGCAAGAAGAGGCGTGTTATTGGTTAAGTATTATTTATGTGTTATGGGTAAAAATTTTGGAATTTTCAATTATAAAAGTATATAGTGTAAAGTTTAGGATTTACGTAGGTTATGCTTATTTGTTAATTGGGGCATTGATTAAATTTAGGGGGAGGGCCACCCGAATTCTAATTATCTAATGGTTAGGATTATGTTTGAGCGTCACTCGGGAATTGGAAAAAATCCATACCGGGGTTGCGCGCGTACTATATGAAAAAAGGGAAAATGATGCAGTGCTTGCCCTTTTAGAAAACTCTTGTTCCTTTTGTTTACTTGGAGGCATGCCCCATGTGGAGCGCACTAAGTGCCGTGATGAACTGGATTAGATGGACTGCGCCCGCCAGCAGCCGTGCAGAGCATTTTTGACTGACACTTATATTTTTTTGTAAATTAGTTTATTTGTCCAGAGAGGTTTCACCCTTCCCTCCCCCTTTCCCCTTTTTGGTTTGGGGCGAGATATCAAACGCGTCTGTACAGAAGACGGAGGCTGGCTGGGTGACGATTTGTGGACGGGCTCACTTCAGTGGGTCGTCGGAAAAAAGGAGGAAACGAGAGGCAGTGCCGTCGGTATACCCCGGCGTGAGACTCCAGGATCTTCAAAAGGGCCACTACCGGGGGGGCCCACTACTTTTACCCTGAGGCGGGTATCCCAAAGGCTGTCTGGGGTTCGTGTGGTCATTCCCTTTCGCCACTAACGGCGGGGAAAGGGACCCCCCCTGCCGCTACGCCTACTGCTGAGGATCCTTCGCATCCCTCAGGGGGGGAGGATGTAAAACTTACATTGTAACAAAATCACCAACTGGAACAGCCAACGGGCAGCCAAATGGGAACACGCGGCATAGCTTGGCCCCGGGGACCTCCGCTCTCGACAAATACAATAGACTGATGAAGGCGTGTCTGCGCCCGCCGGCAATGAGACTCGACCAGTGTTCGGGGGCCCAAAAAGATGGGTAAAGATTCCCTTTCCGCCTTCGCTGGCTTCGCGAAAGGGGCTACGTGTTTTTTGATAGAGTCTCGAATTCTCCTCCCCCCTTGTTTTTAATGTTTTCCAACCTTCCCTTCCCTTTGACCGCCCCCCCCTTTTGAGAAATTATATTTTTAAATACTAGCGGTACCCGGGGTCTCAGGTCACTTAATCCCCCCCCGGGCCGAGGATAAGAGGTGAGGGGGAGCGCTGGGGGTTTTGGGGGTATTACCCTTCCCACCAAAATTACTATTTCGGCTCATGGGGGAACTCTTTCTAAATTATATTTGGACTTTTTTTAACTTATGATTATTTGAATATTGACTATGCTCGCGTTATCGGCGGAGTTAGACCCTCGCTTCGCCCCTTATATCCAGGGTTGGGCCCCTTTTAAATGATTTCATACATTGCCAATATTAGTTTAACCTGAGATTGTCGGTCCTGGGTTCGAAACCCCGGGTTATGTTTTTTCAAGTAAAGCTGTTTCTGGACTCATCTTTGTTCGCCAAATTAAAAGCCTAGGGTTGTTAAGTTATTATTACCTTTTGGCCTTGTTTTTTTGCTATGACGTCACGTTTGCTACGGGCGTCTGTAAGAAAGATATATATTTATACTAGGGTGGATAACTTAAACGCTAGAGTAACCAGTTTAGGAACTTATCAATTTAACGAAGTAACCAAAGACCATGTCACTGAGATCCCGGACCGTTACCTTTGATGGGTTTAATGTAATGTGATTTGTTTTGAGGAGGTAACGTTTATGTTTACCTTTGATGTAAGTGATTTCCGCGATGGACGGAAAAAGCGCGCTTCACGCGGTGTTGATTGTTTGCTCAGCTTGTTATTGTTTTTTTTTGACTAAATAAAATTGTTATGTTCATTCAGGTAACTCTTTACCTAATTTACTGCCTCTCTCACCTTATAGATACTAAGGGGGGGTTGCAACAGAACGTCTCACCATTCATCTAAGTTATTCGCATTTAGTTATTATAATAGGGTAAGAGTAAGTAAAGTAGAATAGAGAAGAAATGTACCGGGTTTGTGTGGAGGAAGCGTGGGAAAACTGTTACTAAAAGAAGCTTTGGTAGATTACAGCAAGTCGGAATTCAAACCTTGACCTCCCACCACTAATAAACCAGAAAAACGTGTAATTTACTTAGCACGCATACTGATTAGGGCTTATAATCACTAACCCATAACTTATACATTATATTATAATACAATCAACACCTTATATTTTGGGTACATCTAAGGGACTATTTTAAACTTTAGGTAGCCAACACACTCGATTACAAAAACTTGCCATCATTTCCGTTTGGAACCAATTTAACGCAGCCACATTTCATGTACAAGACTGTACTTTTTTTTACAATTTATTTATCAACATAAATATATTTGGCACATTTTTGGCATATTCGCAAAATTTTTTTAGAAGATAAATAAATAAAATACGCCTTAATATACTTTAACAAACACAAAATACAAATATTAGTTGTAATATTTTCAAACTACAGTTACCTTTTAAGTGATTCAAATTTGTTTCGGGTTAATTATGGTTCTTCTTTCTGGATTCTCCATCTCTTTAAATCTCTGTATCGTTTTCTTCTTTTGCATACTTTACTTGGAAATGAACGAGGCTTAGACATTTTGTACACAGCAAAATTCACATTAAAGTTGATTAATATCAAGGCCATAGTCGAGAAATTTTATGAACAATATATATGCTTTATTTTTGGTTGAAACAATACCAAAATTAATGTAAAAGTTCAAATTAGGGGGCTGTGTTACCATGAAAACCACTTCAGAGAGCATCCAGAGGGGTTTAATAATTAGAATTTTTTCTAGCCTTCGGCAGCTATGGTGTCAGGCTTCCATAAAAAATACTTCAGAGAGCTTCTAGAGGTGTTTAATATTTTGATTTTTTTCTAGCCTATGGCAGTTATGGTGTCATGTTGCATAAAAAATGCTTCTAGAGGAGTTTAATACTTAAAATTTGTCCTAGCCTCCATCAATTGGGGGATGGGCCACCCCCTTAAATTATTTGCTGGCTACGGCCTTGATTAATATAATTATATTTATGCCAGTTAAATGGTAGCCTACGCTCAAACTAAAATATAAAACTAAACAATGTCAAAGGATACTGGTAACAATAGACTGTACAGCTTTCACACATTAAATAGCTAACAAGCAAGAACAGTCTAAAATATCATAATATTACTCTTGGTATGGTTTTGTACCTCAATACTTTTCTCAGCTGGTTTCGAAAAGTTTGCTAATGATCTTCATCCCCTCATATCTCCCCACCCGCCCGCCGCTGTCAATCAAACACAAGCGGTCACTCTACCTGTGTTTGGTTCTCAACGGTACGGCCCGGTTTGGCTGTATTTATTTCTGTGAAAATCATTAATTTCGGGCCATTTCCTATCCAGTTTTTAAAATATGATAGTAACGATTGTATTAAAAATGTCAAATGAACCAGTATTTATTGCTAAATAAGGAGAGTTATATTTAATTTCAAGATACAAAGTAGTTTTCTAATAGGAAATTTATTTGTTAAAGAATGAGAAGGTCTGCCGCCGATTCAGTTTCATTATTTATTAAATAAAAATTATATCTTGGAAAATATGGTACATACCGTTCCTAAAATATGCTTACCATATAGTGCTATACTATCCGTACATCCACAAAAAATTTTAAGGCTTTTGCTTGTATTTCTTAATACTTGGATACGAATTAGTATTATTAAGTTAAATTAAGCATTATAAATATTTAAACAAAAATACATAACAATTTTGCTCTATTATTACTTATTTTAATATTTTTATTCTATTAAAAAGGCTCACAATCATAAAAATAAGAAAATAAATATAAAATATTTTCACTCTTGCACAGCCTTAAATAAAACTACCTTTAATGTTAGGGTTGGATATCTAACTCCAAAAACCTCTCTGGGGAGCCCTATCAAAACCTTAGATATCAAGTTTCAGCCTGATCGATGAAATGGCTTAGGCTCTATGCAGAGATACAAACACACAGACAGGCGGCATCACAAAAATAACTTTTTCGGTTTCAGGGGGTCATGAAACGTCGATATTTATCAAAACTTCAAATTTTATTTTAACGATAGTAATTACTTTTCTGCCCGACCGGTGCGAGAAAGAAAAAATTATTTCCCCAAATTCAATCAAAAGTTTTTTTTAAGACATCTATAGAGGTCTTGATGAAATGTCTACTGCTTTTTTCAATCTTCACGTCTCATATCCTTATAAACTCACTTCGTGTTCACACTTTAGGAATTGTATGAGAGGTAGAATTTAGAGAAAGTGTATCTACATATGCGTGTAGATAAAGTGGAAAATAATTTAGGCAAAATGATCTCGAAACATCCGGTGAGTTTCGAACACCGATAGTAGTCATGGTAAATCTGGTTGCAGCTAGGACGATAAAATTTCATAAGGTGTGTGTGACCATATTAGCTTAGCTGGTACAAACAGTTATATTTAAAAGTAAATGTTTTTTAAAAGGTTTATAATTGATTATTCACTCTCTTATTAATATCAAATTAACATAAACAAAACCACAAACTTATATTTACTATTATTATTAAGAGGTGTGAGAGGTTGACCTTTTGATTCAGTTCAAGATAGAGAGCTCTACTATTTTGAGTGAGATTGGGAAACGGGTAATTTTAAATCCATAATTTCGGGGTGGTTTCAAGAATACTGTTATACGAAACACCTCTCCCTCTCCTCCTGAACCCTTTTGGCATTATCTATCTTTCCATCTTTTTTTGTAAGCCAGCTACTCCCCCTTCCCTCACCCCATTTATATCCTGATCAAGTAAAACCCTTTACTTGACACTAATTGTCTTTCACTTAATTACTACTATTACCTCCAAATCTGAGTTATTGAAAATATTCCCGGTGATGTATTGAATGATATAGGCCTAGGCCTATGTTAAAAGTGTTTTTATAGAATAGGCTTGATTCTGTTTAGCTTATAAATAATTTGCATAATAGTGTTGCTTTATTTTATAAAACCTATTTGTATAACTTTGGTTTTGTAAGAAGAAGTAAAAATGCTTACACTCGCCTTGGTGGCGTAGTTAGCTAACGTACTATTTCGTGTTGAGCTAGATTGCTGGGGACGGGGAGATCGAAGTTCGAATCTCGGTCGGGTGAACTGGGGTGGTTTTTCAATGATGATTTTCCATTCTCCCTTCACGTAAGTGTGGGTTCACTTCCTCTAAATTAAACCTTCCAATCCCTCACCCATTAGCGTTATTAGTACTTAAGCGTATTAACCCAAACGGGTTGTAAGACGTGGTGCTAAATAATTTTTTTTAAAAAAGGCTTTCTCTAAATAGCTTTATTCGTGTTTTATAGACAAACAAGACATTTTAGTACTTAGAGCAGGATTAATTTTGAAGATATTAACATTCAGGGGTGCATCCAGGAATTTAATTAGGAAACGGGTCATGTGTATCAAAGCTATATTTCTGTCCCTGAAAATTGTCACGAATGATTTTAAATTTTTAAGACATCTTTATTTATTAAAAATTACACTCACATGCACACACGTATTACAGGTTTAAAAATTTTTTTAAAATTATGGAATTGTTGTGCATATTAAAATGAAAAAGGGAAATTTTAAATGAGTTTCTTGGCGATACTCGGTAAACTTTCAATATAAATAATTAAAAAAATTGGTAAACTCTAAAATAATTTCCAATTTCTTATTATATTGCGGCAACAGTGTAAACCTGTAACTGGCATCACTGAAAGTACACATACCATACAATACAATATTTACGCGAGAAAACCAAATATTGTGTATTATATCTTAGGATAAAAAAAAGGAGCATTAGAAGGAACACGGTCCTACTAATTTTACTTGTATTATTTATGGAAAAATGGTTTACAGCCGTTACGATACACAAAAGGTGTTTTGACAAACTTTTCTCGTTTTCCCATCATTAGAGCTCACTAAAAGATATGAGAAAAGCAGTGCTGCAATTCACTTAATAAAATTCTTGCCAAAATTTCCCAAAAATGTTCGTTTTAACTAATTTGAATAAATTAAGCTAGTTTTCAATAATAATTTTTAACATAGTGATTAAATCTATTCCCAAAATAAAATAATTAAACTATATCTTTAAAATTATAGAGTCTATACATACTTTAAAATGTATTTGACTGAAAAAAAGAATTTACCATTAAATAAGATTGCAAATAATTTTTTAGTATGCAGTGCAATATTTAAAAAAATGATATTCATGTTTAGAGGATATTGCCCTTGCCCCCATTGGCCCCCAAATGTGGCAAAGAAGACCGTGCAACTCTTAGGAATCATTTTTTAGAAAAAATAAAAAAATGCTAAAATATATTATTTGCATTTTTGAAGAGCGTAAGAATATGGCGAGGGTACCTATTTTTTAATCTATTTCATTATATGTTGAAAAGCTCTAACCCTTTAAATAGATTCGTTTAAAATAAATCGTGATTCAGAATAAATAATAAAAGTCTAAAGCTATAAATACAAAATTATCTAACTAAAAACCGTTTCCATAAAAAAAATCCATAGTCCAACAGAAAAAACTGAAAAAATATTATTAAAAACGATTATTTTTTTAACGTCTCTTTTATCTGGGAAAACCTGAACTACCCGAACGGGTGACGGGAAATGGTTTTGGGAGGGGGCAGGGAGTTGGTTGAACAAAGTAAACACAAAAGGAATGTGATAGTGTCCGCCTGGCCATGCCTGGTGCTTTGGGCTAAGCAGATAAGAAATCAGAATAACTCATTAGCACATTTATCTACAGTGTGGTAATTGACGTTTGTCTTGAGAAGTCACAATGAATACTTCGGGATTTGAAGTAAAGGGGCCCAAATAAAATCACATCTACTTTTTATGCGCTCCACGTAAGAAAGCGAGGAATGAATTAAAATAAAATTGAAACATAGGTAGCCCTACAAATTTATTAATTTAGAACATGTAATTACAATTTAACTATCTATTTTTCAAGTAAATAAAAGCTAAATTTTTAAATTTATATTATAAAATAAAAAATTTAACAATAGGAAAAATCAAAAACTTCCTAAAATTGGGATTTTGAAACGATTCCGATTGAAGTATTCCACTAAAACAAAATTTAGGATTTGGGATATATTAAGGTATATCGAAACAAATATGCCAGCGTTTGCTGTAGTGTTGTATGTGAAACCTCAGAGAATCAATAACTGTGTTGATAAACATTCATAAAGAACTTCTTTGACGGGTTTAAAAACTATTTTTATATCTTGCAACTTTGTTTTTGATAAAATCAAAATGAATTTAAAAAAATTTCTATTTAAATAAAGATATAATACTGTTCTTTTTAAATTTGTTCTAAAAAATTCCCTTTCTTCCAAGATTACTATAGGTCGTGAATCAAACTGCATAGTACAAACTTGTGAAAAAAACCAAACTGTAATGACGTACACGCTAAGTTCTTATAACGTGGTTTTCCGTTGACATATAAATCGGTTCAAATCCCCCCGGTGTAGCTATGGTATTTTTTTAAATGTTATCTTAAATTTTTCATACACTTCTTTCTTAAAAATTTGGTACTTTTAATAATTTTAACTTTACCCTTCCAACTCTATTAGCTTTATAAAATGCATGTTTCCCGGAAGTATTAAAACCCGAGAAAAAAAAAAAGGGTAATTTTTATAATTACAAAATTATTGGATTTATGAATTAATTGTATTTGCCTACAAAAAATCACAAAAAATTTTTTTAATTTTTATCACCCACTTTGGTGGCCGCGGTGATTAATGCCTACTCTCGCAATAGACTATAGACGGTCAATGACGAGATTTTAAGGTTCAATATAGGTCGGGTTACGAGGTGGTTTTCCAAAATGGTTTTTACTACTCTCCTAAACTTAAATGAGGTTATACTTAATATTAAATTAACCTTCCTAATCCAAAAACCCCTTTAACTTAATTAGTACAAAGCTTAACACCCGAACGGTAGTAAGACGCGTGTTAAAAAAAATCCCTTTTTACTTTATTTTTCAAATAAATTTTTCATCCATTAAAGAGCATTTTGGAGAAAATTTGCAAATGATTTTAACTGTAATAGAAAAGACAAAAGTTGCTAAAGGCAGATAACGGTGATCTAACTGAGAGTCCACCATCACATCTTTTGAGACTGTATTTGTGAATTGATGTAGTTATGCCGTTCCATCAGTACATTACTTTGATAGGATAATGTAGCGCTTTTAAGAACCACAAGCTAAGGGGATCCAAAAGACACATTTTTAATATAGTTCATTTAGACGGTTTTATGTTTATCCAGACTGTTCAATTTTAGGCCTGTTTTATAAACTAACATTGAAAATAAATTAAATGTATCATGTTGCCCCACAAAAAATTGGTGTTATTTTTTTAAAACCCTTCTTAACCAAATCGACCATTGCAATCATAAAACAAACTAAATGGCAAGCTTAAATAGCCTCAAGCCCTTAAAAAAAAAAAATTTTAAATCAGATCATATTTTTACAAAAGGAAAATAATTTTTTTTGTATATTGAATAGATTGCAATAAAAAAATAAGTTTTCATTTGCACAAAAAGTGATGTACAAAATAGGCTCTTTTTTAAACGAGGTTTAAAATTATTCGGGCAAGGGTTCCAAATAATAATAAATATATACGTACTATATGTATGCTTAAAATACATCGTCACGATCATCAACTATCTTAAACAGTGGTGGATTCCGGAGGGGCGATAGGGCCCCCCCCCCCCCAAAGAAAAAATCGAAAAAATGAAAATGTATCTATTTTAATTTGTAAAGAATGACTCTACTTTTCCCCTTGCAAACTCCTTCATAACAACATCAAAATAAGATTGGGAAATACTTGAATAGGAATTTGTACAATTTTTAACCCAAATCTTCTCTGAAAGTTTCTGATTCGGTGATTTTCCCAGCATACTTCTAGCTGGAATAATTACATGTGGGAACTTTTTTACAGCGCAGAAATTAGTACTTTTTTAAATTTCAAATTATAATAATCTTAGTTTTGCCTGAATACTGTTACATTGTTTGCTAAATTGAGATTAATTATTTTTCTTTTTGATTTCCTCTGAAAGTTACCCAAATCTAGTCAAACCCTTGCCTCTGGTGCGTAAACAGGGTTCACATATTTGGCCTCGATTTCATTGAGGAACCTTTGAACTGTCGTTGATTGAGTTCCTGATTTAATGAAGTTCTCGTTTGCACAATGTCGTATAGATTCTTAGCCCAATCTTTTCCACAAAATTTATGGTGTAAGCCTATAATGCATGATATGAATAAGTGTGTTTGGCGTGCAAAGTTTATCACATATGTTTGTGAGAGGACACTATTCTTTGTTTCTCCAATCATTGTAGAAATTTTGACAAATCCTTTTTGATGCCTTGCAGCGTCAAAACCCTTGATCTGCCCTCCATGTAGTACAAAAAGACGAGTTTTATACATTTAGAATTTTACGTACACCTGAGCAAATATGCTATTTAACGGTTATTTTATGTTAAAAATAATAATGTAGTGAAAAATAGATCCCAATTTTTAAAATTTTCAAAATTCCGATGCAATAATATGTGCAATATTTTGTGACACTGTGTTACTAGATATTCGATTAAGACAAAATTCCTAAACTTTCACGCAATTAAACAAGGTTTTTAAATTACGGCTACCAAACAATTATTCACCAAGCCCATAAAAAAGGACTCGTGCCCAAAAGGCTGTTAAGTATCGGTAGACTTACTAGATTAAACTTTAAAATTTTTTTTTTAAAAGGGACGAAGCATTTAATTTTTCGTGAAACCTAGTCTAGTAATATGAGAATATGCTAGAATTTATTTTTGCAAATTTCATTTAGTGGGTTTGGCCGCAATAATGGCATGCGGCCATGTCTACCTTTCGGTGGGAAAAGGTTTAATTTTTCCCTAAGAGGTCACTCTTCTAGAACTGGGCTGTAGTTTCTTACAATAAAAAAACTCCTCTATATAAAATACACAAATAATGTACCAGTAGTCCAGAATTTATAAAAGATGAGATGGAAGACGTCGTCAAATTAAAGAAAAGGAAGTCTGCCTGCAAAAGTGAAAAAAAAAGAACCCATTAGACCTAGTTACTAATATGACAAAGACTATGGCCTTTGCTCAAACCTGATAGGTTACGGAAAATTTGCTAAGAAAATTAGATTTATTGTTTTACTTACCAAGACATCAAGCAACGTGAGACTTGAAAGAGGAACACTTCTCACTTTCCAAAGAAATAGTGGTCGATGAAAGAAGAAAGGCGAACCTGCTCACTGCCTCTAATTTTGGGAAACGTTTGTCACGACTTCCTCACACATTTGTGAAAGCTGTTAAAAGGAGCTTATGGTGATTTGAAACGATGCAATGCTTGTCGTAGAGATAATTGAGAAGAACGCTATATTGGTTTCTTGAAAATAAATTAATGTAAAGTTTGACCCTGTGGCTCTTTGTTTACCCGAATTTTTCTTACTGGGAGCCCAATCCCGAGGTCTAATAGATCTACCCCAATTTATTAAGTAAGTGTCCACCCTCAGAAAGGGAAACCCATGACCCCAAGAAACTGTTTTAAAAAAAAGTTTATTTTTTGGGAACATAAGAAGGACAAAAAAAATTACGTGCATTAACAAAAACACACATATCAAGTAAAAAGGCTAACTTCACGTGACCGGAGAAGTTACTTTATTTTTGTTTATGACAAATGTGGGTAAAAGTCGAAGACATTTTCAGAGACGATGAAATTTTGGGTACCCAAATGGAAAAAACTGAGCCATTTCTATCTAGAATCTAGATTGTCTCCTCCCAGATCTTGTAGTCAAGCGCAGACGATCCTGCCGATTAGAATCACTTACTAACAAAGGCTATTGAAACAAAAAAAGGCTGACAAATTAAGGAAATTGGCCCTTGAAAATTTCCCAAATTCAAAACCTAAAGTGAGGCGAAAGCTTTAGTTATTAGGTTTCCAAACGCAAATATAGGATAAACTCCCTTATTTCAATTTTGACTTTTTTTAATCGTTTCGTGATTATGTGCTAAACAAAATATTAATCTCAAATTTGAATAGTTAAAAAAAAATTTTTTCACGTGTTTGTTGAAAAGTTACCTAAACTCAAATGTCTGTATTCATGATTGTGATGGTTTTTTTTAAAGGTTTTAATAATTTGCTTTCAATAAATAAAAAAAAAAAATTATTCCCCAAAATAATAAAAAAAATTTTTTTTAATAATTAAAAAATTTAATCACAACATTTCTAAGTGTCAATGCGGGTAAAATTTTTTTTTTTTCGTTTTACATTTCGAGAAATTTTTTATCCAACTATGTTTTTAAATTTCTTTATAATAACAGTATGAAGAGAATATGTTGAATCTTAATGCGAAGGGTGTTAATTCATTATTTTATAAATTACTGGTGAAGTTAGAATCACCAAAAAAAGTAATTTACCAGTAATTTTTTTAATTACCTTTCCTTTGGTGAAAGTATGAAACTAAACGGTATTTTCTACATCTGAAACGTTCTTGAATACGGGCCCTACTTGTGCGCCTTATGTTGTATGATAATTTCTGCCGGAGGGGCCCAATTGAAGAATTTTTAATTAATAACACTTATTATTTGCCCGTTTTTTTTTATGAATGTTTATTTAATGAGAAAAAAATTTCATGTCGTTAAATTTTATACGCGGCCTATTGAAAAAAAATGAGCGGGGACAGGTGTTGCTGGACGCCAAGTGCCCAGGGGAGTATGTCATTTGGGACACCAATGCTTTACGTTGCACCATTCTTTGTAAAACCCCCTTTGCTCATGGAAGATTCGAGAAGGGTTTTAAAGTTTAGAAAAACAAAATACAAGACAAAAACATCTCGGTCTTACTAGAAGTTCGAGAGCCGAAACTGACTCAAGTTACTTTTAAAAACTCTTCTTCGAACCTTCGAGAAGAGGAAGTTATTATTTGAAATATTATATATTGTCAACCTATTTGGGGTTTGGTGCACGTGCGTGACGTCACGATCAGTGGCTTTTGCCTTCTTAGAATAAGAAGTGCTTTAAGCGCCTTTTAAAAAAAAAAATAATTTAAATGAAAAAAATACTTTATAAAAAAAAAGGTGAATTTTTGTCAATCTTTTACAACTTTTCAGGGGCAAAATTTAGTTACATTACAATACCCCCCCAAAATGTATTGAAAATAGAGATTTTCGTATACTTTTTTATCGCTTTGTTAAAAAAAAAAAAAAAAGCAGAAAAGACGACAGACATTTTTTGCACACCCTGTATAAAGTTTTTACAAAAAACAATTTTTAAACATCCTGTATAAAATTTTTACAAATTGGGTAAATTCCCAAAAATTTGGAACACCTGTAAAAATGTTGTTTTTGAATGATAATAATTTGAAAGGGGGTTTTCCGACGGGAAAATTTACATGAAGTTTATATATATAAAATTGAAAAAATTTAAAAACATTAAAAAATAAAATGTTAATCAAAAGGGTTTAAATTTTATAAATCAATATCAAGATTTAAAATTTTTAAATAAAATTACAAATTTAAATTTAAAAAAATAATTAAGTTTATTATATAAAAATTTGGGTTAATATAAAGATTTGAATTTTTAAATTTTTACTAACAAGTTTTTTATTTCTTATTTAAAAAAACAAAATTCGTTCTATAACGTCCCTTTGATTGATTTAAAAAACATTAAACTTTTTTTAAAAATGGGAATTTTTAAATTTTCACAAACAAAGTGTCTTTAAATCATTTATTGGTTTTTAAAAACCCTTGCACTTTTTATTTTTTATTTTTATTGATCCTTCACATCCCCTTTTTTTATTTGTTTATTATGATATCCTTCCGGGTCCACTTTTACTATTAATTATGCATAAGACAAACACTCTTTTCTACAATACCTTTAAAAACCGACGGGCCAAAAACGCATTGAGCATCACTTAAAATACATTTACGAATACTTTTGCTTAAAGACACAAAAAAAAAGAATTTTCAAAAAAAACCAATACTTAAAATAAAAATATAATTACATTGTTTTTGGACAGAGAAAGGGGTAATAACAAACCTGAATCACCTTTCCAAAATCTTTATTTATGGGGAAAACCCAACCAAAAAAATTTAAAATACTTGAAAATATAGACATATCTTTGGGAATATAAAATATTTAAAAAATTTTTTCCCCTTCTTAAATTTAATAAGAATTTTTTATAGTGAAAAAATCTTCACTGTCTCCTCTCTAATGATTAAATCTTTTGACTATTTTTATTTTTCCTTTGGGATAAAAATGAAATTATAATAAAATCTTTATGACCTATTTGGTCTAACACCCTAATTAGCCTCTCCTTTTTTTTACATTGCATTTTACACACGTAAAACACAGAATACCCTTTTAAACTTATTTTTCAATCTCCTCAATATCTTAAATTTTTTAACAAAATTTAAACCCTTGATATTTTTCGCATATTATTTTGGAAACTTAGGTCGCCTCATTTATTTTTACTTATTTTATAAGGGTGCCTGCGTTGTGCTAGCTCTAGTTTTTGAATACTGCTCCCCGAACTTTGGTGATCCCTTGACTCACCCCTTATAAAAAAATGAAATTTTTCATCTGGCTTTTTACATCAAATCCAGGGTTATAACCCCCAACTTCCTCACTCAATTTTTTCCCCAACGCCTAGATGCCCCCGGGGCCCCCTTTAAAATCTAACGAGATTTAAATTTAAACAAGACATGGCTTTCCCCCAGCTAAACCCAAACTGAAAAAAAAACCCAAAATCCACTTTCTCACCCATATACCTCAAGAAAAAACCTCAACCCCATCTAAAAAAATTTCTTTTAAACAAATTCGCCTCTTATTTCCACTCACCTAAAATACTGTAATAAACACTCAAGTGCATACCCAAATTTTTTTCCTTTTGATATCTTAGATCTTACCTTATTTTATCTTTACTCTGTGATTTTTGTTACACTTAATCAATATCTTTTTAAACTCAAAAAAGTTTAAACAATTAAAATTTTTTAAAGAAACCCCCCCCCCAAAAAATTTAAAATCCTTACTTAATTTTTAAAAAATGCTCTTGAGAAATAAAATATTTATTCAGTTTTCCAAAATCGTCATTAATTAATAAAACCCTAAATTTTATTTTTAAATTAAAATTTTAAAAAATTTTTTTAAAATCAAATTTTCCCTGTTACCATTTTTTTTCCTAAATTATTACTTAAACAATGGTTTACAATTAACAAAAAATTTATACTCTTAGAATAACTTACACCCTAATCTTCCTCCCCGTGTTTAAGGGTTTTTACGCACCCCAGCTGACAAATTATCCAAGCCCTTACCTAACCTTCAGATGTTTTCCCTTATGCTTTAAGGGTCCAGCCCCCCCAGCTGACAAACTTTTCCAAGCCCCACCAAACCATCTATCTGTGTTATCCCTTGATGCTTCTAAAGGGGCCCTGCCCCCCCCTTATCTGTTTTTCCCATTTTTTTATACAACTTTCTAAAATTTTTCTACCAAAAGTTTTAATCAAATTTATAAAATTATATTTTTTTACTTATAATTTAAATTTTTATACCGGGTTTTACTCTAATCAAAGTATTATTTTTTCCTTCAAGTAACGTATTGTACTACTTCCTCTTTCTTTTGAACAAAAAATGTTTTTTTTTTTCTTGTTTTTTAGGTAGAAAAATAACAAAATTTTCGAAACTTTTTTTAAGGGGTCATTTTAACAATAAAAAGATTAAGTCGTTTTCCCCTAGTTTTTGGTTAATAATGGTTTTTTTTTTAAATTTCTATTTATGTGTAAAAATTTTGCTTTTAAACTTAACGTTTTAAAAAAATTATAGTTTTCCTTGTCTGTGTTGTGTCAGTTTGCGATGTGGGGACAATAATGACCCACCCCTTATTAATGCACGTAGGAATGCAATAAAAGTTTAGAATGTTTTTTCAACCCCTCAATTTTTACAAAAGAAAGGGTTTAAATTCCCCTTTTTTAAAAATAAAAGTTTGTCTCACTTTGGTAGTTCTTCGTTATGGTTTTTTTTACAATTTCTATTTTTGAGGTGTGTCACCTCCTTATCACTTCAAAAAATACGCAGTTTAGTGTTAAGAATTTTTGTTACTGTTTACTTTCTCTCTATTTTTAAAATTTTCTTACTATGCTAAAAATTTAGTTACCTTTTAAAATTTTCTTATTAAAATTTAAAACTTTAGTTAAATTAGATTTTTTACATTTATATAAACCGAAATTTAAAGTTTATTTAATTCCTCCTGGATCAAATATTTTTTGTGAGTCTACCATTTAAATTTTATGTCCCCAAGATGTTGGTACATAAATTAAATTTTGGGGTGATGTCTTGATTGGTTGTCAAACGGGTTGCCGCATTTTTATTTTTTAGAGTTTGTCTACACTAGAATTTATTTTCCTCGAGGCCTTGGTTCCTATCCCGTCAATTCTATTTTGGATGTGGAAATTTTTTTTTTTTTGCTTGTATTGGGTAATTTAAATTTTATATCTCTCCTTTTTGTCCCTTTTTAATTTCTTTGATTTGAGGGGTTTTTTTGATTGCCTATCCTATCAAAATTATTTGTTGTCTGATCATTGATTTTTTTGTTTCTTTGATATCTATCGTCAAATGCTATTAAATCTCTTTTACTTTTTTTGATGTTCTGTTTATTTATGCAATGAAACGTTTGTACTGATTGGAAAAGACATTAAAAACCAATCAATCTATCTCTACTACTGGGGATCGCAAAAATTTTGCTTTGTCACAAATTTATTGAAATATTCACTCATAGTACCCTCCCTTTTCTTATTTTTCCCTTAAAAATTAATTGTAGAAAATCACCCGCATATTTTGAGACCCTATTTTTTCCAAAAATTTTCCCAGCCGCTCGTAGTCTCCCCTTCACTCCCCTATACTATTTCCAGGATTTGCCTCATTTCAGGCCTAAAAAAATATCTTATTTTGACTTTTTTATTTATTTTTTTCCCTTTTAAAAACTTTTCTACTTTATTTTTAAAAATTGTACTACGAAATTTTTTTCTTTTCCCCTTTTAAATTTTTGGAAAAAGTGAAAAGACGTTTCTCTTAGTCCCTTAGCAAATAATTGGTAGTTTCGTGTAAGTTACAATTCCCTAGATTTTTTTGATTTTCAATACAAAATCGGGAAATTTTTTATAGTTTTTTTTTACTGCCCTTTTTAACGATCCCCTCATCTTTCTTTAATTAAAATTTTATTGTGTTTTGCTGAACAAGTAGAAATTTTTCCCATTTTTTCCTTTTCATGGTTTTACCCCGAAGGTCCGTTCCCAACTTTAAAATTTTACTTTCCTTTAAAACCTTTTAAATATTTTTGTTCTATTGTTTCTATTTTATTTTTTTTACTGAAATTGTTCCATTTAAATTTAACTGTCCTTCCTTAAGTTTTCATGTTTTTCAATCAAAATCTGTTTTTTCTTTTTTTCCCGTTCTATCACTTTTGTGTCTACCCCATTTAACTGTACGCTAAGTTTTTGTGAACCGTCTTAATTTGGGCTATTTTTGTCTACAAACCAAAAACTCTGATCACAAACCCCTTACTTAACTCTATTTTACACTTTTGTTCTTTATTTTAAATTTTTTCAAGTTTAGTCTGATTTGTATCTATTTTCGATTAATTCCCGGGGATTTGCTATATTATTTTTTAAAATTTTGTGTCTACTTTTCTATTTCCTGTTTATTGCATCTTTTTATTTTTTCTGTTTAGTTTTCCCGGTATTTTTTTTATTTCCGATTAGTTTTCCCGCTACTTTGATCTTTTTTTGAAGTTTCCTGGGTATTTTTTCCCAATCCACAATTGCTGAACATTTTTTTAATTTTTGGGTTTTTAAAAACACTACTGGTTTCTCCCTTTTTTGTTCCCCACTTTCCAGTTTTTTCCTCTTCTACATAACATTTCTTTTTTTTTCTGTCCAATCCCCTCCCCCCTCTGCAAAAGATTTCATTGTCCTGTTCACTTTCCCCTTTTCCCCCTTTATTTTTCTAGCCTAATGACCAGGGCTATTTTTAGCTACCTTTCAAATAGCTACTAGCGTCCTTTACTTTGAAACTGCCATTTTTTTAAATTTTTGTTCCCCTTTAAATTAAATCATAAAAAAAATTATCTGTCCACCCCCAAAAAGCACAAATGACATAAAAAAAATTTTTCATAGTTTTAATTTTGTTTTTGTTGATGACTTTTCGTGATATTTCTTTTATTCCCACCCCCCCTCTTCTTGGTGATGGTAAGGGGTTTTCGGGCCTGGTCTGTTCCTGCTTTCCCGAGCTGTTCCCGCTTCCCCCACGCTCTTCGTGTTTTCTTTGGGCCTCGGGGCTGTTCCTGCTTTATCTTATCCGTCCTCGCGTTGCTCTGCGCTTACTCGGTTGGCGTTGTCCTCTACTGTTATCCGGTCTTCCGCTTGTCCCCCTTTCTGCTTACCTGGGGAGGGATCTTCCGTTATCGGTCCTCGGCTTGCCTGTGCAATTTTCGGGGATTTTACCCTTTAAATTTCCTCGGGGGGGTATTTCGTGGCTATCTCGGGAGGGGAATTCGTGCCCTAAGTTTGGGGAACCAATTGAAACGTTCTTGAATACGGGCCCCCCTTGTGCGCCAATTTTGTTTTTCTGGTTTTTACTGCCCCGAGGAACCCCCTTGAAGAAAAAAATTAAAAAACACTTATTATTTTACAGTTTTTTTTTTTTTGAATTGTTTTTTAATGAGAAAAAAGATCATGTCTTTAAATATTTAAAGGGCCCATTGTTGAGCGCGGACAGGTTTGCTGGACGCCAAGTCCCCCGTGAGGTTATGTCTTTGGACACCAACTGCCTTTACGTTGACCTTCTTTTTATAATCCATGTCATGGAAGCTCGAGAAGGTTTAGTTTAGAAAAAAAAAATACAAGACAAAAAATTCGGTCTTAAGAACTTCGAAAATGGAAAATGACCCAAATTTTCATTTTAAAATTCTCTTCGAACCTTTGAAAGAGGAATTAAAATTTTTAAAAATTATATTGTCAACCGACTTTGGGTGGTGTCCCGGCGGACGTCACGGACAGGGCTTTTCCTTCTTTGATAAGAATGCTTTAACGCCATTTAATATACTATTAATTAAATGAAATAAGATACGTTTTATAAAATTAGGACGATATTATTGTCAATGCTTTTCACATACTTTTCAGGGGCAATTCAGTTACATACAATCTACCTTGATTTATAAAATATATAAGTTATGCTGAATATATTATAAAACATAACTCGAAACTAATCAAACCTTTACTTAGCTTATTAACATTCACCAGTGACTGATGGTAATTTTATAAAATCACCGGTGACTTTATAAAATTTTCAGCGATTGAATAGTGTTTTTGTAGATTCACCCAATGTAAAAAATACGAAAAATAGCAACAGATGAATAAAGGCATCTGATTGGCTGACGTTTGAGTCACTCAGTACACAAGCCAGCTCGTTTAAATTTTATTTTTCAAAGATAATGTAAGAAATCTCAGTTGTTAAAAAAATTTGGTAAAATGTTGGAGGTTGGAATAATAAATAAACCCTTAAAAAAACACACCCAAAGTGCAGTCAACATTGTTACTCAACTTATTTTAAAAAAAACGGGGACGGACGACGGTGCACCCCACATCTTTCTCATTATATTAAAAATGG